>LZPO01116974.1:227771-243403 GCA_001675575.1 Neotoma lepida
AGACCCATGAGTGACAAACAAGACTTTCCACATGGACCGTGCAACACTCACGGTCCTGCCGGAATTAGCAGGCAGGTAATCAAATATCAGGGTTTTCATTTTGGCAGGGATTTGCTGCCAAGGAGGGACCTGAGAAAAGTCTGGTCTGTTGCTGATGTCCACAGCTTAAGCGCCATGCTCGCAGTTCCGTGTGAACTGAGCAGTGAAGAGTATTTCACAGTCATTCTCAGTTGTTCCCATCATTCTCAGAGTTACAATATAAGAACATGCAGCACTGCATTAGTGCTCACTGGGGACAGGCTCTGTGGGACAGTGGCCACCTTGTGCAGAGTTGAGGGGCCTCCCAGCTTGTGTCACTAAGACCTCTACCAAGCACTCAGCTGACAAGCCCTTGTGACTTTTAAGTATATTAACACTGGGCAAACACACTACGGGCTGATTGAAAAGGTTAATAAGTAAATTAGTTGATTAGTCACTTACTGCCACCCTGAGGGAGAGGCAAGCACCCAGCGCCATCTATGCAATCATTTGCCAACCGACAAGCCAATGATTAGAGCCAGGACAGCAATGACAGCCACCACCACAGCAGCAATTATCCACTTTTTCTGTCAAAGAAAAGCAGGCTGATTACACCATGCTGATTGTACACTGCCGCAGTCAAGGGCATCCTTCACTGAGAGTGGAGCGATTGCCAGAACTCATTTTGAACTCTAACTTACAGGCCCTCTCCTGATGCCTAGAGCAGTCTTTACTTCCCAGAGTGGCTTGATCTATATGAGGTCAGGCCTCTGCGAGTCAGCCAGTCTGCTCTGTAACCCGGTAACACTAGCTTTCTTCTGGGCACACGACCAGTTCATAGCAGTCTCCGCTCGACTGAAACATGGGGCCCCGAAAGTCAGAGCTCTGACAAGGGAACCAGCCCGCTTCTGCCTCCCACCTGGGACAGGCAGTGATGCCCTTTGCAGGCCCTCAGCTGTCCTGGAAAAGACTGCACGCCCATGTGGTGCTCTGAAGATGTAGACAGGTGATACAACTTGTTGCCAAGAAGACATCATCCTGGGCACCTCTGCAGGCAGCAACATGGAACCCAACCCTCCTCAAGCTTCAAAGATTTTATGGGAGACACCCAAGCTAGCAGAGTATGTCCAGATTCTGCACCAGCAACATCCACTGCTCCAGAATTGCCTTGGGACAGTCTGGGTGCAAGACAGAAGCCTAAGCAAGGGGACGTCTGCCTTTGGGACTGCCTCTCGGGGCTCCTACGCAAGACCCCAGGCCCACCCACGGCCTCAGCCAGCCACTTACCTTCAGAGCAAACAGCTCTCACAGTGTNTCACCAATGATTTTTAGGTGAAACCCAAATCCCATCACCTTGTCCCTCCCTCCAGATGATGGTCAAAGGGAACAGAGTTCAGAAGAGGCAGGCTTGTCCTGACTTGAGGTTCTCAAGGGTTTGAATCACAACACTAAATGGTTAATATACAAATAAGCCAATCAACTGAAGAAATTTTAGTGAAAATAATTATTTTGGTTTTAAAATAAAACACATATTTAAGGCACTTTGCTCCTTCCACAGCTAGAGACCAAGAGAAGAGAAACCACCCCAGGGTTCAGTCCTCAGCACAACTCACCCGCCGGGCTTTACTCTGATATTTGATGGCTTTCTTGGTTTCTTCCTTGGCGTGTTCGACATAGTCTACAGCATTCATCACGTTTCTCTCGATGTTGTTAACCATTTCACCCTGAAAACAAGTTTCAAACTCAGCAAACGTCAAATCACTCTGCCATGTCTCCTGAGACAGCTCTCATGTAGGCCCAGCATGAGACGGATGGAGACAGGATCGTTCACGGTTACAAAGGAGGGCAAGGCTGGTGCAGANGTGCCAGCAAATGCAATCCAATTCCATTCATGTTTCAGAAGCAGCTGAAAGGGGTGGGCAGCGATGGTGACAGGTGAGGACTATCTACGGATGAGTTATGACCTGATATATCTTCACAGATACACAGTGAAGGGAGGACCGCAAGCTCGGGTTGGTCTCATGTTTTACTGCTGTGTAAAACATTCCACACGAAAAGGTTGACGTCTTTTCTAACAGGCAGAAAGTCACCATTGTTTATCTTTACAATATCAGCAAACTAAGGACAGGCTCCGGGTGACAATGAACTGATGATCAAGATGAAAATGGAAGAGACTCCACAGCATGTTGGGGCGGGGGGTGCATTACCTGGGTCCTGTCCAGGAGGAGAGAAGAGTCTGTAGCAGCCAATAGCAAGGCATTGGAGAAGGATGGACAGGTAACTATCATTCATAAACAAATGCACTAGAAAGTCCTGACTCTGGTTTCTGCATTATCAATGCAACACGATGACAGACTACTAAAAGGTAACAGGAAAGTGAGGCCACCNATGGAGGTTTGTCCTAATGATGCCTCATACCACACACTAGCTATGGAGTGATCATAAATAAAGCCTGAGCGGTTCGAAAGCTTTGTGATTTCAAAATCAATCTACCATTCTTATCACACAACTATTTCCCTCTGAACACGGAAAGTCAACAGATACCCTGCTCCCCAGTTCTTACACCAAGTGGCAACTGGTTCATCCCAGGTCAAAGAGAACCACATGTGTCCATCCCTGCCCAGATACCCATCCCAACCCACCAGTGCCTATCCTTGCCTCTACATAACTGTTAGCATCCTCCACAGGTATATGGTACTTGAGATTTTTCACACGTTTTTATGATAAGGTTTATCAAAATAGACACCATTTAGGGCATGTGGGGATGGATATCCTAAACCCTTTACATATCCAGGCAATCACAGAACATCATTAGCCATCAGCCAAAGGCACCCTGACAGCTGCCTCAGAAAGAGGGCGAGGAACAAAAGCTCGTCTTGCTGGAGGCCAGCTGCACTGTAGCCTGCCCCAGACTCTCCTGAGGGATCTGGAAACCCTGGAAGACCAGTTCAGTCTCTGCAGGTTCCCACTGCAACTGAGTCAGTATGGCATGTCACACATGCACANACAACTTGATGTTATACTTGCAGGCACTGTGTGGTCCTCCCTGCCTGAGCTGCAGAGCTGGCAAGAATACCATAATCAGTCTCACTGATTTTACCCTCAAGGTTAGTCTGTAGGCACTGGCCTGATCCTTGCTCAGTCATTCTTGTGGGCAACAGCCCCAAGACAGCAACACAGTCCTGCTGTTTTCAGGGTGCATGGCCTGGCCACCTCCTTCCTCTGGGAGCACTGTTATATATGTAGCTGAGGTCACATGATGTGTGTTCACATATATTTACATTTATACATATTCATGGTTATAGTAAGGTTTCTGTATATCCTTTCATTTTTAACCTAAAATCCATCACAGACATTTGATGGTTTCATTATTCTCCGTGAACAAGCATCTGGTGTTACCTGTGGCTCTCTATCTAATTAGCCAGCCTATGAGCAAGCCATGGCTTCTAGAACTAACCAGTGTCCTACTGAGGAAGTATACACTCAGGTTTCAGTTCAGCATTAACACCATGAAAAACTCCTGAGTTTTGAGACTGGCTACCTAGCCATGGCTTTTTTGGCCAGAGCAGGCTGATTCTCCATGACCGGTGGAAGGTGCCTCGTTACCTGGGTCTCCACGAACATGGCCATATCCATGAACATCTCATGTAGCTCTCGGATGCTGGTCTCCAGCTTCATGATGTCTTTGTGACGTGACTCGATCTCGTTGAGAGCTTGCCTAGTGATTTGTGAATCTGATATAATCTTCGGAAGGTAAAAGGCAAAGTATTACTAACTCCAGACTGGCTGGTAAGTTCAAGGCAAACATGCCCGTCTAGGTTAAGTGTGTGCATCCACAGCTGTGGCACTCACATCCGAGATGAAGACGGACGGCTTCCCGCTCTCCAGCATCTCCTCCAGCTCATCGTCAGTGGTGGTCCTCCCGGCTGAGGGACAACGAAACTGCACTGAGGATGCAACATGGCTCAACAGCCAGGGCTGGCCAACTAAGGGGGCCACTAAGATCTAACTATCACCACCAACAGTACTTCCCTGCCCTTCCCAAGATCCTTTCCTGGACAGGTTAATGTGGCAGAAATGTGACTATGCTAAGTCACAAACCCACCCTGGTGTTACAGAGGAGCAGCTGCGCTCTCCTACAGGTTCACCACAGGCTTCTGGCCAGAGGGAGCTCAGCTGAAGGTGGCATGTGACCCCAGGCTGAGCAAACACATGGGAGGTCATCTCTCACCCAGGCTGGAGGGGCTGCAGGACACAGAAAATGCCTGAAGAAATCAGGACCTCAAACTTTCCAAATGTGACTGACAAAAGCAATAGCAGTTACGAGCACCTCAGCACTGGTCCCTCCTTCCAAACTTTAAACACATCTGGCTGACTCTAGGCCCAGGCATTAGAAAAGGGCTTTCNGGTTTTATGGTGCAGTTAAGGGGCATGAAGGATCCGTGAAGAGTGTCTCCCACACTCTCCCCACTCACTGATCTCTAGCTGGCGCTGGATGCGGCCTTTGCTTCGCTCCCGAAACAGGATCTGCGCTTCGTTGTACTCTGTCATGACTTCCACAAACTTCCGTGACAGCACTGAGTGCTAGAACATGGAGAACACGGCGTTACTGTATGAGAGCCATTCCTTCCCTATGAGTGGGAGGCTCAGACTGTTATTCCCTGCCAGTAGAAGATAGAAGCAAATGCAGCAGGGGAAGCTGCATGACCTGGGCTCACCAGGCCGTGGTGGCACACACCTTTAATCCAAGCACTCAGGAGGCAGAGGCAGACGGATCTCGGTGAGTTAAGGTCAGCCTGGTCTATATAGTGGTTCCTTAAGGTCAGCCTGGTCTATATAGTGGTTCCTTAAGGTCAGCCTGGTCTATATAGTGGNTTAAGGTCAGCCTGGTCTATATAGTGGTTCCTTAAGGTCAGCCTGGTCTATATAGTGGTTCCTTAAGGTCAGCCTGGTCTATATAGTGGCTCCAGGCCAACTAGGACTACATAATGAGACTGTCTCAAAAAACAAAACAAAACACCACCACCANCAACAACAACAACAACAATGAATAAGCTGAGGCCTATAGCCATCAGCTGACCTCTGGGGGTGGGTATTAGGGGAGGCTGAATTCAGCTGGGAGGCTTTGTCACTCAGGGTTGAACTCCCNAGATTTCAACCATAAACCCCAAACACTTAAGACCAAACCACTAACATCCAAATGATTCAGCTGGTCCCTTGCTCTGCGGCACACACCACGTGGGTTTCTGGGGCGTCTTTTCACAGTGAAGAGACGCAGCCCACAGGCAGGCAGACGGTGAGGGAGGGCAGATGTGACCATAAAGACGAAACANCTGGGCTTGGATGTGGCTCAGTGACAGAGCTCTTGCTGAGCACGTGAAGGGCACCAGCTCCAGTTCCCAGCACAATAAAAAAATGAAATTGCTTCGAATTTGGACAAAGTGAAATGCTGTTCTTCCACATCGCTTCAGTCTAACTGAGGCTGGAAGGCTGACCTGGGTCCGCCGTATCCGCAGGTCCACTGAAGTTCGGTTCCCACTCTCCTCCTGATCACAACTCTGCTCAATAGCTAGAAGGAAGCAGGGCGGAGTCACTCAGATCTGACAGCAGTCTCAGGATGGCCTCAATTTTCCCCATAAAACTAAACAACAAGTGACCTCTTAAAATATTCCTCTAGGCTGGGCGGTGGTGGCGCACGCCTTTAATCCCAGCACTCGGGAGGCAGAGGCAGGCGGATCTCTGTGAGTTCGAGGCCAGCCTGGGCTACTGAGTGAGTTCCAGGAAAGGCGCCAAAGCTACAGAGAAAACCTGTCTCGAAAAACAAAACCAAAAAACAAACAAACAAACAAACAAATATTCCTCTAAAGCAGTGTTTCTCAACCTTCCTAATGCTTTGACCCTTTAACACAGTTCCTCATGTTGTGGTGACCCCCCAACCATAAAATTATTTTTGTTGCTACTTCATAACTGCAATTTTGCTACTGTTATGAATTGTAAAGTAAATACCTGATATGCAGGATATTTGATATCGATCCCCCAAAGGAGTCAAGACTCACAGGTTGAGAACCACTGTGAGTTGAGACTAGCCCCCAAAAGAAAGGCTTATAGCACTGCACACACATATGTGTTCAATGACAGACATGTACAGACATATATAAACACTTGTGTCTACACACATTAACACACATGTAAACACATACAAATAAATGCCAACACACAAGCATGCACACACTTGCATATATAAATGTATGCATACACACCAAAACCATAAACATATGCATACAGAAAAACACACAAAAAACAAAAACATGCACAAATATGCACATGGGTATGTGACTGTGCATGGGCCTTGTATGTTTCTATTTATGCATTTGTACACTTGTATTTGTGTGTATGCATTTGTGTACTCACATGTGTGTCTCTGTGTTGCTCTGGTTCTGTCTGCATGTGTGTGCATTTGTGTTTGTTAAGTATTTGGTGTGTATATTTGGGCTGTGTCAGGTGTCTGTCTTTAAACATCCAGTCACTGTAATGAGTCTGAACTGATATAAAGTGGTTGTACTCTTGGGAACAACATTGTTTTTAAGGTGGGGTGTACAATAGGACCTGGGCAGCACATCTGCCACCATGGAGCTGCTGCCCCTGAGAAGAGGGTGTGACATGCCGAGATGAGATTTGCTCCTTTTGATGTGTCTCTGTGAGTTAAACACATCTTCCTCATAGATCAAGGAAGGCAACTTCTATTTAAGCACTGTGCAGAAAGCCACAACCCTCACCCGGGCCAGGTGTCACGCTCAACACAGAGTANCATGACCTTAGCTGGGCTCCTGGGGGCTGGAAGGCATGTTCTAGCTAAGAGACCAATTTGAGAGCTTTGTGACTCACTATAAAGGCTAGTCCCCCTTTCTCAATGTCACCAACAGAGCCACAGTGAGATGTAGCATGGGAACCAGTGGCCCAGATACACATATCCAACTTACTTAGAAGCAGTCTCAATTTCATTTTGGGGAATGTGAGAGTAATAAAAGTCCAAGGAAAAGGTACCAACCAATGTCCACACTGCACCAGCACCCAAGAAGGCAGACTTACCCTTCAGCTTGCCTCGGATCCGGTTAGCGGTTTTCTTGATCTCTTTGTTCAGGTCTTCCAGCTCTTCTTTTATTTCTTTAAAAGGTTCAAACAAAGCATTTGAGCTGGAACACTCGACCCCTGCACATCCACACATGCAAGCTAAGCACAGAAGCATCGGGCCTTCTTTCCTCGGTGCCTTCCCAAGTGTGCTCCCCCCTAGCCACCGCTGCCATGCCCAGACCAGCTCCTGGTACACCCTGAACTGTGCCATCAGATGCAGCTGGTGGGGAGCCAGAACTGCAGGCTCACTCCCTAACCTTCACCAGGACAGGGGGTGCACACAGCCACACCCTGGAAGAGGCCTGCCCTGGCACCAGAGGTCCTTCCTGCTGTTGCCATCTTCCCAGTCCTCCTTGCTCCATGGGACACACTGTGCATGCCACTCTCCCGGAGACCTGGCTCTAGACCTTCAGAGCCAAATCTAGTGCCCCAGCTATTCTTAGGGTGAAAGGTCACCTGCTGCAGCTAACTGACAATGGCAGTCCCACAACAATGTCTAAACCCCTACAGCATCTAAGGAGGCTCTGGGGAACCCCACCCAGAGCCTTTCTTGCAATCTGAGGTAAGATCAGAAAAACATCCAAGGAGCTGAAGCACACCGGCGCCTGGGAGATGTGAGGGAGGCCCCACAAATCCCCAGTGTGACCAGAAATCAGAGAGACTCTGAGGCTCCCCAGGAGGAAGCAGAATATGCAGCCTGAAAACAGGCAGCCTGAAAACAGGCAGATTGGCTTCTTGGGACAGCAGAGTGGCCAATGGTCAGTGAGCTGGCCTAAAGTAACAGTGTGTAGAAGCGACCTGACACTGGGGAAGACTCCACAGGCCACGCCCCATTTTCTGGCTTTTTCTGTAAGTGGTAGTCAACACTGAAAGTTTCTAAACAAAGGCATTCGATGTTTCTAAGTAGAGCTGAGATTTAGAAAGATTATTCAGCTATCCTAAGGCACAGGGAAATGGAAATGCCAGCTGAGTCCAGTCCCCCGTGCTCTGTGAGCACACACCACACAGCTGACCTCCAGATTCAGAATCTCCTCTCAGCCTTGATTACTAACCCAGCACCAGCAAGCAACCACTGCTTTCCAAATCAGCCTGTTGTTAATATCCGCAAACACAAGGTCCACCATCCCTCAACGGTGAGCACAGTGCAGACCTCTGGCTGAGCCACTGTCATGGCTGGAGTCCCACCCGGCACAATCACGTCTCCTTTGGATCCTGCCTAGCAGTGGTGCTCACCCAACTGGACACTGACACCCTGGAATGCCCAGGGGGCCTGGGCCTAATCATATCCATGCACATAGGGCTCCATCTAAAGGGAAGCTGGAGGACAGACAGACTTACTTCCTTCTGGGTTTGGGGCAGAAAGGATGATGCTGTGGTTCTTCTTCACGTCTTCCACGTGCTGAGCAATCCTGGCTATGCTGCCTCGAATCTCCTCCACCTAGGAGAGAGACGCTGGTAAGGTCACAGCCGCCACTGCTGTCCATCTCCCACAGAGGGAGGCTGGATTATCACTTAAAAACAAAAGGGCTCAGTGGGTGAAGGTGCTTGCCACTACACCTGACAATCTGAGTTTGATCCCTGAGACCCACAGTGGAAGGAGAGAGCCAACTCCCACGTTACCCTGACTTCCACTTGCCTGTTGTAGCATGCGCATGAGTGTGCACACATGTACACACACATACACACACACACACAAAATTAAAATGCAGTAAGAACAGAAATCCACCATATTACTACTATTAGGACTAAAGAAACATTTGCCAACAAAACTATATGCTGTAAAAATCCCTACACTTGAGCCCACGCCACCCCCAGTGCTAAGTAGAGGCATCTGATTCCACAGAGCACAGCAGTTAGCAGTGAGCACCCCACACCCATGGAAAAGGGCAAGGGAATATCCTCCCATGAGGAAGCCCTTACCATCCAGGTTGTCAGCCCTTCAGTCATCCTCCTGAATGTGTGCACGGTATAAGCAACTCTCTTACAAGAGTCCTTCAGATGGACTTACATCTTCAAAACTCTGTGGTCACTCAACAATGGGGCCCTGAGATGTCCTGGCCCCTATGATACTATATATTACATTATATAGTAAAGGAGCCTATAGAGATTCAACTAGGAATCTGCGATGAGGAGGCTTGTGGGGATATCCAGGTTGGATCTAGATAGAACCTGGCTAGAGATGAAGCCACAGGCAGCTGGGGCAGGAGGCAGGAGGGGCACTGCCAGTTCCTCCTCCTNCTTTCACTTTAACAATGACATAATTATAGCCATCATATGCTGTGATCCATGTCCACACCCTGACATCACCTTCCATGGCAAAAAAGGACTTCACAGATGTAAGACTTGAGCTGGGAAGTTATCCTGGGTGTGATGGCTTGAAGAAAATGGTCCCCATGGGCTCACAGGGAGTGGCATTGTCTGAAAGGATTAAGACCTGTGGCCTAGTTGGAGGAAGTGTGTCACTAGGGGTGGGCTTTGAGTTTTCAGAAGCTCAAGCTAGGCCTGGTAATTCACTTTCTTCCTGTTGCCTGTCAATCCAGATGTAGAACTCTCAGCTACCTCTCCAGCACCATGTGTCTGCATGCCACCATGCTTCCCACAATGATCACAATGGACTAAACCTCTGAACCTGTAAGCCAGCCCCAATTAAATGTTTCCTTTGTAAGAGTTGCCATTGTCATGGTGTCTCTTCACAGCAATGAAATCCTAACTAAGACCCTCGGTTAGGATCTAGCTGGTCCCTACACAACAGAGACTAAAGAAATGACATCAGGAAGGAAGATGTGATGGTGAGAGACGAGCACTGCTTCAGAAGGGAGGGGCTGCAAACCAGAAAATCAGTCTCCAGAGCCCAAGTGGGGTCCCTCATTCCTCTGCAGCATTTCAATCCTAGCTTGACCTGAGCCTATAACGCTCCCTGAAGACAGACAGCTCTAGAGCTAGGAGGAAGGATGCGCTGCTTATAGCCCCGTCTTCTGGTCACTTGTCACAGCCAAACAGGAAACACACATTTGCACGTTTTAATGAAAAAGTACTCTCCTTCTGGTGGTGGTTTGGATGGGAAGTCCTCCACAGGGTCTGTATCTGAATACTTGGTACCCAGCTGGTGGCATGTTTGGGTAGGTTTCAGAGGTGTGGCCTTGATGGAGGAAGTATGTCACTGGGGGCAGGTCTTTAGGTTTCCCAGTCTCATACTGTCCCTGTTTTGTGCTTGCAGTTTAAGGTGTGCGCTCTCAGCCTGCTGCTCTAGTTGCCATGCTTCCCTGCCATAATGGACTCTTACTCTGGAACCGTAAGCCCAAATAAACTCTCTCCTCTATAAGTTATCTTGGTCACNGTGATTTATCACAGCAACAGAAAAGTAATTAACACACCTCCGCATCAGTGAAACTATACACAGNGAGGCACGTTATGTACAGACTGGCTTTCTAGTCTATGGAGGCAGCCTGGTTTTGTATCCCAAGTTACCGCTGAACAACTCTGTCCCTGCACCTTCCGGGGGTGCAGGAGTGACGAGGCACACACCTCAGTGTCACTGTGACCCTTCTGAAGGAAGGTAGGGGGACCTAGGAAACCATGGCCCAAGGCCCAGAGACATTCTGAAAATCAAGGCATTAAAGAAAAATCCAACATGTAACCCCACTGTTGCAGGGCAGAGCAGTGGTTCCATAAGGCTGGGATGGCAAAGGGCCATCTCACTTACCACTGCTACTACAGTAGCACAGACATCACATACTAGGGAGTGTAGTTATAGTAACCATGGAAACACCACAATAAAAGCTAGTTCTTGGGGCTGGAGAGATGGCTGGACAGTTAGAGCACCAGCTGCTGTTGCAGAGGACCTGGGTTCAATGCCCAGCACCCACATGGCAGTTCACAACCATTTGTAACTGTAACTCTAGGGGACCCAACCACCTCCTGGCCTCTGTGGGCACTGCATGCATATAATACACAGACATATATGCAGGCAAACCACCCATAAACATAAATTTTCAATTTAATAAAAATGGATTCTTTTAGTATCTTGGCTGTGTTGCTATGGAGGCTGAAATCAAGGAATAGTACTGGTTCCAGTGCAGAGATGACATTTCAATTTGCATTTGAAAGTGCCACTTTCAAAGTAACATTGATGGCCCATGTGTCAGAAAGTAAAGGGGATGGGCCAGCTTAGAGTCAATATCCACCCCTAACTTCACAGCAGCTGATGTCAGACTGGCTCAACCAGGAAAAGACAGCTGTGGGCCCCAGTGCCCTGGGAGGAGGCTCCCCGGGAGGGCACATGGTGGTAGTGGTGCTGGTCCAGCTTGAGACTGGCCCACGCAGGGTCTCTTCCACCCATTATAACTATCTTCTCAGGAAAGCTCTCCACGCGGGGCCTTGCTTTATTGGTCTTTAACCAAACCCTCCCTGGTCAGGAGCAAATTCTGTCATCTGCATCGTTCTGTGTGATGTGTACCATCTAAAGGCCCTTTCTACCNGAGGCCTTCTGTTAACAAGCCCTGGTGTTTTTCTGTCTAAGGTGTCACTTCACAGAAGCAACTATGAAATAATAAAGTCTCTAACAAATAAATGCAGCTTGTGCTTCTGGGAGAATCCAAATAAATACATTCACAGTCAAAGGTCTTGGAGCACAAGTATCCTGCTTCTCACATGGCCAACACCCACAGCAAATGTGGCCCCAGACATTGAGCTAGAAGCCAGGATTCCTGCTTCCAAAGGAACCAAGAGCCTGGGTTCCTGTGAGGCCACAAGACTCGTGGTGAGACCCTTTAAAAAGCCACTCCAGAGGTGTGGCTGGCTTCCCAAGGGAGGAAGTCCTGCTTGGGACACTGCAGCTCCAAGTCATAGAAAGAGCAGCAAATACACAGCCCTGACCCACCCACCCAGGTACACTGGTCCTTCGTCCCACAGTACCTCCATCCCTTGTGNATATCCAGCCCTCCTTCCCAGGCTGTCTGAATGAGTAGTCACTTAAATCTGTGTCAATATTAAATGCAATTGTGATGATGCTGAAAGCCCCAAAGAACTTACATATTTCAAACAACTTTTAAAACAGCCATGTTCAGGAGGCTGAGGCAGTGGGATGGCAGGGTCAAAGGTAACCTGAGCCACATATGGAAACATTATCTCAAAACTCTAAAATCAAAACAAGCAAAAATACAGTCACATGTGAGTCATGATGGGGACACACTGAGGACCATATGGCTGGGTGACTTGCCTGTGGGAGTGACANGGAGTACAGCTGGCTTTGATGGTACCAGTGGCACAACCTCATGGTACCACAGTTAGATATAAGGTCCACCATTAGCTAAAANGAAGTTCCAGGGTGCATGGGTATGCTGTTTCACATGGGACTACAAACACTGCTATGGTAAGGTGATTAAGGCCAAAGGTAAAGTCTGAGGGTGCACTTCATTAAATACTTACCTGATGAAAGAAATCATCCATGAAGTGGTCCTTTTCAACAATGACAACAGTAGGGTCTCCATCGTCACTTTTCCTACACTACAATAGAAAACATTTTCANAGTGTCACACAGGCTCAACAGCAACTCAGGGCCCACGGCACCTCAGCTCACTGAACACCAAGTGCAGCAGAGCAGCCACACTCCACAGCCTGCAACCAGCTCATTCTGCAGCTTCTTCGTTGTGACAGGTGACACCAATGGGGGGAGGGAGCCCAGGAAGCAAAGGCCAGATACCTATGCAGGTGAGTTCATCTTCATTTCAGTCAGGGCCACTCAAAACAGGTTTGTCTCATTATAGATGGTTATGAGCCACCATGTGGCCACTGGGAATTGCAGTGGCTCACAACCATCTATAATGAGATCTGGTGCCCTCTTCTGGCATGTAGGCATGCACACAGGCAGAGTCTGTATACATAATTTAAATAACAACAACAAAAACAACAGGTTTGTCTCCAAGAACTGATGTATTGTGTATACACACACACACACACACACACACACAGAGTCATCCCAGGGATTGACTCAGGGCTCTGAGAATGTACTCTTAACACTGGGCTACATCATTATCCCTGTAATATTTATATTTTCTGTAAAGATTAAAAATGCTACTGGGGGTGGGAGCTGGAGANATGGCTCAGNAGTTAAGAGAACTGGCTGCTCTTCCGGAGGTCCTAACTTTGATTCCCAGCACGCACNTGGATGCTCACAACTGTCTATAACTGTAGTCCCATGGGATCTGATGCCCTCTTCTGGTGCAAAACACCCATATACATAAAATATATCAACAAATAAACCTTTTTTTAAGCTGGGCAGTGGCGGCACACGCATTTAATGCCAGCACTCAGGAGGCAGAGGCAAGCGAATCTCTGTGAGTTTGAGGCCAGCCTGGTCTACAAAGTGAGTTCCAGGACAGCCAGGGCTGTTACTCAGAGAAACCCTGTCTCGAAAAACCAAAAATAAAATACAATAAAAATAAATAAAATAAAATAAAATGCTACTAGGTTTATACATCTATAATTCTAGCACTTGAGAGGTGGAGGCAGAATGATCAGAAGTTCCAGGTCAACCTCCACTACATAGTGAGTTCAAGGCCAGCCTGGGAAACAGGAGACCTTATCTAAAAACAAACAAAGCTGCTGACAGCACCAGCTAACTTTTGTAGCATGCACAGTAATTTCCGAGGTATGTCAGCTGGCATCCTTACTTTCTAAAAGGGTAGCGACCACCACACGCTGTGTTTAATAATAATAAATATTCTGACAAGTAAAGAGGAGTTGGGGAAGCCAGAATCAAGTAACATTGGAGAAGACAACAGTGACATCACACAGAACAGAACTACTTTTTAGCAACGGCCTAAAATAGTACCAAATATACACAGAATCAGGCACTTCCTAAGCCTGGATGATGTACTAGTAGCCCAGCTGTTGCTGCCTTTGAGGCCTGAGGCCTTATGTCTGCACAGGATGCTAGAGGGATGCTGGCACTGCCTGTGCAGAAACCCACCTGGAAGCCTCCCTTCAAGTCAAAGCCTCTAGCAGCACAGACAACTCTAAATTTGCCAGAATTGGCTTTTTGTCACCAGCTCTAAGCCTCCTCAGAAGCTGGTCTCTAAATCCCACTGCTGAGCCCAGCCTGTCAGGAGGCACAGGGGAGGGACTTGCTGAGCTCTCTCCTAGGGCAGCCCCATGAGTCAGCACAATCCCAGCCTCCCAACAAGCCCGTCATCTTAGGAACCTACAACCACCACTGGCTTGGGGAATCAAGCCTTTACCTTGCAGGCCTGACACACAGTAGTACTCCTTTACCACCCAGGAAAACTTGCAAACAAAATTCTACTACAATTCTCAGCTAAAAAAAAAAATCTGCAAATTTAAGACGTGTTTTAAGCTGGGCAGTGTGACGCTGGCCTTAACCCTAGCACTCGGGAGACAGAGGCAGCAATCTCTGAGTTCCAGGCCAGCCTAGTCTACATAGTGAGTTCCTAGCCAGTCAGGATTACATAGAGAGACCCTGCCCCACCCACCCCCAAAAAAAGAAAAGAAAGAAAAAGAAAAATAATAAAAGGAAGAGAAATACGTTATGAAAGCACAACAAATTGNGCCTCTCTCGGTACCACCCAGGCCCCTCACTAAGGCATGATCAGCTCTTCCCACAGCCTATGCACTCTCCTCCAGTGCTGTTTGCGTGGATAAGATGGCTGGTCAGTTAAGGCTGGGAGTGTGGCTCTAAGATAGAGACAGGAGTATGAGAGGAACCTCTGTCACCAGGAAGACCACATAGCCAGGACCAGCTTAATAAAAAAAGAGACATCACCTAAGAGTGCCTTCTATATCCATGAAGCCTAGCACAGGCCCCTCTGGCTTCCCAGGGCCACACACCCGCTTTCTNTCTTCCTAGCCATGGACACCCCTTCTGTGTGACTTTCCCCTAGAGCCCAAGTCACACAGTCAGCCAATTTCTCTCCCAGATGCCCGGAACGAAGGACAGTACTAANGTATGACAGGCTGTCCCAACAGCCCTAAGCAAAAGAACCACATTTGGGACAGTGGCAATGCCATGCCCAGTTAGGATGGCTCACTCCGGAGGAGGAGGGTGGGCTGCGATCACTAAGCTGACAGTCACAGAGCAAGGAACACAACTGTGAGAACAAAGCAGAGGCTGGCACAGCGGATCTGCATGCTTGGGAATGGAGTGCCAAAGACTGGTGTCTTGGAATTTACAAGATGCAAAGGGAAATTTTGGCCATGGCTTTGAGAGGCGCTGACACCCTGATTTCACACCTGAAGCCTCAAATGCCTTTGGAAACTGGGGCAGGAGGATCTCAAACATGAAGTCAGAAAGCCTGGCAATGCCATACGCCTTTAATGCCAGCACTTGGGAGGCAGACGAAGGTGGGTTTCTAGAAGTTCAAGGCCAGCCTGGTCTGCACAGCAAGTTCTAAGACAACCAGAGCTACACAGAGGTCCTGTCTCAAATAAAAAACTTGAAGCCACGCTGTATAAACCAGTGAGATCCT
>LZPO01116974.1:259863-270020 GCA_001675575.1 Neotoma lepida
ACGAGTCGTCCGTGGTGTCATTTCGATCACATGCTGTGTCATGCTAGGCATGGTTTAGGGCAGACTGTGTGTGTCTTTACAACTTAACAGGAGGCAGGGGAGCTGTAGGATCACTTTTTGGTTTTCAAAACTTAGGTTTTGGTATATGGGCAGTGGTTATCCGTGAATATTCTCATCACTTAAAAAAAAAAAGAGATAGTGCTTGGACCAGTTACTAAACCCAACTTCCAGCCCCAGGAACCAGGCCCCCTCTCACACGTGAGAGACATGCTGTATCATGTAAATTGTTCTAACTTTTACTTTCCTCCTTGAAAGTGATTCAAAGATTTTTAAGGAAAAGGGCCTGTCGGGTGGTTAAAGACAAATGAATGAAAAAAATATTCTTGTGATCTTGCTAGCCTGATGGGAACAAATCGTTGGAAGATCTTTGATTTCTTACTGTCTTTTAGCATGTAAAGACACAAAGGTGTTTATCCCTGAATTGAAACTTTTTTGTTTGATTTTGGTTTGGTTTGGGTTTTTGAGACAGGATTTCTCCGTATAACAGCCCTGGCTGTCCTGAAACTCACTCAGTAGACCAGGTTCATCTCGAACTCACAGAGATCAGCCTGCNTCTGCCTCCTAAGTGCTAGGATTAAAGGCATGCACCACCACCGCCCNGGCTTCATTGAAACTTTTTAACCAGAAAATTGGACTGTACCTATCTTGCCTCTTTAACTGTATCCTTGCCATCCCTATAGGTCAAGCCATATAGAGTCCTCATCTCAGATTTTCTAGCATTCATTTTACCTTTGACAAACTTGGAGGGTGGGGCAGTAGTGGTGATTAGATGTCCAGAGGGAGAGTGGGGAGAAGGTAGTTGGTAGAGTAAGTAGGTCTTGACATCTGAGCTTTCATGTGAAGAGGAATGGAATAAGTGCCTTGGATTACAATTTTCTTTTTTTTTTTCTTAGTATTAGGGGGAGACCTTCAGATAGACTGGGTCATTCATAAGAGTCAGGCCTAAGATGATAAATGCTGCAGTAGACTGAGACATTTCAACACCTTGAATGTTTTCAGCCCAGTGTGCCATTATAATGTTTGATGTAACATCAAGAGTCACTTACAAGAATGTACCTAACTGGCATAGAGATCTGGTGCGAGTGTGTGAAAACATCCCCATTGTATTGTGTGGCAATAAAGTGGATATTAAGGACAGAAAAGTGAAGGCAAAATCTATTGTCTTCCACCGAAAGAAGAACCTTCAGGTATGTTCATATTTTATTGAGTCATTCGTAGAGGGTATTGTGTGTAAAGTANACATATGTCATGTGGGACCAATGTGTTTTTGTGTTTTAAGTGTCTTGGAATGGTGATTACTAACAACTTTTTAAACATAATTTTTTTGTTGTTTTAAATAGTACTATGACATTTCTGCCAAAAGTAACTACAACTTTGAAAAGCCTTTCCTCTGGCTTGCCAGAAAGCTCATTGGAGACCCTAATTTGGAGTTTGTTGCCATGCCTGCTCTTGCCCCACCCGAGGTGGTCATGGACCCAGCTTTGGCAGCACAGTACGAGCATGATTTAGAGGTATTTGTCCTTTTCCAGTTTTATGTGTATGGGTGTCTTGCCCTCGTGTGTGTCTGCACTTTGCCCGGTGCCTGCAGAAGCCAGAAGCTGGCATTGGATCCTCCCAGCCATGTAGATGCTTGGAATCAAACCCTTGTCATCAAGAGCTGGCAGTGCCGTCTTCCAGCCCCGTTTGTCCTTCATTAGTGCTCATGTTTGACTTGCTCATGGTGGTTTTGATCTTTAGTGTTTCCTTTTTGTTTCCTGCTCCAGGTTGCTCAAACGACTGCCCTCCCGGATGAGGATGATGACCTGTGAGAACGTGAAGCTGGAGCCCTGAGTCAGAAGTCTAGTTTTATNGGCAACTGTCCTGTGATGTCAGCGGTGCAGCGTGTGTGCCACCTTATTTAGCTAAGCAGATCGTGTACTTCATTGGGATGCTGAAGGAGATGAATGGGCTTCGGAGTGAATGTGGCAGTTAAACATACCTTCATTTTTTTGGACTTGCATATTTAGCTGTTTGGAACACAGTTGTTTCCTTCCTGAATTTCAAAAATAAGACTGCTACAGTCACATCACACTATTCAGTCAGTGGTGAAATCCTGTTTGTTACTGTCATTCCCATTCTTTTTGTTTAGAATCAGAATAAAGTTGTATTTCAAATAATCTAAACAAGTGAATCATCCCTTGTTTATAAGCATTTTAAAACCAGCATAAGGAAGCTTGTGCCATATTAGAGTTACAAATGCCTTTGCTTATTACCTGAGGTCCATTCAGGTATGTCCTTGTGCCTACCTTCACAACCATTTGGAACCGGGTCCTGACCTAACTCTTGTGTTACAGGTGTAAAGACTGGCTCAGCTAGGGTATCTGCCCCTACCTGCAGTCTGATAGGTAGTGGTAGTTTGACCTAAGAGAGGCTTGTTTAACGGTGTACGTGTGCATCAGATGTTTAGTCTAAGGACTGTAGTTGGCAGTGTCGGCAACCTAGACCTTCAGAAGGTAGAACTGCGTTTGATGGAAGCTTGAGGGATTTCTGAGATGTCTAATGTTGGTTTTCTAAGATGTTCTCTGCTCTTGAGTGGTGGTCTCAGCACTCAGGAGCCAGAGGCAGGAGGATCTCTTGAGTTCANGGCCAACCTAGTCTACAGAGCCAGTTCCAGAACTGCATAGATAGAGACCAGTCTCAAAAAGTGTTCATGGTAGGTAGGCTGTGGCATAGCATCTGGTCATTTTTCCACACATTGCTAGAATAGGGAGGAGTACCACTGTAGAGCAGGGTGGGGGTCTGATGTGAAACTGTCAGTTGACTCTTTCTTAGGTGTGTGATCCCATCAGAACTATGTTGTGTTAAGATGTATTTAAAATAAGCCATTCTGTGGGCTCTGCTAGTCCAGTCTACCAAAGTTCTTAAAGGGTGGAATACCTTCAGATGGTTACTTTGTTTCTCCAAAGAAGGTTGAGTTACTTGATATGGGGGAGTGAAAGGAAGATGTACTGTGCACCAGCTTTTACTGATTTCAGGATACAATTTGATGTATATGCTGTGCTACAGTCAGGTGAAGACCTCCCCCAACTGGGATGAAACTTGATTTAGATCTCTTGAATTAATACAATGTGTGTAAACCTGATGTAGAATGCAAATACCTAACACTGATTTTTGTAACAGTTAAACTTGAGAGCTACTACTTAACATGTATTTAACCAGAGTATAGAGGATTTACATTATTTATTGGAAGAACTGTTGAAAATATATATTGCTTCTGCTTTGCCTAAGTTTTCTGAGTCATCTCTGGTATTTGCTGTAGAAGTAGTGAATGGCTTTTTTCTTCTCTTCATTTTATTTTATTTTTTTAAGGATTTGAGGTTTGATCTGCCAAATAGCAGAGATCACATTATTTTAGGGGTGTGATTCTATCCAGTTGTGGTTTTTTTGTTTTGTTTTGTTTTGGTTTTGGTTTTTCCAAACAGGGTTTCTCTGTGTAGCCCTGGCTGTTCTGGAACTCACTCTGTAGACCAGGCTGGCCTCAATTCAACAGGTGTGCCTGCCTCTACCTTCCAAGCGCTGGCTTTAAAGGCGTGTGCCACCAAACCTCTGTTTGGTTTTTACATGTGGGGAAAATTCTCCATTTTAAAAAGGCATCCCCGAATATAGATGGCTTCATATTAATCAGTTACTGTACAGCAGATAGAACTGGTTGAAGCAGGGTCACTGAGGAGAACCTGGAAAGTTGACTGTTGAAAAAACGATTTTATTCTGGGGGCTTTGGGAGGTTTTCTTAAACCAACATGAACCACAGAGAAGAGCAGCACCCTGTACCTGAAGTAGCCCAGAACTGCTTGCTTTGGTTCTGGTAGATGCAGCCAGGGACACGCGGAAGGTAAGAGCTGGGTAAAAGCCTGCTTTGGGCTTGTGGATGTGAAGCAGGATAGCTGTCAGCCATGAGTGCAGTTGCTCTGCCCAGTTAAAGCTGCACTGTGTCAAACCCTCTGTGCTGGAAGCAATACTTCAGGTCTTGAATTGTCTCCGTCCCTTTCACTCTTGAAGCCTGATGTGGAGCTGGGTGATGACAGGCATCTAGCCGTCTAGATAATGGCTCTCATTCACAGCTGGTAGGACCACATTGCAGAGCTCAGGCTTCCTGGGGTACCTGTAGCCGCTATGTACCCTCCCCTCTCAGGCCTGTTCAGCATTTCACACATCCCTGATGGACACTTNTCACTGGATCTTCCCCTCAGCCCTAGCCTACGTAGTGGATTTATAGTGAGTCCAGTGTGCCATGAGGGCAAAGATCTTGGATCACTGACGTCCCATTGTTTATTACTGCTTTTTGGAGACCCAGAGAAAAGAGGACTAGGGAACCAGAGACAGACTAGAGAACAGAATTTTTATTTGAGACTGGTTTCTCTGTGCAACAGCCCTGGCTATCCTGGAATTGCTTTGTAGACCAGGCTGGCCTTGAACTTACAGAGATCTGCCTGCCTCTGCCTCCCAAGTGCTGGGATTAAATGCATGCACCACCACCTTGAGAACAGAATTTTATTACACTATGGGCTCATAATCCACTCTTTGGTTCATTTGACCCAGTTTTAGACAGCAGGGAGATGAGTGGCNAGGGTACTGGCCATAAACAAGAGAGAATGGTGCTGTCTAGGTAGGTAGGGACTCCAAACTTGAGGAACTGCGCCAGGCATGCATGGACAGTTTGTTCTCAGCACCAAGCACTGAGGGTGTGTTTAGGTTAGAAGGCAGGGTGCTCTGAAGATGTCCCTGGAATCTAGTCCCCTGCAAAGTGCCATTGGTCTAGGAAGAGGATTGGAGCGGGAGTCATGGAGCCGATAGGCCCAACTGCTGCCTTCAAGGGATATTCAGATGTAGCACCTAGAAGCCACTGAAGACTTGAATGGCTGGCTACAGGTTATGACAGCCAGTAAGGCTGGCTGGGGCCTGTGAATCAGCCTGTTTTATGGAGTCCATTGGTGGCGGTATTGGATAAGCCATGACTGGAAACTGACCTCTTGGGGAGACATAAAGACTCCATTGTGTGCTGTACTGTCTCAAACCAGGAGTTTGTTTCTAACACGTAGGTAATAAAGGCAGGGTTTCCCCTAGGGGTGGAGGTGGAGTCCCTGGTGCACTTGGCCCATGTGCAGACTGTGTTGTGTAAGTGTCCTCTGACATTAAAAAAAAACATTTCATCTTGCAGGAAACTCCCTTAAGCAGGAAAGAGAGCAACTCAAAACAGCTTTAGGAAGTCCCTGAAACTAATCAGATTCACTAGGCCCCTCCCTGCCACAGTAAGCAATAAAAAGCTGAGTGCCCCTCAGGGGGAGAAAGCTTAGGGGCAAAGAGAGACCTCACCAGCTGCCTGGAACAAGCAGAAACCAGCCAAGCTTCCTGGGAAAGATTTAGACCAACTGAGGCACTTGTAAAGGACACTCTCCAAACTGTTGATTCTGCCTACTGGCTATGCAATGTGCTCCCTGTTCCCAGCTTTGTGAGCTGTCACCCACACTGGGAGTGGGCTATGAGGCTGCAGCTGTCTGAGTCATTTCTGCTCTTATAAGTAACTCCTCACCCATATTCCTGTAAGTAACCCTAATAAAATTCATTGGTTCACTTAGCTGGACGTTAGTAGTATCTGTAAAATTTGGTCTGTTGTGGGTTCTGTATCTGGGGCGAGTAGATGTGTGTGTTATGTCTCCCCAGGAAAAGTTTTGTCATATAACAGGCTGCATCAAGTAAGGTGGTCATGTGGAGATGACCAGGCCCTGCTGTCAATCCTCCAAGCACAGAAAAGGAGCTTCCAGGCTTCTAGGGAAGGGTGCTTGTAGCTGCCTCCTAGAGTCAGCCTGGACCAGTAAGCCAGCCTGGACCAGTAAGCCAGCAGCCAGTTTGTGGGTAACGTTTGCTTTTTTCCATCCTTGACATGTTTAAGCCCCTCCCCCATGCTGTCTGACCAGTGAAGAATAGTTTGCTGATATTTTGCTGTTATCTTTCAAATGTTTTCTCAAAAGACAAGGGACCAGCAAGAGGCTTGGCAGGTNTACCACCAAGACTGAGGACCTGAGTTCAATCCTCAGAGCCCACAAGTGGAAAGAAAACCAATTCCTGAAAGCTGTCCTCAGACCTCTACAAGCATGCTATTGCATGTGTGCCCAAGCACACACATGAATTTTCATAAATGTGATAATAGAACTGCTTTCAAAAGAGATGAGATTAGCCAGGCAGTGGTGATGCATGCCTTTAATCCCAGCACTTGGGAGGCAGAGGCAGGCGGATCTCGGTGAGTTCGAGGCCAGCCTGGTCTACAGAGCAAGTTCCAGGACAGCCAAGGCTACACAAAGAAACCCTTGTCTTAAATACAAAACAAAACAGAGAGAGAGATGAAATTGTACTATAATTCTGTTTCATTCATTTTTACTTNTACATAGCTGTTAACTAGTCATCCACAGCATGGGTGGACCATAGATCAGTTTGGCTAGTTCTGTAGATCTGGTCAAAGTGCGCCCATATTTGTGCTCTGCTTTGTCATGGGCAATTTTCACCTCTTCTGTTGAACCTAGGGCCTTGGTTGGGCTAGGCCAGTGTTTCTCAACCTATGGGTCTTGACTCCCTTGGGATTGAATGACCCTTTCACAGGGGTTGCCTAACATCAGAAAACACAGANGTTTACNTGACGATTCATAACAGTAGCAAAATTACAGTTATGAGGTAGCCACNAAAATAATTTTATCANTGGGGGTCACCACAACATGAGGAACTGTATTAAAAGGTGGCAGCGTTAGGAAGGTTGAGAAATACTGAGCTAGCCTAAGGCTTTACCACAGTACACCAGTCCTGAGTGGACTGGCTGTAGTCTCTAAGTGTTTTATAGTTTCTATGTTTTACTTTTGTGGGACATTCAAACTGNCAATGGTCTTACTTTCTAAGAGTACACATTGCTTAATGAAAGAGAAACATTAAAATTACTATTTTGAGGCAAGATTTCACATAGCCCACTCTGACCTCAAACTTGCTGTATAAGCCAAGGATTATCTTGAACTGCCTCTACCTCCCAACTGCTGGGATTACAGATGTGCACCACTACATCCAGCAAACTTAAAAAAAAAAAATCCAGTAGTGGGAATTAAACGCATGTGAAGCAAGTGTCCCACCCACCACTGAGCTATATTCCCAGCTGAAATATTTTTTAATTGTTCTTTTGTTTGTTTAAATTTTGGTTGTTATTGTGCATGGGTGCAAATATCATAGTACATGTATAGAGGTCAGAGGAAGCCTTCGAAGAGCAAGCTCTCTCCTTCCACCCTGTGTGTTCCAGGGATCAAACTCAGGTTGTGACTTGCATGCCATGTACCTTTCTCAGATGAGTTATCTCGATGGCCCATCTTTTTTTTTTCCCTCTTTGAGACAGTCTCACCATGTATCCCAAGCTGGCCTTGAACTAATGATCCTCCTGAATCCTGACTGCTGTAGTTACAGATGTGCACCACCATGCCCAACTAAAAGTCTATGTGTGTGATGTCACTATGTCACCACCAGCTTTCTGTGGTTGTTTGTTTTTTTTCTTTTGGCTCTTTGAGGGGCCCACCACCCAGCTCCCAAATAAATCACACGGAGGCTTATTCTTACTCATCGATTCCCAGTCTTAGCTTGGCTTGTTGCTAGCCAGTTTTTCTCACTTTGTAGACCAGGCTGGCCTTGAACTCACAGAGATTTACCTGCCTCTGCCTCCTAAGTGCTGGGATTAAAGGTGTGTGCCACCACAGCCTGGCATAGCCAATTTTTCTTAACTTTAAATTATTCAGTTTTTTGGCCTTGGAGCTTTTATCTTTCTCTATTCCTGTATACTTCTTTTTTCCTTCTTTCTGTGTCTGGCTGTGTGCCTGGGTGGATGGCCCCTGAAATCCTCCTCTCCTTCCTCTCTCATTCCTTCTTNCTCTATTTATTCTCTCTGCCTGCCAGCCCCACCTGTTTCTCTCTCCTGCCTCACTATTGGCCATTCAGCTCTTTCTTAGANCATCAGATGTTTTAGACAGGCACAGAAACACAGNTTCACAGAGTTAAACAAATGCAACATAAACAAAAGTAACACACTTTAAAATAATATTCCCCAACAGCTTTCAGTGTCCAGCTCTGGGCAGGCTGAATCAAACTCATGGAGTCCTACTCTCCTTTGGTCATGTTACAATTCCTGCTTGTATTCTCAGACTTGTATAAGGCAAGGTGTGTGCTCTTANTCATTTGGAGCTCAGAAAACAGTGGCTGGTGATACTGGCAGTGGATTGTAGGCACGAATGTGTTTGTTTGTTTTTCGAGACAAGGTTTCTCTGTGTAGTCCTAGCTGTCCTGGAACTGGATTTGTAAACCAGGCTGGCCTTGAACTCACAGAGATCCACCTGCTTCTGCCTCCCAAATGCTGGGATTAAAGGCATGAGCCANCACGCCTGGCTCATAGGCACGCATTTTAAGGGAAAAGATAAGGTGGCTCTAGCCAGGTGTGGTGGCTCAAGCCNTTAATCCCAGCACTCAGGAGGCAGAGGTAGGGGGAAATCTCTGAGTTTAAGGCCAGCCTGGTCTACAAAGCTAGTTCTAGACATCCAAGGATACACAGAGAAACCCTGTTGTAAGGCGAAAGTTTTGTCTGGGTCCCAGCAGGCCCCACGTGGTCCAGCCCACCCAGTGGTCCCGCAGCCACTTATAAATTAATAACTCAAAAGCTTATATTAACTACAACTGCTTGGCCATTAGCTCAAGCATAATACTGACTAGCTCTTATACTTAAATTCAGCCCATTTATATTAATCTGTTTTGCCACGTATTCTGTGGCTTTACCAGTCTACAGGCATGTTGTTCCTTCCTCAGCGGCTGCGGCGGCTGGCGGCTCCTGACTCAGCCTTCCTCTTCCCAGAATTCTCCTTGTTTGTTTATCCTGCCTATACTTCCTGCCTGGCTACTGGCCAATCAGCATTTTATTTATCAATCAATCAGAGCAACACATATTCACAGCATACAGAACAATATCTCCATCACCCTGTCTTGAAAAAACAAAAAAGGAAAAAAAAAAGATAAGGTGTGCTGTGGAACAATCTTTTTCTACACTATGAATATGTATTACTTTCATTGGTTAATAAAAAGCTGACAGGCTGGTAGCTGGGCAGGAAGTTAGACAGGAAAGCCAAACTGAGAATGATGGGAAGGAGGGCGGGGTCAGGAGAGACACCGGCCAGCTCGCAGGAAGCAAGACATGCTAGAGGACAGGTAAAGCCATGAACCATGTGGCAATATATAGATTAATAGAGATGGGTTAATTTAAGTTGTAAGAGCTAGTTAGTAACAAGCCTGAGCTATTGACTGAACATTTATAATTCATATAAGCCTCTGTGTGTTTATTTGGGACTGGGCAGTTGGGACAGNAAATGTCGATTTACAAAATATGAGCAGGAAAGCAAGAAATTGAATACTTAATTGCAAAGAAAGCACATAGTAGGGCAGACCTCAGGAGCTCCCAATGCAGAGGGGCTCACACAAGGAGCTGTATGGCTGCTTTGGTCAGCTGTTTTACCATTTAGGCCACGTGCTTTGCCTTTTATTCTGTCAGTAATTGGCAGGCATTTGTTAACGGGCTGAGATTACCAGACCGTCTTAAAATGACTTGACCATTCCTACAAACAGCCTTAGTGCCAAATCATCATAATTTTGATTCCCTGTAGTTACAGAACTAGGTCAACTTTGCCAGAACATAGTATTGTTAATAAATTGATCCCTTAATAATGTAGTCTCACTGACAATAGTCGAGAGGGTGCCTGACAATAGTCGAGAGGGTGGCCTACTCCGGTAACCACATGGATGAATACCCTAACTGTCATCATAGAGCCCTTATCCAGAGACTGATGGAAGCAGATGCAGAGATCCATGGCCGGGAGCCAGGCCAAGCTCCGGGAGTCCAATCAATGAAAGAGAGGAGGGATTCTATGAGCAAGGGGNATCGAGATGATGATGGGAAAATATACAGAGACGGCCAGCCAAACTAGTGGAAATGCATGAACTGTGGACCGATAGCTGTAGAGCCCCCATGGTACTGGACTAGGACCTCTGGATACTCG
>LZPO01116974.1:462039-487431 GCA_001675575.1 Neotoma lepida
TGGTGGGGCGGGAGGAGGGAGGACAGGGGGATCTGAGGTTGGTATGTAAAAGGACTGGAAGATCTTTTTAATAATAATAATAAAAAAGAAAAGAAAAAATCTATTCCTAATTTTCTTGGACAGCTGGCCCTATTCTCACTGGCCATCATTGACAGCTATAGACTCTCCCACACTTCAAAAGGGACCATCTCGGTCAACATCTGTCTACTGTACTCTAGAAACCCACATCTGGGGGCACCCTGAGGGTCTTCCTGCACCTAGACTCAAGTTCAGTGATGGACCTTGGGAAGCTGTTGACCTTGGGAAGTTTGACCCTCAAGTCAGATGAGGTGGACAGAGAAGTCCTCATCAAGTCACATGGTGTCTCCTGTGGAGAAATGGAGTCAGGACAATCTCCACCTTTACTCCACTCATGGTGCTGTCACGGTTGGTGGAATAATGGTCCCTTAGATGTCCACTACAATCCCCAGAATCCTTGAGCATGTCCCCAATCTGAGGAAAGATACTTCGTGATTAGGGCTGTGGAACTCGAGATTATGGGAGCTTGAAGGACCCAGAGTGGACCAGTGTCACCACATGAGTCCTTCTGGTAAGACAGTCATTCCCAGATGGAGCACACAGGCAAACCAGAACAAAGAAATAGCTTTGAGGACAGAGGAGATGTAAGCCACAGTGAATGCAAGGGCCCAGGAAGTTGGTAAAACTTCAACAGGCAGCCATCAGGGGAAAGGGACCACAGTGTTAAACCCTCAGGCACTGAATTCTCCAACACACTAAGAGCTTTCCTTCAGGTGTCCAGAGAGGCGAGCAACCTACTGACACTTTGACTTGAACTGTGTGACTTCTGATCTATAAAACAGTAAGAAAACACACATCCATTCTCTGAGCCTCCAAGTCAGTGGTGATTTTTGAAGGTGGCCAAGGGAAGCTGATGCAGGAGGCCATGCTTTTGAAAGAAAGGAAAGGAAAGCGGCTCTCAGCTTGTAGAACCTAGCTGGCTGCCATCCCTGAGGCTGAGCGTGTGTGTCATTGTCAGGGCCACGTGGAGCTGACCTTGAGATTGACAGGAGCCACGTGTGAGAAGGGCATGTCCAAGAGGGACCAGCATAGCAGCCCACAGAGTCCTGACAGGCCCACCAGTTGAGCCAGGTCCCTGTGAGTCCCCACCTTTTGGACAACACCCACCATTTCTAAACAAACTTGGTGGCAGCCCAGCAGTCGCCTCCCAGCACAGAAAGCTCTTGAATCTGCCAGAGTGTTTTCGTTTTCTGTTCCGATTACCATGTTTTGTGCTTTTCCCGTCCTGGCTGTGAAAACCATACATCTAAAGATTGATTTTGTTAAGAAAACTGCTCTTTATGATCTGGGCTTTCACACATTCACAGGCTCTCGGGGGCCATTTATCCTCTTGCTGGCAGGTCTGAGCCACACACCATCACTTACAGAGCAGTGGGGAATTCCTCTCTGTCATCACCGGTTCAGGCGTGAGTCCTGGAACACTGTCTGCATCCTGTGGGGAGAGGCAATGTCCTTTCTGGAGCCCACATGGATTTCGTGATGACAGCCTGTGTCCAGGACAAGACCTTGGCTGGGTGGGTCCTGCACTTTGCCCCCTTTCCCTGAGATACTATCTCACCACTGGTTCCTGTGACTGTACCAGGTCCAGGCATCTCAGGTGTGGAGTGCAAGCAGGAGAGCAAGGCTAAGTTCTGTGAATTAAACTCATGTGGCAGAGATTCAGGGAAGGCAGAGGCAGTGAGATGTGATGAGGTGACATCTGCTCAGCCGGAGTCCCAGCTGGAGGCTAATTTGACTTCATCTAAAATATTTTGAATTCTATTTCCAGATAATTAATACTTTCTCATCCATGTGTCAAACCTCAGCTGTGTTTCTTGGTGTCCAGCCTCACCATCGGCATCTCCTTGCGTCTTTGAGGTGAAGCCACAGCCCCTCCTGTGGCCAGGCCTTCCTGAGATAATAGTGGGCTGGGTGACAGGGGCAGCAGAAGAAAGGAGTGTGTGTCTGGCATGGGGAGAGGTAAGCCCAGCTATAGGAGTGCTCTGATGAGCTGGGGTTCACTGAAGTAAGCTTTATGCAAGGGTGTCTGAAAATGAGAACAGAAAGGAAGTGCTCTCAGGAACACAGTGATGCTGGACAGGGAGGGAAACAGGACGGAGGATGCAGACACCATGATCCAGCTTGGACCCAATAGATCAGGAACACACTGCCAACAGCCATAGGATGCGTGCCCATGTGGAGCATTGTCCAGGACAGACCTTTGTTTTCTCTTTGTTTCAAATGATTAACAACACAGAGTGGACTGAAGCTAGCCGAGGATGAAAGAAAGAGAGCCGGGATGCACAGACACCTGGAGCCAGACGCTTTCAATAGCCGTTAGAAGAAGTCCTGGGGGAAATACCTTTAGAATGAAATAAAGAAGAACAAAAATAAAAAGACACCAACTTCTGGACTGCAGGGAAAGCCGCTCTGCCAGGGTAATATACAGCTGTGAACAGCAATGCTAAAACAGAAAGAGGTCAAATCCATGATCTGACTTCATACTCCAAAGATGAGCGAAGTAAATTCAAAACTAGTGGGAGAAAGGGAACAAAGGGTGCAGCAGAAAAGAACAGAAAAATCAGCCGATTCTTTAAAATCAGTAGCTAGTTCTTTAAAAACAAACAAACAAACAAAAAACTTCCAAACAATTGGGGACCGGAGAGACGATTCAGTGATTAAGAATGCATACTGCTCTTGAGTTGGTTTCCAACATGAGGGCCTGGGGCTCACAAGCACATGTCACTCCAGCTCCAAGGGATCTGCTGCCCTCTTCTGGCCTCCTTGGGCACCTGCACTCATGTTCACTCACACACAAGCAGAATTAAAAGTAGAATCTTTTAAAAGAACTGCTAAGTCTCTCTTTCTCTCCCCCCCACACACATTAACACACTCGACAAAGTGGCAAGGAACAAGATCAACACAAAACCCAGCTGTTCAGGCACAATCTGCAAAGAAAAATCTAAGGCGCAATTACAAAACAACTCTATTTGTTGCAGGAGCTAAAGGGATAAAATGTATACAAATGTATCTCACTCTAACCAAGCAGGAGAAAGAGTTACACCTGGAAGGCTCCAAGCCACTGCAAACCATCATGAGCAAGCCGCTGAACTGCCCACTTTCAAATCATTCAAGTTTTGAAGTTTTATCTTTAAAAAAAAAAAATCACACAGAGAAAAGGGAACAATAGTGGCTGAAAAGACAGCTGAGGGGAAATGGGAAGTTGAAGTTTGAGCAATTTTAGTTTTCTGTCAGGTGTAAATTAAAAAGAGCCCAAAGTGAGCTGACTGCAGACTCATGAGCCTGTCTCCTTCCTCAGGAAGGTGAGCCAGAGAAATGAGATATGAAGAGGTGAAATGGATGCGCTGACTGAACGCTAATAACCCATAGGCGATGCGTGAAAGGCAGGATTTATGAAACCAGAATATCAATTTCCATGTTAAAAAATAACAAATAGTCTCGCCCAGCTCCTGTGATTGTCCTAAAATGAACGTTTAAATATTGGGACTGAAATGATAAGAAATGCTGGTTTAGGGAGAAAAGTGAATATTAACATAAATAATTATTTGGACCAGAACTCTATTTCTGAGGGAGGGGGCGTTGTCTGATTAAAGCCTTGCATCCCAGCACCTGATTTACTGACAGACACGCTTAGACAGCTCAGTGGATTCCCAACCCTGCACCCTTGACTTTGACTGTCCGTCAGCACCAGGGAAGTCAGTAATGATCCTATTTAGGAAGAGTCTGCTGTATGGGCCTGCACTGAGGGCTACTGAAGAATGCTTGTATTTGACCTTCACTCAGGGCTCTGGGTACCAATGTCAGCATTTTAGCAACAGGAAACTGAGGTACAAAGAGGTGACCCCTGCATGGCCGAATATTCAGCATGGTTGAATCCAGGATTCACACAGGAGTTGCCTCCTCCTCAAGCTGGACCCTGAACACCAGGGCCGTGCCTCAGAGCTCTGAAGCATAAGTAGTCAGGACAGCAGTGACATCAAGGTGACATGGGTGAGTGCAGTTAAATCCAATTCTGTTTTTTTAAAAAAAAAATCACTTGAATGGCCCTCTTGCTCATCCCTAGCCAGTGGCTGAGTGACTAAATGCATAAGGGAGGGAACATAAGGGAGGATCTTGGTGTGAGGAGATGCCCACAGTGACCCTAGAGCCCCAGGTGTCTCTTCAATCCACTTTCCACACCCTCCATCTCTGATCTGTCCATCAATGCAACGGAGGGGTTCCAAGCCTACATGCTGCTGTAGCCATGGTGTCCCTGCTGAGACAATCCAGCCAGTGCCTCCACCCCAGGAGGGAGGTGTCATAGGATGGGACTGCAGTTATGGCAGCAGCTGTGACTCTGAGGCCGATATCCAGCTCTACCTCTTCCATCTTCTTTCCGGGTGTGCAGATCAGCTCTCCAGTGGGGGAGAAGATTTGCTATGAGAAATACAGTGTGTTTGTCACCTGTCTCTGGTGGACACATGACCAGTCCCGGTCTGGACTCCTCCTCCTACTTCAGGCACTGGCATCCTCCTGGTACAGGCACACATCTATGGAGGACCCATGAGCGTAAAAGCTAGCGCTGTTTTATAGAAGGGCATCTATGGTTGGGATCTGTGCCCTGTGTCTGGAATGAATAACTTTGCTGGAGGGAGAGGGTAGAGTCTGACTACTGTGCTCTTTGACGTGGGCTGTGTGCTACAGTGATGGATGGGAAGGGTCACTGTAAGTCTGGTGAAGGACTCTCTGAGGAGGTGACATTTGGGTGAGGTTTAGATGGAGACGTGGCAGGAGAATGATCTAGGCTCAGGATAGGTGGACCCTATGTATGGAGGACAGAGGTGTAGTAAGCCTGCTGAGCAGGAGGAGTGACCAGTTCTCTTGTACTGAAGCCCTTGTAGCCCTCCTGAACTCTGTTCTACAGAGGCCTTTCCCTCTTTCTGCAGCTCACTGTTTTTGAAGAGGAAGCCGTCTCTCCGCTTCCCAGTTTCCCCTGCAACCACATCCCTCACCTGACCGAGCCTGTCACTGGACTCATGGACTACCCATGAGCCTCTGTTCAGATAAAGGACCCAGGAAGAAGATGGCCCTGGGTGGGATCCATCTGTGTGGGTGGCAGGGCTGGGAGGATGCTGGGTATTAGGGGAACTCAAAGCTAAAAGGACAAGCTGAGTGACCTTTTGGGAGCAGACCTTAGAGGGCTGATTGGGACCTCTTTTGCCCCAAAGGAGAATCTGGGAACTTCCGTGTGCCCACCTGAGCTGCCCAGAGTCAGTTTCCCCTGGGTCTGTAGGATGTGAACAGTCTGAGTTTCCAGGCTAGATCTACTTAGTCTGAGCTACCCTGAAGCCAGGCTGGTGAGTGGAGTGTACATTAAAGTAGAGGACAGGAAGGGGAATGGAGTGTGCCCTTTCCCCATCCCCCACAGAATCCATTGGAGCTCTGATGACAGAGTGACAATCCTGGTGAGACAGAAACCATATGGATGGGGCCAAAGAGCCAGACTGTAACCAGAATAAGGGAGCTCATCTTGCCTGACACACAACAGAGGCCAATCAGCAGAGACGGGAATTGTATCTTTAAGTTGTATTTTATTCAGACAGCTGGTGACCTGAGAAAGTGGGATTACTATCCTAAATACCTGCCTTCCCTATCATGCCCCAGCCAATAGGCTATGGGAAAGGCGAGGGAGGCGGGAATCAAAGGCAGTCGGTCATTCCAGAGCTCATCTGAGACTCTCTGGTCTAGTGGTTTACCATGATTCTGAGACCTGTGACATTTGTGCTTCTTCTGTTATCAGCCCTCACACACTTCCCTCACCCTATGGATGTCCAGGCTCTGGTACTTCTTGATGTGTTGAGCCCAGTTTACCTGATGTGGGTGTCAATCTTCTCTTCTTCCAGGGGCTTCTGGATGGGAGGGGCTAACTCAGACAAGCCAACCCTTACTAGTGTGTACATGCTAAGCTAGTGATGACTTGTATGCGCTGATTCCTCTTTACAGTATGGAGTATAGGTGTGTCTTTAAAACATAGAATATGCAAGTGTCCCCATTGGTCCCTCCTGCCCCCTGTCAAAGTGGGATTATCTTAGAATGTATTCTCTGATGCTGGATACAGTGGGTCCAGAAAGAATGAAGAAGAGGACCAGATATATCCACAGAATTACACACCCATCCCTGGAAAAAAGTCCCAGATGTTCCCTCGTGTACAGCATATGGATAAATCTGGAAACATTCCACCTACATAGCAAGAGTGGGGAGACCTTACCTCACACATGAGGTACCTGTCCCATGTCTCCAGAGTTGCTGGACGAAGCCAGCCTGCTGAACCAGCCACTCACCCTCAAAGAAAAGGAGCCATTGGATGGAACTTCCATGAGCCAGCAGGATCTTATATAAAATGGATTCTGTGATGACTGACAGCCCCGGACCAGATGGACTACTATGTCCCAGCCTCTTTCAGGTCAAGGAGTGTCTCAGGGCTCAGAAGCAGTGAAGGACGGTACAACAATAAGGATCAATTGCTGATGGCTTTTTACTTGGGCTGTTATTTGACAAGCTTGGCCTCTGGGCAGTATGCCCGTGGTAGCGGACACCTGTGGCCCTCAAAAGCAGGGCAGGCAGGCTGCACTGTGACCCCACTTTGGTACGACGTGGAATCTGCCATTTGGGCCTGGCACACAGACAGTGGAGACATCAGCATCTGTCCGTGATCCAGCCATAAACGCCGATTTGTACCCAGGCCAAGTCAGTCCCACTAATCCATTTCAAAGGAAGAAAATCACATTTGTGATAGAGCAGTAATTGCACTTGAAATTATAATTCCATGAAATCCCATTCCTTGTGCTGAGGCTGGAGCTGTGGGGTCTGGCTCCCTGGGCTGCTCTGCTTGACTTCAGGAGGAGCAGGGGTCTTCAAGAGGCTCTGCCCTCTTCAGGCTACGCTGGTCAGCTATAAGGTTTGCCTGGCCCCAATTGTTTGCCCCTGGACTCTCCCCTCCCCAGTTTCTGAGCCAACACAGATTCATACCATACAGCCTCTGGCTAGATGGTCTGGAGGTCCTGGGGACATTCCCTGCAAAGGTTCAGGTGACAGGGGGCACCCAAAGTATGACTGGAAAGGAAGGCTATCACAGCAGCCTGGTCCCACTCAGCTCCGTAAGGGAGATGTGTCTGTATAGCTGCATGGCTAAGGTGGTGGCCTGAGCCTGTGTCTCTGTGTAAGTAAAGACAATTTCTAAAATAAAAACAGACTAGAATAAAGCAATGATCCCCTTTCTGGCAAGGTAAGGCCTCTCACCTAATGTGATATTCATTTGTGATTTAAGTCATCTCCTCACTAGCTCACTGGAGACAATATTCCAGCAGGAACCTAATTCCTACCCAGCATCTGGTAACAGCAGCAATTTATTGATGACCTCCACCAGCACGCAGATCAGTCTATAAATAGACCTGCTCCGTGCTTGGATCAGAGAATGCCCTTGGCATGGCTGGTGAGGCCAGGTCCTTGGCTTAAGACGGTGGTACTGTCCTGAGAAGGCAGTCACTTCCCCAGAGTCCAGGAACACAGGGATGCCACCGCCTGTCCCAGGAGAGTGACACATCCCAGATCCTCTTCTCCAGGATGAGGAAAGAGAGAATAGACTGTGTGTTCCGGGGATAGTCTTTGGTCAAGGACCTGCACTGGATCCCCATTGATGTGTTAGTCATGGCAGGACCACAGAGGGAGAGGAGGGATGGATCAACAGGTTTCAGGAATCTAGTGCTCACTGTGCACCAGCTGCTGCCCATCGTGGATGCAGTAGTCATAGTAACCCCATGGCACAGATGTCTTGGTCATCTTCACTCTGCAAAGGTGGATGTTGATCACTGATGGGAGGTGAAATCACGCCTGTGCCCAAGTCCCTGGGTATGACCTTGGCTTGGGTTCCTGAGCAGTTAGCCTGTTTGTAGGTGGGGAGTCTTTGCTCTATACCTTGGAAAAATTAACAAATAGTCATGTCAGTGAAGGTGGGAATGAGGTTGAAGAGGGAACAAAGGACTCTAAACTCCTCCCCTCTGACCTGGACATCTACCAGCATGATCAGCATCATCACTGCTGTGCCTGTCATCATCATCATCATCATCATGTCATTGATACCAACATGTTCTTTATCAACATCACCTGAATTGTCATTAGATTCCTTGTCATTCTAGTTGCTATGATCCCCATCTTTATTATCATTCTACTCTTTATGGACATCCCCCAAACCAGACACATCTTTGTTATCATCACCACTATCATCAACAGCATCCAAGTCATTGTCATCATTGTTTATTGTCATCATTAATTCAGTATCACCAGCAGCATCAGAACCATCGCCAGCTGCAGCAACAGTATCTCCATCCTTGTTGTGGTCATCATTGCTATTATTGTCAGTATAGTCACCATCACATCCTTACACTGACATCACTAGCACACTCACCATCATCACCACTACCCCCATCATTGCCATCACTGTTACTATTTCATAATCTTCATGATCATCATTAATTCCTTAGTATCAGCAGGATCATAACCATCACCACTATCATCTTCATCATCGTCATCATCTTCTTCATCCTATTTCCCGTTTTCCTTGTCATCGCCATCATCCTCATCATCCACCATTTGTCCAGCCTACTGTGGGTGGTCACCCTGAAAAAGTGGTCCTGAGGTGTATAAGAGAGCAACTTGAGCAGGTGAGGAGGAGCAAGCCAGTAGACAGCACTCCTTTGTAGCCCTGCTTTGGTTTCTGGCTCTAGGTTCCTGCCTTGAGTTCCTGCCCTGACTTCCCTTCATGATGGACTGTAATCAGGACATCTAAGCTGAAATAAAACCCTTTCCTCCCCAAGTTGCTTTTGGTCATGGTGCTTTATCACAACAATAGGAAGCATAACTAAGGCATCATCCTTGCTATTGTCATCATCATCTTCTTTATCTTTCCCGTGTACCTAATCACCATCATCCTCAGCGTCATCGCCACCGCCACCACCACCACCACCACCATCATCAGCATCATCACCTTCATGTCACTGTTGCCCAATATACCATCACCATTTCTGTCACTGAATGTGGTACTTGACATGTGACAGCGTCTGCTCTGTGTTCTTTCCATTGGTCACTTCTCTGTTGTCATCTCAAGCCTATAAGGTAGGAGTCATCACCACTCTCATTTTTACGCTGAAGAAACTGAGTCACAAGAAGGTTCAAAGATTTTCCGTGGTGCCCAGGTCTCAGATCCAGTGTCCGATCCCACAGTCCATGCTTTCAGTTAGTGGTGCTGCCCACACCTGCTTGGCTTGCTTAGACAGTCTCTCTCAACACTACAATTGCACCTTAGGCTCCCCTGCCCCGAATGCCACCACCTGATCAGTGCCAAGCCCTCTCTGTGTAATGATGCCCTTGTTCCCGGGCACCTCTCCCAGCAGGAGGGCTCAGCTCTCAGCACTGGTGTTGCCCTTGGCTGCTGCTGACTCTGCACAGCGCAGACTGCCCCAGAATCCTCTCCTCCACTCTCATGGATGACACACCTCAGATCCCAAATGTCTTCCAAGATGGTCTAGACACAGCCTGTCATTAGGTTGGCCATGGTTCTAATGGTAGACCACAAGGACAGGGCAGAGCAAGAAAAACACAAGAAGTCTTTGTCATCTCAAATACATTACATCTTTACATCACAGCCCACAGTAACCTCATGACCATGATGTCATCCCTGTCTTCACACACTCCTGCTACTCCTCACTAGAGTCCCAGATCTGAATGTGAGCATGGGCTGTGTGGACAGCTGGGAGATACCAACTTTGAATGAAACAAATCGGAACCCAGTGGGCCTGTCCTCACAGCCCGGCTGACACCTGCTACCAAAGGACTCGCTCTTGATTTGATCTCTGCCAGTGACACTTTGTCTTTCCCCATAGAAGATCAGTCCTCTGAAGCTGTAGTTTTCCCGCTGACAGGAGAGCAGGACATGGAGTCAGAACAGCTTGTTTAATAGTCAGCCTGGGCTCCTGGAGTGACAGCTGAAAGAGAAAAACCATTCTCCTGGGAGTCACAGCCTCTCCGAGGGCATTCTGTGAAGAGTGACATGCCAGCCCTGGAGGAGGATGCTGGGTCTCCTCTGGCCAGTGTGAAGAACTAGCATTCCCAGTGCTGGCCTTGAGCTGGCCACACCCACGGAAGCACTGATTATAGGACCCGCCCACTGGTCCCTATCCCAAGAGTCAGGATGTCTTTGCTCAGTTTGGAGATGAAGAAACTGAGTCACAGTAGTGATACACTCACTTGTTCAAGGACACAAGCCAGTGAGTAATATACTAGCTTCATCCTCATTAGTATTAATATCCCACTCATAATTATCACCATTAGCAACAGTGCCAGCTAATATCATCCCTGTATCATCTAACATCACCACCACTACCATCATCTTCATCATCATGATGAATATTATCACCATCATTATCACTAACCGCTGTCACCATCACCCCCATTAGCAGCAGGAGTACATCCAACTCTATCTCCTTCCTTTCTTTAGAAATGAATGTTTTTCTTTTATGTGTCATTGATTTCTTTGAAATAGTGGAATAATTTTCCTTTGTGGTTTGCTTGTCTTATTTCCTTATTTGAAAAGACACACACTATTCAGACACTTACAAAGACAATGTGCTTAGTTACTGTGGAATTAAAATGGAATCACTATTTGGATAAGGAGAATAAAAGGCTGGTCATTTGGCTCGACAGTAATATTTTGACAGCCCTCTTTCCAATGTAATTTTTATTATCGTTTTTTTTGGTCAAAGCACAGAAGAATTCCTAACCGGTATCATGATGTGTGAATTCTGTACCCACCCACACCATCTTCACTAGACAAGGCTTGCCCATGGCTATGTGCCACCCACATGTGTCTCTTGACATGGGATGTTCACCCACCACCCAGCCAGAGGCTTCCATTCATACTCTGTGCTGGTCAGTAGACAACCCGCTGTCTCAATCTCCCTCTGTCCATTTGAACCCACTCCTTCTGGAGCAATTAGCCTACGAGCTTCATCATACAGAGTAGTGATTCTCAACATGTGTGTTGTGACCCCTTTGGGGGGGTCACATGTTAGATATCCTGCATAACAGATTTACATTACAATACATAACAGTAGCAAAATTACAGTTATGAAGTACCAATGAAATAATGTTATGGTTGGGGGTCACCACAACATGAGGAACTGTATTAAAGGGTTGAGCAATAGGAAGGGTGAGAACCATTGATTCAGGGTCAGGTTCTCTGGGATCCTCCTCCTCCCAGGGGTGGTTGTTCACAGTCTGTAAATGGTCTCAGTTAACCTCTTATCACACACTTCCGAGGACTTAGCTGCTGCAGAATCCAGGCCAAGTACTGGGGACCCAGTACATCCTCCTGCTTTTATTTAAGTAGTTACAGGGATCAGGGGTTCACCAGCCTCGTGGATCTTCACACAGCTCATGATGAGGTGCTGTGTGTCCAATTCCCCACTGAGTCACAAAGCAGCTGAAATTGCAGGTGCATAGGACCACATGTAATTTCCAGGCTTCATTCCAGCATCTGGTCTGGAGCTGAGCTGCAAGGAAGCTACTGAATCACAAGACTCTGTACCTGTCCCTGCCTGTGCCTTGAGGAGGCTGACAGGTCTAGGGGCAGATTGAACACACTTGCTGGCAAGTGACAGAAAAAGGCCCCTGTGACCAGCCTTCAGCAAAGCAGTGGCTTTCTGATTCCAGCTGCTCTGTGTCTAGGCCTAAGCAGTACCTCTGGGCTAGATTGAGTCTTTGCACACTTTCTAGGTCTCAGTGTTCCTCGCCACACCATGGGCTTAGGTCTTCCTCCAGGACGGCTCTTTGGCTCCATTTTCAGCCAAGCTTCTCTTCATGAATGCAAAGGGGCTGCAGCATCCCCAGATCTTATATCTGCTCTGGTTCTGGTATGGTGGAAGCCTGCCCGACTTGGTCCAGGCATTCCCATCAATCATCTCCTCAAATCACTAGGTATGGCCAGGTCACGTGTCCATCCCCGCACCAACCTTAGCAGTCAGGAAACCCCTTAGGACTCAGGGTGTCATTTATAGTATTCTGTTTTTCCCTCTGTCACAGGAATCAATATAAAGAAGACATAAAGAGGTCCTACAGAGATGGCTCAGTGGTTAAGAGTGCTTCCTGCTCCTGCAGAGGGCCCAAGTTCAGTTCCTAGTACTTACAACTGCCTGCAACTCCAGCTCCAAGGGATCCAATGCCTCCTCCTGGTCTCTGCAGCTACCTGCACACACATCAGTTCATATACATGCATAGACACACAAGCATACATAAATAAAACAATAAATGAATCTTTTTAAAAGGTGACAAGACAGGGATCTGAGTGTGGAGGTCCCTGCAAATGCCATGTCCAAGTGAGGCAAGAAGGAAATTGGGTTCAACATGACCTAGTTAGCTAGTGTTGGTCCAAACTTCTAGAGTCTGACTCCAAGAAGTTTATTTTTGACATATTTAAGCACAGTGCGAATTTTGGAAAAATAATTTCCTTGTGACGGTTATCACAACGAAGTTTAAGGCATGACTACATCAAAACTCCTTTGCAAGGTGCATGTCTTTTGCAAAGTACCTGTGACCTCTTCCATAAGAATGGGTGTTGTAGAATATTATTTTAAGTTGTGTTACTTTTGTTTATGTTGCATTTGTTTAACTCTGTGACACTGTGTTACTGTGCTTATCTAAAATACCTGATGGTCTAATAAAGGACTGAAAGGCCAACAGTGAGGCAGGAGAAAGGATAGGTGGGGCTGGAAGGCAGAGAGGATAAACAGAAGGAGAAATCTGGGAGGAAGAAGCAGCAGCCAGAGAAGGAGGACTCCAGGAGCCAGCCACCCAGCTACACAGCAAGCCATGGAGTGAGAAAGAGTAAGATTTACAGAAGTAAGAGAACAGGAAAAGCCCAGAGGCAAAAGGTAGATGGGATAATTTAAAGTTAAGAAAAACTGGCAAGAAACAAGCTAAGCTAAGCCTGGACATTCATAAGTAAGAATAAGCCTCCCTGTGTGATTTATTTGGGAGCTGGAATACGAGCCCCCAAAGAGACAAAGAGTAAAACAACCCCACAACACAAATGGGTTCTATTGACTGAGAAACAGTGCTCAGGATAAGGGGTTAGGGAGGAAGGGTCTGGGGTAAGCATAATAGTAAACTCCTTTGCAAAGTACATGGGACCTCTTTCAGAAGAATAGGTTCTATTGACGGCGAAATAATGCTCGAGAGTCTAAGATAAACATAATGGTCTGGGGATTCAGGTGAAGCCTGGCCCTACAGGTACCAAAGTCACCAGGTTATTAAATACGTCCATTCCCAGATTTCGAGGCAGAAACAAATAAAAATCCCTCTGTTGAAGAGAAAAGCCTGTGTATTTAACAGTTCTGGTTTCCCCAGTGCTATCTGTCAGCACAGGGACTTTGTGCCCTCTACATCTAAGGAAATGGAGCAGTCAGGAAAGTCCTTTCCATGAATGTATGAGTCCCAGCACCCACATGAAAAGCCAGGCCTGGTAGTATCCAGTTCTGATCCTAGCACTGAGGAGATAGAGACAGACCTCTGGGGCTTGCTGGCAAGACAGCCTAGCTTACTCAGCAAGTCAGTGAAAGACCCTAACTGAAAAAATAAGGTAGATAAATTCTGTGCAATGACTCCTGTGCCTAATCTCTTACTTCTACATGTGCATGAATGTCAAAAATATATAAATAAGTAATTTTTAAAAAGAAACAATATCCTAGCCATAGGACCAAGGACAGAAAGCACAGGCCAGGAATCAGAGTACTGAGATCCAAGGATCATTTGTTACACAGCAGGACCCCACACATCCCAACTAGCTGCCATATACACACAGTGTCTGTCATCTGCTTGGATTGGATGTGGCATTCAGTCCCATCTTCTCCTCTGTCTCAGGACCACTGTGAGTCACTCCCAACACCTTCTGACTGAAGGTGTCCATGCCTTGCAGGCCTCATTCTGCCCATCTCCCCTTCCTTGCATTGCCTTGCCCATCTGGTCCTACCTAGGTGGCTCCATTTCCTGTCAGTCCCTTGGCTACCTGTCCCCAGAGACCACAGTCACTGGTCAGGGCTGGTGACAGGCTGTGCCTACTCTGAGCCATGGACATTAACCTCAGCTGACCAATTCTCTCAGCCTCTGGGCTGGTGTGGGATGCAAGATGTATGTCTGCCTTCCACAAAGGAGCCAGAGAGCAGAGCTTGCCCGAGGCGGCCTAGGAAGAAAGCAAATCTCTTTGACTGTTGTTCAAATTCAGTTTTCCTCCAATTGAGGAAATGGTCACGCTCTGGCTGTCACAATGTTCCCTGGTCAGAAAGGCCAGGGCTCTTGTTCTGCCCTGTTCAGCGGCAGACATGTGGTCCCAGACACTCAAGGGCAATGTCCCTCCCCGCTTGGTCACCAGTCACCTCCACCTGACCTGGTTTGAATGTTGTCAGCTGAAGGAAAGATTCACTAGCTGAGCGCTCTAAGGCTCAGAGGGTGAAAGGGCCCATTTCCCCTCCAGGGTCTCTACCCCTTCCTCTCCTGCTGAGGCCTGAGGCTCTGTGGAGGGAGCTGGAGGTCACAAGCTTGTGAGTACAAAAATGAGGGGGAAGGGGGACCCTAAAGGAACCATGCTCAAGCTTTTGTGCCTGTCATAGACTCTTGCCCTGGTACAGAAATCCCCTGGACACACTTGCTACCCTCCCTGGTCTCCACGGTAACACAGAGATCAGGAATGTCCAGAGATGCTATCTTTATCTCTTAGGGTCAGCCAGCCACAGACTGCTCCATCCCACCCCTTCACTGTGCAGGGGACACTTGTCCTGGCCAACACCTGCTCTTTGTGGTCACATCAGGATTGGGGGGTCTTGTGATTTGGAGATGAAACAAAGACTCATTGTTGAAGGTTTGGTCCCCATAAAGATCTAGTCATTGGGAGGTCACGGGTCACAGGAAGTCTGACCTGATCATTGGACTGATCCAAAGGTGGGTTCACATCTGACAGTCTTTGGGATCTGGTGGAAACCAGGGGGTGGGGCCTGCTGGGGGACATGGTCACTGGGGTGTGCTCTGGTAGGGGATATCTTGTCCCTGGATTGTCTGTCCTTGTTTCTCTTTTTCCTGGCTGCTGTGAGGTGAGCAACCTCCCTGTCACATACTCTTACCATGATTCTCTTCTTACCACAGGCCCAAAGCCGTGAGCCAGCCCACTGTACACTGCAGCCTGAGGCTGTGAGCCAAAACCATCTGCCCTACTTATGAAGTGTCCTCAGATACTTGTGACGTCAGCAACAAACTGACTAACACAGGGTCATGCTCATTTCCCATCATCCTATGCAGTTCCTCACTGGATGTTCTGGGGCCTAGATTCTACCCATCGTCAGGTCCAGGCAGTGTTGGAGAAGTGATGGTGGCTTGACCAGTCAAGGGTCATCCTATGGATTCTGAGACCCCAGGTCAGGAGGACCAGATGGATGGCAGATCACCAGCTGGGCCTGCGCACAGGGTTCTGGGCTATGACATACACCCCTACCCACCCTTTTGGGTCCCATTTTCTGGTCCCTGCCTCCAGCCACCCTAGGTCCCCAAATCCTGCCAGCTCAGGTTGTAGTAGTGTCCATTTCTCTTCTAAGTTGGCCCAGGCTAGCCCCTGGTATCACTGATGTGCCTTCAAATCAAGTGGAGACAGTTCCCTTGAGCACAGCTGTAGTCTATCCTGGAGGGGGAGAAAGCTCTAAGCTGGCTTTGTCCAGCTCCCTGGGGACATGTTGGGGGCTGGGAAAAGCTGACTGTATGATGAGGAAGGGGACCTGCTTGGGGCTGGTGGCTGAAGAGATGGCTCTTGCTGATGAGAGCCTTGGGTCTCTGATGGAAGGTGCTGGGCTGCTTTGAGGCTTGACTCTGTTTATTTAAATTAACTGAACCATAAATCATGCCTGTCACATTCCGGTCCCTTCGGTCCTATCGATGTCTGCTGGATTTTTTAATATAATTGTACTGGGTGTCACACAACACTCCTGGACAGTTAGTTGGTATGACAGTCTCCACATCTGCCTGCGCTCCTGAAGCTGAGGGCTCAGGTCCCTGCTGATGTCACCTGGACAGTTTGGGCCCTTGACAGCCATCATGAGAGAAAGGTTACATTGACAACAGGGTGAAGGAGCCAGCTTGAGGAAGGATAAAGTCGGAATGACACGGCGGCACCCACAAGGGACTGAGTCTCCCTCAGTCCTGAGTGGATGCTGGGTTAGTTCCTCTTCTTCCTGCCCAGGACAGTGGCTTTCCACCTCTTCTCAGACATGTGTGTGTCTAGGTCCACCAGGCCCCATGTCCCTGTGGCCTCTGGGCATGAGCTTTCCTTAGCCACCTCTTGCTACATCTGACCCACCTTCTAGGTCTGTCTGTCCATCCAAAACCTAGCACACATTTGTCTCACCTCCCTAATCCAAGGAGACACTAATCACCTACAACAGACACACAGGGGCCCTCACTGAGACCCGAGCTGCCCCCAGCAGCCAGGCTAGCCCCATGTCCTGCCTCCGCCATCAATCACACCCCTATCCGAATATCATCTTCCCCTATTCCCCAGCCACAACCTCACCCTCTCATCCACTCAATTCTGCCCTGTAGGGAGACTCTCCCTTGAACCCACCTTCTTTTCAGGTGTGTCTATAGTCCCTAATTCACAGCTAAAATGTGACCATTTTTTTTTGCAATTTATTTTATTGAATTCATTTTCACTCAGAAGATGCTGTCAATTTCCTAAGTGACCTCATCCCCGGCGGCCCCCACTCTGATGGTGGCCTTGGGTTCTCTCTACGTTATGCAACTATCTCAATAGACTGTAAACACATCGCAGACTCTGTTACATGTTCTGTAAACAGCACACTGTGCTCCCACCCTCTCCGGCACCTGCTCATGCCCTCTCCTCCCTGACTCATTTGTAAGATCTACCTTCTGCCTTTCTCCGCTCTTGGTAACCCTTTTAACATGTGCATTTAATTGATTGCACTTTAAATGAATTAATGTCTCCACCTCCCTTCTAGATTATAGTGATTAATTCCGATCTTTGCCTGGGCTGATGGGCTGCTAATACATGACCTGCTTCCTACGTTTTATTTTTAAACTTCTCTGTTGATATCATTATTCATCGGTGTTTGTATAGCACTACCCCAGCACCATCTTTTTAAGGTTACTGGTTCATTTCTATGTCGCTTCTCATTCAGCTTGCCTCTTCGCGTCTGTCCTGGGGACATTCTGGTGGCATGGGGCCCTGGAGTTAATTTCCTACTCTTTTCTAGCTCTTCAAGCATCCTGAAATCTTCACTCAGCATCCCTATGAACACCACACACCCTCATTTTCTGTTTCTATTGCATCTCTTCAGCCATCTGCTGGTGGCCTGCTGATGCCTAAGTCCTCCCCAGAGGCTATCTGTGGTCAAACCCACCAGAGCCTGTGTCCTCCTGGACCTCTAGGAAGTCTGGCCTGATTCTAGTGCATTGTGACCCTGGGGGCTGTGTAGAGCAACTCCTGCACCATCTTCAACCCTGTAGCTCCTCTGCCTGTGGCTCTGGGTGGAGCCTGTGGTGGCACCAGCTAAAGCATGGATGGGCATATTAAGGCTTACGGTGTCCCCCATGCGTGTCCCTGGCTTCTCCTGGCTCCCCAAGAAGGGTCCTGATGGCACTATTCTCAATTGTGTCCTGGGGAGGTACATGCTGGGGGCTGCAGGTTCCAAGGTACTCCTTGGGTGATGCAGTCTGAATGAGCTCATTCCTGCTTGGGTGTTTCTGAACTACAGTGTGGAAATATATCGCAGGAGACTCGGAGAAAGAAGCACTTGTCCTCATGATCTCTTCTAAGCACTGCTGTGCACTGCATCAGCTCAGCTCTGTTGGCCAGACATAATCCTCACCCACACATCTGAGGCCTGTCCAGACATCATCCTCAGTGTAAGCACCTTGAGGTGCAAGCAACTAGCCTCCCCCTGCAAATTCTCTAACGGCTATAATGACTGTTTCCAGCCCCTTTAGGTGGCAGAGTAACCAGGCCCCACCCTACAGAAAAATTCNGAGATCTGGCCACAAAATCCCACCAATCCCTGAGTTTGCCCCAAGATCAGGCTACAACATCCCTCCAATCCCAGGCCACCCCGGAAAACTCCACACACACCCCAAGAAACCCTACATAAAGCCTGCCTCCTACTCAGTTCTCTGTTGCTCCTCTCCAGAGCAGAGGCAGCCACCCTCACTCCTGTGTCTTTCCCAATAAATCTCTTGTGTGAGGTTTGTTGTGCAGTGTGACTTTGTGGTAGTCCTTGACTCCCGACTGTCAGGATATCTTTCCCCTCAGAGCTATAACACTTAGACTTAGAGGAGAGGCAACTCNAGGCTAAANACAGACATGTGAGTAGCTGGCTCTTTCGTGTGAGGAAGCTCTTGACCTCTGAGCAGCCTGAGCTCAAGGGCTCAAGTACCAGGTATAATGGCAGCTGAGATGACCTGCAAGACACTGACAAGATGCCACCTGTCATCGTGGGAGGTCTCAATGGCAGTAGCCAGGCTTGGTTACTACAGGTAACTTGGTTACTACACAGGTTGCCACCCTGTGGTGAGCTGTCCCTGTCATAGCTCTGAAGGATGGTCTCTCCTCAGGTCACCATCTTTTCCTGCTGAGGACCACCCTGACCAGGGCATTTGGAAAAAGCAATGCAATTAATTTTGTGAGTGACAATATCTTCTGGTCCTGGTTCCAAGGAGCCCCCAGAATTTAAGTCCTATTGATCCATGTCTGAGAAGAAATGTCCTCTCACCAGGGACCTTATGTTTCCCTTTACTCAGACTCAAGCCTGCGCTTTCTGCCCTGCGACGTGCCCCTCACACTGGTATGTGCCAGCCCAGACTCTAATGCCAAGAAAGAAAGGAAACCTCTGTCCATTCTGCTTGTGTCCTGGCTCCCTATTCAGAGTTTTCACTATGAGCTTCTCAGCACGGAGCCAGGGCTGATCTCAAGCAGACATCTATAACATAAGCTGTTGTTTGTTGTTTTTGCTCTTTTGGAGGCGGGGGGCCTGCCACCTATCTCCCACATAAATACACAGAGACTTTTTCTTACTTATGAATGCTCAGGCTTAGCTTGGTTTCTTTCTTGCCAGCTTTCCTTAACTTAAATTATCCTGTCTTCCTTTTGTCTCTNGGCTTTTCCCGTTCTCTTACTTCTGTAAATCTTACTCTTACTCCGTGGCTGGCTGTGTAGCTGGGTGGCTGCCCCTGGAGTCCTCCTCCTTCTCTGGCTACTTCTCCTCCTCCCAGATTTCTCCTTCTGTTTATCTTCTCTGCCTGCCAGCCCCACCTATCCTTTCTCCTGCCTTGCTATTGGCCATTCAGGTCTTTATTAGACCATCAGGTGNTTTANACAGGCACAGTAACACAGTTTCACAGAATTAAACAAATGCAACATAAACAAAAGTAACACACCTTAAAATAATATTCCCCAACAATAAGCCTGCACTCTTGGCTCTAGAGTCTGAGTAGATCCATAAATTTCCACCTTGCTTTGGAGATTTGGGGACATGGGACAACCAGGGAACATAACACCTGCGGAGTACTGATGGCAGAGTCTGAGCAGAGCTGAGGTTGNTGCCTGGAGCTGCCTCTGAGTTCATCTTTCCTCCAGGCCAAAGGGTTGGACTTTATGATTTTATTTCCCAGCCTGCCTTGCAGGTAGTCACGTGATCTGAGTGTCTGGTGGATGTAGCAGAAAGAAAGGTGTCATGCCCCTCCCCACACCCCTGCTGACTGGATCCTTAGCTGACCCTAGGGAGTATCCATAGCTAGTACAGTCACAGTCTGGTTCTGAGGGACACACNGAGCTGAGCCTTCCTGTGGACTTNAACCCACTTTGGATGCTTCTGAGAGAGCCACACGTCTTCTTCACCATCATGTTACCAGATCCTTGCCTGAGGACCANGTGACAGAGCCAACCACNAGATTAGACACAGAGCTAGGCAGTGGTGGCACACACCTTTAATCCCAGCACTTGAGATCTCATGCCTTTGCTTGGGAAGCACTCACACCTTTAATCCCAGGAAGTAAGATGGCGGGGCAGAGAAAGGAATATAAGGTGTGAGGAAACAGGAACTCACTCTCTTTAGGCTGAGGATTTCATAGAGGTAAGAACTAGTGGCTGGCTGCACTGCTTCTCTGATCTTTCCCCTTTCACCCTGGTATCTGGCTCTGGGTTTTATATTAAAAGACCATCTAAGATTGGAACAACAGCTGGCAGCTGACCCCTCACCGCTCTGGAAAGGCAATGGGAGCCCTCATAGGTAGGGTTTGCATGTCCTGTTGTAGATGTCCACTCTGTCCCCTCCGAGAAGAGGAGCCACCACATTTGTGGCTCCTCCCTCCTCTGAGGGACCTATAGTGGCCACAGACCTTCTTGTCCTGTTCCCCTGTCTCCTCTTTTATGTCCCTTGCACTGCTGGCTTCGGTTAATGGCATCTACTGTCATCATTGCCACACTGTGGGAGGGGGAATCAGCCTCAGACCTAGGGAGATACTGTAGATTGGGGCTGCAGTCCCCCAGATTCCTGGGCCCGAGCTGTGGACACACTAAGTGCTCCCTGCACCTGGGTCCTTGTCAGCTGCTCTCTGTTGTCTATCTTCAGCCCTAGTCCACTCATAGACTACAGCTATCCTGAGATGGAGAGCTGGGGAGGGCTGGATAGAGATAGCTTGCTCCCCTCCCCCACCCCACCTCCCACAGCCTTTCATTTTAAAACTCATAAATCAGCAGTGCCAGATGCAATCACTCTCGCATAACCCAGCTCTGTGCCCCAATATTCTGGNTACGTGGGAAACATAATTTGGTCAGTCCTAGGAAAACTCACTCAAGTTCAGTGTAATGTGGTAGAAGATACAGGTAAAGGGAATTTGCAGCGAGAAATTGGAGGGAATTGACCATAGTCAAAGAGTATCTATGTGTGTTCTCTTCTGCTAGGGATGGGAGGGGCAGGGCCCCCAGGCAGTGGGACCAGGGTAGCCTCTAGCCTTTGTGCAGGAGACAGAGGGACTTAGAGACTGTTCCCTATCTCGNTCTCTGCATTTCACAACTCAACAATGCCTGAGGCCAGCTGGCCAATAGAGCTTTTTATCGTATGACCACAGAGAGCCAGTACAGACAGGGTATGGATTTGAGGGTCCTGGTGCCCAGGCCCAGGGTAGCCTGCAGGCTTCTCTTGGGGGTTGTTTGGGGACAGCAGCACCAGAGGGAGCATAGCAGCANACAGCAGCACCTTCAGACCTCACTGTGATACGGTTTTCCCCANTCCTGCCAGAAAGTGGCTCTGTAGGCTCCTGCAGCTGGGTGTGGACAGGGGGGGTCATCCCAAATCTCTCTCAGATGATATCCAGCTGTGTGCATATCTGGATAGGAAGATACAGAGGGAAAGTGGCCATGGGTCCCTGCAGCAGATTACAGAGGATGAGATGGTACCAGCATAAACCCCTACACACACCCCACCTTATCTAGGCTGGAAGAAAACCCAGTAGAGCCTACCTCTACTCATGCACTGGGCCCCCAGGTGTCTTTATCTCTAAAGTAGAGCCACCTATGTCATTGTCTTTGAGGTTCCCAACAAAGTCCCAGAGTCCCTGACACATGGCTGGTAGTGATGGCATACCAGGTGACACCTTACCCACAGATACAAAACAACTTACTGCTGGGTGTTGAGATGTGCACTGAGATGGGTACAGGAGGGTTCAGAGTCACACTGTGACTAAGGTTGAGACACGACACATTGTGGTAGCAGCTGATCAGACTGGTGTCTCTACCCAAGGCNGTGGTTCCAAACAGAACATTGAAGTCGAATCCTGCCTTCNNGGGGCTGGAGGCTTTCCACAGAGTCCTCACCAATGTGTCCTGTAGATACATGACCTAAGGTTGCCCAGGCTCCTCACTCTAGCCCAGAAAAGAGCAAGGAAACTGAGTAAAAACAGCATTTCTTCCATCACCCCAGAGGCTTAGTCCCTCCCCAATACCTGGANTCTATGAACAGTCCACTTGTGGGTCTTGGTTAGACCTAAGCAGGAGAGGACAGGGTTTCNGACAGGTGCCTACATGGCCTGGGTGGTTGCACCCACCTGGTGGGAGCAGAGTCAGGCAGGTGGACAAGCTCTGTTACTANGACCNGAGANGCCACATAGAGGACACACTGAAGACTGTCCTGTGAGGGCCCATAGAGGCTATATGTTAAGGCCTTGCTCAAGGTCAGAGAGTCTGAGCTTGCTTTACCCAGCAGGGCTATATAATGGGATGATTTGGCCATGGGCGTGGTTACCAGGTGTTTGGAAGGGTCTACACTTGGCTGTACAGTGTGCTTCGATCTTGCCAGGAGGCGGTCTTTTGCCTCTCCCCTTGGCACTGTATAAAAAGCTCTTTTGAATAAAGCCTTGAGGCGGCTGGGTATTGACCCAGGGCCCTCCCGAAGCTATCCTGTGTCTCTGTCTTTCTCCTCATCGCTATCTTTCTGTCATTTCCTAATTCCTCTCTCCTCCACCCAGGAACCCTTCGAAAGATCAGAGCTGGACTCCGACAGACTCCCCCTGCACTGTCCCTCACTTGTCTCCCTGATACCTGACTGACTAAGCGTGGAAGGCAGGCAGGAGTCCCATGGGATCATCAGAAAGCCCTGGAGGGCTCGGCCCACAACTGTGGTTCTGAACCATCTAGACCAGGTCCACTCAGCCAGACCCTGTTGGTCACTCTGGGCATGCCCCTGTAGCTGTTCTGGGCCAGAACCTATCTCTTGCCTGCTTCTGCTCAGCTGAGTTTCTAATGCCCCAATGTTATTATCAGTGGGATCTGAAATGTCCCCACAGGCTTGTGTGAACACTGGGTTCCCAGCTGGTGGCCCTATTTTGAAGGCTGTGGGACCCTTAGGAGGAAGGGATCTGGCTAATAGAAGGTCACCAGGGGCAGGCCTTTGAAGATTGAACTCAGCCCTGGTTACAACCTTACTTTCCACCGTGTGCGCAGTGTTGCCCTATGTCCCTGCCACCAAGACAATGATTCTCTGCCAGCCTCCCCTCTGTGATACACTAAGACCCTCTGAAACTGTGAGCCAAAATGAGCCCCATACAGACACCACGTGGTGGGGTGTGGTATTGATTTGCACTTGGTTTCTTGTGTTGATTGGAAGGTTGCTGTGTTGATTGGCAAATCGATTTTTGGTGGCGATTGGCAGGTTGTTGTGTTGACTGTCAGGGTGTCTGTTGTATTGATTGGCAGGTTATTAGTCGTGTTGATCATTGTAACCCTAGAGCTGACTTGCTTTTCTGGAGCCCACACTATCCATGGCTTAGTCCACGCTGCCAGCAGCCAGGCATTCATCCTTGCTGAGCTCGGGGACCAGGTGAGCCTCTCCAGCTCCCATAAGCAACACTCGCTGTTGTAAGGGGCCAATGACTGGGCTGTGGGTGCATCGTCAACCTCCTTGGCTCCCAGATTGGCTGAGAAGAGGTGATAAAGTGGGGCGCAGGAGCTTCTCACCCTCTGCTGGATTTTGTCATTTTTTTTTTTGGAGGTTAAGGACGTGTGTTANCAGGGGTTTGGCCTAAGACGTCCAACTTCCATGACCAAGTGTTTGTGAACATAAACTCTGACCTCAAACTTTCTCAAGTGGAAAGACGGTACTTGGCCGTCAGAGTTTATCAATTTCTGTTGAATGGACATTTTGTATCCAGGCCTGAGGTTCCAGCTCTGTGATGAGGTGAGGCCGAGACCCTGAGTGGCAGGGAGACCTGTGAGCTGCTTAGCCTGGAGGGGGAAGAGGACACTCACCTCCTGGCCTGCAGAGCCCTGGGCTGCTGATTTCCATGCTGTGCCTCCAGGGAACCCATCCTGCTGTACAGGAGCCAAACTACCCTGGGTTCTGATTGGACAGGAAACAAAGTTCCAACATCAGGGCAGGTAAGGGGAAAGCTAGAGACACCAGGCCTGGGGTGACAAGGCATGTTGTCCCCAGAATGGAGCCTGTCAGGTCAAGATTAGCTCGGGCCAGGTCAGAGGTTTCTGCCCAAAGGAGGCTAAACCTTGGCTGTTCCAGTCTTCCCGGGTCTCAGTGGATTCAGAGCCCTTCTAGAACTCTCTTAACTCATATCTCAGGAGGACCCCTCACTCTCTGCGTCCTAAGTCCACGCTATGTGTACAGTCCCGTCCCACTCATGTTCCTGCCACCAAGACAATGATTCTCTGCCAGCCTCTCTTCTGTGACACACTGAGACCCTCAGAAACTGTCAGCCAAAATGAGCCCTATACAGACACCACATATGGGTTATAGGCTCAGGTGACAGGGAGGGACCCACCTCCAGTCTAGGGGCTGAAATCTGGCTCCTCCCTCCCAAATCAGTCTTTTCCCAAGGTAGCCTCTGTGGATGGTGCCCGCGTTTCTCCAACTCTAAAAATGCTTGTGGTTGAGATGAAATTGAAAATAGGGAATGCAAAAAAAAAAATTGCTGACTCCAAGGACCTGGCTTCAGCCCCATCCATCATCCTAAATGTTCCCACAGAAGGGCTATGTACAGAGCTTGTCTCTTACACTCCACAGAACTCCCTGTAGAACCCGGGCCTCAGAGGGATAGGATTACATACATGCTAGGGGTCCACAGGGATCCTGAAGAGGGGAGGAAGGACACCCAGCCTCATCCATCTCTGTGGGTCCCTGGATGTCCTTGAGCCTCTTCCCTCCTCCATGTCCTGGTGGTTCCTCCAGACCATGGGTGAATTCACCCTCTTGTTAGGCAGGACATTATCTGNCCTTTGTTCTGGCTGCCTGCACACTGTCTCAATGGCTATCTCCTTCATTTCCCCTCCCCACTCTCTCTCTCTCTTTCTGACCCTGAAGGATTAAGAAATATGTCAGGCACCTGCTGTGTTTTCTCTGTTCCTGTATCCGGTGATGGATGTGTCTACTCAGGCCTTTCCTGAGATGTCCCGCCTACTCAGTCGTAGGCGGAGCTTGATACCATCTCTATGTGAATCGGCCTCTGCACAGCGCTCTTACAGTCCTCTGGGCACGAACACCCGTGGAGTTGTTATCCATTTCTGTTTATTACACATATATTTTTACAAATCTCAATGTTGTAACCACCCACTCGTTGCTAAACACACACCACCTCCTTGGGGTCTCACTGCTAAGTGGGTCTCATGCGCGGGCACGCGCGCGCACGCAGACACACACACACACACACACACACACACACACACACACACAC
>LZPO01116974.1:493743-511520 GCA_001675575.1 Neotoma lepida
GTGCAAAGGCAGGCACACGTGCATACATGCGCAAACACATCACACGTACACATATTAAAAGTGTTTTGAGTAATAAAAGTAAAGGAGAGAGAGAAAGCTGGATACGGGATAGGACATGGAACTAGAGGNGATGGCATGTGTACCTGGAGATAGCTTGCCTCTTATTTTCCAGGGCTTCATTTGGGGTAAGAAGGGGTGTGTCTTTGGACCTGTGCTGGGTCTGATGGCCACTGGCCATGGCTGCTCTCATAGCAATGGAGTCCTTGAGTGTCTGTCCACTGTTCCCCTGTGCCTGCTGTGGAGATTTAGCTACTGAGATGTTTGTCACTGCTCCTGTCCCTTCTCATCTCCAGGCTTTACTTACAAGTCCCTCAAAGATTTCTGCCCATATCTCCTCTCTCTTGGGTTCTCAGTAGGGAAGAGTCAATGCCTTGGGCCTCCCCGTTGGGACATGATGTTGTTTGCTTTTGCTCTTTTGNGGGGCCCCGCCACCCAGCTCCCAAATAAATCACACAGGGAGGCTCATTCTTAATTATGAATGCCTGGCCTTAGCTTAGCTTGTTTCTTGCCAGCTTTTCTTAACTTTAAATTATCCCATCTACCTTTTGCCTCTGGGCTTTTCCTGTTCTCTTACTTCTGTAAATCTTAATCTTACTCCATGGCTTACTGTGTAGCTCGGTGACTGGCCCCTGGAGTCCTCCTCCTTCTTTGGCTCCTAGATATCTCCAGATTTCTCTTTCTATTAATTCTTTCTGCCTGCCGGCCCCACCTATCCTTTTTCCTGCCTTGCTATTGGCCATTCAGCTCTTTATTAGATCATCAGGTGTTTTACACAGGCACAGAAACACAACTCCACAGAATTAAACAAATGCAACATAAACAAAAGCAACACACCTTAAAATAATATTCTACAACAGGGACAGGATACTCTCTCTATACTNTCTGTGCATCTTCAGTTGTCCTGGGCAGTGNAGGTACTGGGTATCCTCCTGCCCATGCAGCCACCCCACTGAACCCTCCTCAACTCTTGCTCATTATTTGAAGGATTCCAGTACTAATGCCTCCAGCTTCCCAGCAGCAACAGAGAGCTGTTTTCAGGACCTGGGAACCTGGGCTGGCTCCCTGAAGGGCATTCTCTCTGCTCCCAGCCACGGTGGCTCTCCACCTGTCCCCTGGAGGAGGCAGGTTTGCTGGCTCCCAGTGCTTCAGCTAATCAAAGTTTGTCCCATGGGTGAGACAGGGTAGAGGAACCCGGAAGGGTTTCCTTCCACCTCTGCAATGACAGCTGTGACCACAGTTGACACCGACAGTTGACACCACAGAAGTGATGATTTTTGCTGTCTCTCTGACTCCTGCCAAGCTCCATGAGAAGCCCTGGAAGTTACTCCCTGCTGCCTGAAGGTGTGTAATGGCTGTTACCCTGGACTCACAGGCTAGGGCACACCGAGCTTTAGAGCCTGTTAAACATCATAGTGGTCCCCACTCTGTCCTAACAAGCCAGTGTCCCAAGCCACCTCTCCTGGAAGCCCCATGTCTTCCTTAGGAGGGAGCCGGTGTCCCTNAAACCTCAGCTCTCTCTGCTACGATCTTGAAGGCNGTCTGGCTTCTGCTTGTTAGCATGGAAATGATGTCCTTTGCAGCCTTCTGCAGCCCCAGTGGAGACCACACGTGGTCTTCCTCTTTAAGGACACTGCTTCTTTTCATGGGCTATTGGTCAAAAATTGGTCACACATAGCTAAAGAGAACAGCGGAAAATGTGGTCTGCATTCCAATCACCCGAAAGACATAGACTGTGGAAGCTAGGGAGAGGGGTTCTCAAGGTGTATGCAGCATCTCTGCCACACCCATAGTCTTTTGATTACTCTCTCCTCTGTCCTGTTTTCCCACCNGAAATACTGCTTCTGCAGAAAAGCACCGTCTGCTCAGTCCCTTGACATCAAAGCATTAGGGCCCAGCATGGACAAGAAGGGCTGTGTGGGGAAAACTCACCCTCACAAGGACCCTGAGCCTTGATACTGGGCAAAGTTCCTTTTTGTACACAGCATGATACTATGGGTAAAGAACCCCCCAGGAGCTGGTGACATGGCTCAGTGGGTAAAGCACTTGCTGAGCAAGTGTGAGGACCAGAGTTCGGATCCCCAGCACTCACTAAAAAGCCAGAGAGGTGTGGCAACCTGCCTATAAACCTAGTGCTANGGTAGGGGGTGAAGACAGGCGACGCCAGGGGTGGGCTAGATGGAGAATCTGAATCAGTGGGTTCTGGGGTCAATGAGAGACCCTGATTTACTAGATGAAGCAGAAAGCAATCAAAGAAGATGTCCGGCAGCATCCGGTGGCCTTCAGGCACGTGCTCACAGGTGTGTATGTGCACCTACAGACCTGTGTAGTCCGTAGGGCAGACCCTGCCCACTGGAACACACAGACAGACGTGCAAGCATGCATGCACACCACACACACACACACACACACACACACACACAGTAGCGTAAGGGCGTGGTGGCTACCTTGCCTGAGCTCACCAGGGTCTTCCATCCTGCTTCCCCAGACTCTCCTTATAGATGACTGACACACACAGACTCTTGTTCTGACCTGGGATTCGCTGCCAAATGGCAATGGAGCATCTTGTCTTGCTTCATCTTAGCTGAAGGGGAGGATCCAGTAGGGAGTGTTTAAGAACATGTTGAAAGAGAGATCTCCAATGTATGAAAAACTGATTAACGCTGCCGTTTCAGCCTGGGGCAGTGACGGAGGCTCAGGAGCAGCTCCCTGAGCTGTGCACAGGAGGTTTGTAGCTCTGCAGGGTTTCCATCATTCTGACAGTCACTTCTGGTCCCATCAATCCATACTAACCTCTCAGGGAATCTTCCTCTCCATCCATTGGCCAGACAGTGGTCACATGACCAGGATTGCTGCGAGGGAGTTGGGTTGAATGGGGCTTCTGCTTTAAAACATGGTAGAGTTCAGGGGCTGAGAGAAACTTCCTGGAAGAATCCCCCACCGCCGGCTGCCTGTGGACAGGCACAGTCCACACTCAGAAGGGCTTGAGGTCCCTAGCTGCAACCCTGAGTCAAGACACAAAGCCTGNTGCAGAGTTAGTGCCCAGCACACGCAGNGGAACANGGCTGGGGTGAATGCTCCTGAAGTATTTTGTACCTTATGGAACNCTCTGAGATGACAAANATCTAGGCTGAGGGAACAGGGTGGGGAATTGGGGTACAGTGAATTTGTGGCTTCATGGGGATGGGGGTGAGGGATGGGAAGCAGAATGGAGAGGTGGAGTCACTGCCAGGACAGAGTCCCAGGTAAGAGTGTCTTCAACAGAACAGGAATCACCTCTGTCATCAACNANCAGGCACATGCTGGCCAGTATTGTGTGACCACTGCCNCACGTTGAGGTCCTAGGCCCTCTACTGCTTTGCATCATCAACACTGGCCAATCCTCTCTCCTCCTCATGATCCAACTNTTAGTCATCCAGCTCCCTCCAGGGGGAAGGAAGAAGAAGGGCATGGCAGTGACTAGAAAATGCTACCTGCTATCTCTTCTCTCATCCATTGGACAGTACACGGTCACATGACCATGCCTTGCTGCAAGGGATGCTGGGATGTGTCTTTATTCTGGGATACAATGTGTCTAGTTANATCCAGGAGGCTATAAGCTACTGCAGGGGGGCAACACTGGAGACAGCAGCACCGCNCCAGAGTACCAGGGGTGTGTCTGCGGCATTGAGAGCCCCCCATCTGTGACTGTAACCAGTTCCGGGCAGGTGAGGAAACTCAAGAGATGGACGGCAGCCTGNACAGATGGTCACTGACAAGCTGGGGAAGCGAAGTCAAGCAGGGGAGTTCAGACAAGCTGGGATTTTAAGTCNTGAGACTCATTTTCCTAGAAGTTATTGGAGGTCACAAATTCAAAGGCGAAAAAGGGAAAGACANCAGCTGGCTGCATGGGGAAGAAGCGGGAAACCGTTGCTTCCATGTTTAAGCCCCAGCGTGAGGGCACACTGCAGACGGGGCCGTTATTAGTTTTGTTTCTGCTGCTCAGCCTCTTAAGCAGTGTCACCGTGACAGGACTTGGCATACGTTTCCTGTGACACTGGTCCCTCTATTTGTCATGTAAGCGACAGGCATGGCTCTCCCGAGCAGCTCTTCTTTCCTTGGTCTCTGACACCACATGGGGAACTCAGGGGCTGAGCTATTCCAGTCATTTACTCATGGACACGTGACCAGAGGCTGGGGACAGCTGCTCGGTATATACCTCAGGCCAGACACCACAGTGGAGAGTCAATAGCCAAAGGGAGAAGGGAAGATTAGCTCGTCTGCCTTTTATCCAGCTGAGGCATTAAAAATGCACGTGGCTGAGTCTGCTGCGNGAAGTCAATGCCATCGCTGTAAACACCAAACACTCTTTAACATGGAATTATTTCCCCCAGAGCTGCTGACAGCTCACCTGAACAACTGTCCACCTAGTTAGTGTCACAGGGGCACTGTCTCACATACAGGTGAAGGATGTCATCAGTATCCCCCACTGAGGTGACCTGGTTCCCACACTGTCCCCTTCACCTGGATGTTTCCTGAGAGAGTCCCTGAAGGGCCCAGGAGGCCCAGGCACACGGGTCCTGTGCCCACACCTACTCGGACTATAGCTAGGGATAACGTCCAGGTGTACTTCTAAGGTCACACTACAGGATCATTTTCTCCCTGCNTGTTGCTCCTCCGTGTTGGGATGAGAGTTTTTTGCAGCTAGAGTCAGAGATGGCCTGTTCTCTCTCAGGGGATTTAGGTGCAGGCAGGGAGGGAGGCACAAAGGCAGAATTATGGCAGTAGCGAATACAACAAAAGTGGCAGAGGTCACAATAATGGTGACAGGGTAGCTGGAGATCTCCAGAGAGTGTTCAGGGCAGAAAAAATTGGGGAACAGAGGTGGTAGGGACAGCAGTGCTAGGGAAAACTGAAGACAAGAGACTGTGGCCCTGGTCACAGAAGAGTTGCCAGGAGCTTTAAGAACCAAGGGTCTCTGACACTCTAGGGTGACACTATCACCATAGGGCTGAGAGTCCCAGTACTCCAAAGCTGTTTGGGAGCTGTAACACCAGTAGTCACAGCATGTTGCTTCTGCTACTGTTGAGAGTAAAGGATTACAACAGCTCCCAAGTGCTGGTGGCCAAATCCTACAGCAATGACCCTCCAGGTAGGGTCCTGAAAGCCAAGGCCTGGTGCAAAAGGCCCCTAGCTCTCAGTGCCTAGAGCTGTTAACGTCTAGGTCGTGTGGTGGTATGTGACTACCCTCAGAGCCAAGCAACCACCATCTTGGTAAGTTCAGCAGCACTCACTTGTAAAAGGATGTTCCCCCCCGGATTTACTGACTGTTTACACCCCATGGAGAGGCGGGGAGTCACAAGACCCTCACCTGAGAGTCCAGCCAGTCCCTNCCACCTGTTTTATACAACTCTGCCTTAAATGCAGATGGCCTCCAGAAGGAGTTAGAGTATACAGGCCAGGAACACTAGGAAAAGGGAGCTGCATCTATGGGGCTATAGGGAAGCCATCATCCCTTTCAGTGCAGCCTTTGGGGCAGAGGAGCACTCACACCCCTGTAAGGAACCCCTTGCCTGTGTTCTGTAATGAACCCCAATAAACTCACTGGTTCCCCAGAGAGAACTTTGGTGGAATCGTGCCTCAGTTTGTCACTGGAACCTCCGGAGGAAGGATATAGATGTTGCTTATGTCTTTCCCACTGGGAAGGAATTTTAGCAACACTGCTAGTCCAGCTCTCAGGCCTTGGGTATGTCAAGAGCCAAGATTGACAGTTCTGGGAGAGCTGAGTAGAGTGCAAGGACCCAGGCAGCTGAGGGGAAACAAGCATGCTGGCTCTACCTGAATTCATTCGAGGCTGGTACCCCCAAATGACCTCACTTGACTTCTTCGAGCAAAGACGCCTTGAAGCAGAGTGACTGTGTCTGGCTCCTACTTGCCTTTTTTACTTTCCGCGCGCTTGCCTTGGATGCCCATGAGATCTTGGACCCCAACTCTTGGGACTAGCAGACCTACAAGAAGACAAACGTCACCCAGAATCTCTGGGTGGAAACACAAGTTTTCAGAAGACCCCAGCATACAGCCAACGTGAGCCCTGACTCTCCACAGCCTGGGCCACCTGCGTCCTTGGAGTCTTGGTGGGATCAGGTTCTGGATCTANGGATTGTAATAAGGCTGGGAATCCATGTCTCTAACAGGCTCCAGGCAATGCCTTGGCAGCCTGCCCATGGACCCTAGGGAGGAGTGAGGCCTCAGAGCATCCTAAAGGGATGAGGGGTCTGTTTTGGAGGCAACATCCATTTTGAATAAACTTGTGGACATTTGGAATTGTGAAAACAACTTAACAGTCAAGAGAAGCAAAAATAAACCATTGTGGAAATCCAGTTCTACTTGGCATGCTCTGCAAGGCTCTACAGGGAAGGGCAGAGAGGGCCATGCATGCTCAGGTACTGTGGGCAGGGCGAAAGCTGTGGAACGGCCATATCCATGGTGTCCTGATCTCCCCACAGGAAGCTTGGCCAAAGGGATGTTATCCTGTTGTTCTCTCTTTGGTCTCTCTAGGATCTCAGGATATCTGTGGGATGCCACAGAAGTGAGGGACAAGCCCCAGGGTCCATCAGACTCAGGTTCTTCCCAGACATGAGATGAGACCAAGGGTCACACAGAGTTGGCACTTCTCAGGTCTTAGGACCTGAGGAGATTCTCAGCAGGTGTGCAGCTCTGAGGACCTTGAGCCATCAGGGAGGGTGGAGCAGCTGGTCCTCAGGTGGTGTGGACTGTGATGATAGTTCTGAGTGGTTCTGACTATGGTAGTGGTACTGGGAGTGGTGAATCACAGTGATGGTCTCTGGAGTGTGTGCTTATCTTCAAACCCACCTAGTTCACATGGTAACTATGCACAGCTAGTCACATCTCAGTCCTTTTATAAAGGGCTTAAAAATGCTAAGTGTCAGCCTGGTGATGGTGGCGTCCAATACTCAGAGGCAGAGGCAGGTGGATCTCTGAGTTTGAGGCCAGCCTGGTCTACAGAGAGAGTTCCAAGACAGCCAGGGCTACACAGAGAAACCTTGTCTTGGGGGAAAAAGGTATCAGGTCCAAANGAAACTAGGGTAGGGGGGTGAGGGGGATGGATGGCTAACTGTGGTGTCTTTTAGCNTACCAAAGCTCATGCTGGCCCCCGGTCTTTCTCAGTATCACAACTACCTATGGCTCTTCTCACCCAGTCCCCTATCCTAAACTTCTCTAACCTACAGGCTTCCCTACCCCCAGCTTCTTATTCCTATATAACCCCACCTTTTCAGCCATGTGCTCTCTTGGGTCCCCCTCTCTCTTATCTCCCTCTTTTGCCCCACTCCCCTCCTCTTATGGCCTGGTCCAATCTGCTGGCCATGTTCAGTCTACTACTTTCTCTCCCTGCTCTGGACTCTTCCAGATGCCTCTGGCTGTTCTCTCCCCCATGTCTGCAATAAAAACCTTCCTCTCAACCACACTTTGGAGCAGTCATGTCCTCACTTTATACAGTAAGGCTGACAAATTTTATGTACCTGTATTTCACCATAATTAAAGCTTATTTTAAAAGGAACAAATTGGCATTATCTTTGTGTCAACGGCACTGTCGTTTATTTTACATATATAAATATGCACAGGTTTTTAATTTTTATTTCCTCTATAATTTTATCTATTTTTTTCAAGCAGTGAACAATGAATCATCATAATGAGAAAATAAAATGTGGGTGACATTTGTGTGTCCTTCGTTAAAGTTTGTATTTGGGGATGTTTGGCTGTCTTGGGGAAAGCAAGAGAGCTGTGTCCCTAAACAAAGCAGATGAAGAGAAGACAAAAAGACCAAGGGACAACAGGGTCTGGGGTACACACATAGGCACCACAGGAAACTGGAGCCNTTAGCCAGGGGACTGAGAAATCATGCCCAAACCAGCAGGTGGTGTGCGGCCACGGATGCCAGGAGCTAGGACTCAGATCTTCCCNCTGCCAAGCCTTGACACACCACTGGCTCTGATGGNGCTCNGATGGCAGTCCACATGTCACCTCCACTTAAGGTAGGAACAATGGTCCTTCATAGCACAGCCTGCAGATGGCAGTCCACACTGAGGCCAGCTTTGTGCAGGCATCGGTCCAGCCTGAGTGCAGGGTGGTGATGATGGCCACGTTTAGTCTCTGTGAGCCTCGGCTCCAGTTGTCACTTGCTCTGAGTCAGAGNTTCTGGTGNCTGTGATCAATCCTGAGCCCCAGGGCACCCCAACAGCCAAGCCCAGGATGGCCAGTGTGGCAGATGGCCGCGAAGCAGCATTTATCTTGGCAGGGAGTGCTGCAAAATAATGGCAGAGTTCAGGATGTCCATTAGGGGACATTAAAAAGAATAAAAGAATTGGCCTCAGGAACACCCCTGAGGTCTGATCCGAGGCCAAGAGGCAGCATGGAGGGCACTGTGCTGGATCCTTCNCTGGCGCCATAAGAGAGAATTTCTCACTCCATTGACAGTGCAGGATCTGGCAGCTGAAGGAGCAAATGGTCTTAATTTTTACTGCAATTCACTTACTTACAACTCCTCTTGCTGAACCATATTTTTGGAGTGCTTCATGCTTTGCCCTGTGAAGACTCCTCTGTGTGGGCACTTGCATTTTATGTGGGGACACGGTGTGAAAGAGGATGCTGACCTGAAATGAGTCCAAGCACCATCCCATGGGCCAATGAGAATTACGACCATCACTGTGTTGGCTAACAACAACATCATCATCACTACCACAATCGCCATGGTTACCATCACCACCATCGCCATCGTCATCATCAATTTTATCATCGTCATCATTGTCAACATCATCAACATTAGTATCATCATCATCACTGTTACCCTCATTATCATCACCACCTTCATCTCTACTATAAATACNATCACCACCATCACAACCACGACCTTTGCCATCACCACCACCACCATTATCACTCATTCCATCACACTATAAGCTCAGTCTGAGCAAAGATCTGCATGCTTGTTCTTCCTGCCTAGCCTCTAGGGACATGGCTGGCACAGTCTACATGTGCTTGCTGGATGCATATGGGGGTTAATGAGTGAACTATGGAAAGCACCCAGTGGACTTCTCCGGTGATGCCAACATTAGAGGGGGATACACAGCTTATGGCTTGTTTTAGTCTCTGTTTTATCACTGTGAAAGAGACATCATGACCAAGGCAACTCACGTCTTTACTTACAGTTTCAGAGGTTTAGTCTGTTATCATGGCAGGGGCCCTGGTGGCACACAGGCAGGTGTGACTCTGGAGCAATAACGGAGAGCTTTACATCCTGATCCACAGGCAGCAAGAAGAAGAAAAAGAGACACTGGGCCTGCTGTGGGCTTTTAAAACCTCAAAGCCCACCCCCAAGGACATACTACCTCCAATATGGCCACACCGCCTCCAAAGCCAAACCTCCAACAAGACCACACCTCCCAATTCTTCCAAATAGTTCATCAACTGGAGAGCAAACATGCAAATATATGAACACATGGGGGAGGGGACATTCTCATTCAAGCCACCACACTGCTACAGCCTAGATGCCACAGGACCACAGATAAAAGCTGCCTTTCACCCACTCTAGATGTTCTTCTTGCCTGGCCTCCATCCCTGGAGCCCTTCCTACTTCACAAGGCTTCATGCAGCCTCATTGATTAAATGCCCAGGCCCACTAAGCAATAGATTTACCATTAATACACANTGCCGTGGGGGCAGACCTGGGCAGGAAGTTCTCTAAATAAAGATACGTAGTGATGGGTTGACCTGGTGAAGGGATNCAGGAAAAGGCTTCGTTAGCCAAGATCAGAGGCTCTGGGTGGGAGGAGACATAAGGCCTCAGCTGCACTAGTCTCCAAGGGAAGTGTGCCTGACTGGAGGGCTGCTTGCACTACTGGGCACTGGCTTTTAGTATTGTCTGATGAGGAGTTCTGAGGCACTCACACATCTAAGGAAGCAAGTTCAAGATCTCCTGGCCTGCCATGGAAAAGGACTCAGGCAGTTTGGGATAGCCATTGGACAGCACCTGGCAAGGAAGGGAATGAGTATTTTACAACCTAGCGACATAAAGCAGAGTGGGGACTTGGGGTGGAGCTCCAGTTCAAGAATGTGAAAGAATTGCCAGGGCTGGCTCCCACTTGCAAAGAAAATGTGACACTTGAAAATACCACACAGAAATGTGTTCTAGATACTTATTTCTTAACGCTACTTATAGTCCCGATCTTTCATCTGAAACCTGAATTCTGTATCAACATATCCAGCTTTTCCCTGCCGAACTGCCCAGACCCTGGGGCAGTTATTGGATATAAAAGCAATGACAACTTAGGACCTGGCTGTTCTAGCCTTCAGCAAGGGTTGCACTGGCCCCTGGCTTCACACGTATTTCAGTACTTTGTACCTGTGCTGCAGGAATCCCTTGGTTCTCAGACAAAGAAGAGGAAAGAATTCACCTCAGAGACACAGTTGGTTTAAGCAGAAGTTTATTGAGCAAAGCAAGCATTGAGATTGGAATGTAGTGAGCTAGGAATTGACAGCAGCCTGGTTGGGTCTATGAATATTTATGAGATTGGTAGCATATTCATGAGCAAGGTGAATTTTCTCTCCTCNAATCACAGGGGACCCAGTCTCTTACTTAGGGTGTTTCTTCCCATTATTCTTTAGAAAGCTCACAGGGAGGGGAGATCTAAGGTTTGGTNCAAATGATACAGCAGTGAAGGCTGAGTCCTTGAGGGGTGCAGCAGACTTTTTGTGAGTGCACATACATGACAGATAAGAAAGGGTCCTGGTGCCTTAGCTTCTGTTACTGTGGGAACAACCTAACTGCAGCCTCAAGGATATTTAACCACAAAAGGCTGCTCTGAATGCCTGGAGACGCAGCTGAAGTTGTTCCTGGTTGCCTTGTATTTAACTCTTTGTCCATCTGGTAGGAGTGTACCACTACTTTGCTTTTTGATTAGTAGCCCAAGGCTCAGAGAGGACAGGAGCTTGCCTGAGGTTTCCCAGCATATTCCTGCAGCCCCAAATTCCTGTCTTACCCTACCCCAGGTATCTCTTCCCCTTGCCTTGCTGTCAGTCATCCTGACGGGAGTAACCAGCAATGACTCCATTTGAAGGTATCTTAGTTAAGGGTTTCTATTGCTGTGAAGAGNTATCATGACCATGGCAACTCTTATAAAGGAAAATATTTCATTGTGGTGGATCTCTTGCAGTTTAGAGGTTTAGNCCATTGTCGTCATGGCAGAGGGCAAGGCAGCATGCAGGCAGACATGGTGCTAGAGAAGGAGCTGAGAGTTCTTACATCTTGACTCACGGGCAACAGGAAGTGATCTGTCTCACTCGGGGATAGCTTGAGCATATATGAGACCTCAAAGCCCGCCCCCACAGTGCCATACTTCCTCCAACAAGGCCACACCTATTCCAACAAGGCNACATCTCCTAATAGTGCCACTCCCTTTGGGAGCATTTTCTTTTAAATCACCATAGAAGGCATCTGTTCTAACTCTGGGCTATTTCTTCCCCCAAGCCCTTGCCTCTTGCATCTATCAGTGTGGGTACCAGACNATTGCCTCAGAGAAAGGCTAGGGTTAAGGATAATAGAAGCCAAGGATTTGCTTTGCCCTTGAGATCCATGACATTTTGTTGAAGAGCATGTGAGATGTGAGAAGTTTTGGCAGGTTTGACCAGCTTGTTCAAATGAGATAAAACTAGCCAGAATGACAGTGGGANGAACAGGCTATAGAGGAAGCCTGGAGGGGATCCTGCAGGGGTGACCCCAGGAAACAAAACAGAAAGGAGCCCAGAATCAGGGGACCTGGCCCTCCATAAAGATGGAACCCCAGAACAGACTCGCCTCACCCCAAAACAGATCTCACACCCCACACTCAACCCTCTGACCCTGCTCCATATATGACCCCTGACTTGAGGGTAGAGGAGAATGGGTTCTGTAATGGACAATACAGGCCTTTGTGTGTAGTACGTGTGTGGTCACTTACCATTTGTGGTCAGTGTCCATGTGTGGNCTGTCTCTGTGTCACAGTCATTCTGCATATGTGGTCACACACTGTATGTGATCATATCACTCTCCATGTCAGTTTCCATGTGCTAACTATTCTGCTGAGCTCTCCTGACTGGAAGCCGGTGCTGTGGNCACCCTGTCCTGGGGCTTGGGGACCATATAGGAATCCATGAGTGAGTCCCCAGGAGTGGAGGCAGGCCCTGGGAGGGAATCCTCTGGATGGCTCTTAGTGACAGGGGGTGAGAATGGGAAATAACACCCACCAACACACAGCCATCCTTTTCCTTAGAGCTGGATGGGTGCCAGGGGACCACCTGCAGCAGTCCCACGGTCTCCTCAAATCCACTCATCTCTTTCTACCCTCCTGGATATGGATTCATAGTCACTTGGTGCTCAGATACCTGGCAGTGAGTGACGTTCTCACAGGGACGAGCTGTAAGACAGGGTTGCCTGGGTTCTTTAGGTCCTCCCCGGCATCTTCCTTGGGTCCAAAGCTTCAGAACAGCAAGACACAGACCCCTGTGGCGTGTGGTCCATAAGAACCATTGTGCTCAGTGTCCATCTTTGGAAAGAGGCTAAGGACACAGGTCATAGGACAAACTTACACTCTCAGTCCCTCCCTTCCATGCACTCCACTGCCTCAGCACAGGAAGCTGCAAACCATACCAAAGAAGACATGTCCTCGGCCACAGTGGGTCCCTATGCTGAACTGCTCCTTCTCAGGCAGGGGAAGTTGTGCAGGGTGGCTCAGCAGGATGTTGCCCACAGAGGTTCCTGTGAGGAGGAGGCCAGTGTCCTTTGGTAATATTAATGTGGTGACCACTGGGGAATTTATCAATGACGGGTGAGCTGTCATTACAGGTAATTTCCCTGCACCATCACATTAGCTCAGAGCGTTCAATGGCCTTGTAAAAAGTCATAGCTGCCATCAGCAGGATAGCGCCCTCACCTGCAGTGTGCTTCGGGAGTCAAAGCAGAACCAGACCTCCAGGCTGCCTGCAGCCTGTGTTCCCTCAGGCCACTAAATTACCTGGCTGGACAGCAATTCCAGGATGGAGTTATTAAATTCAGACAAGCTGGCCCCAGGAAGCCGACTTCCTGTAAATGTACTGGAAGAAAGGTCACAGGAAGTGCTGTGCAGAGACAAAGGAGCAAAGCGGTGGGCCACAGGGGCCCAAGCACCAAATGCTGAGGAAGGAAGAGGAGACAGATCTGTCTCTGATGCTGGGAACTTCAAGGGTCAGTGGAGACAGACTAATATGGGTCTTAGCCCTCAGGGCTGTTCCTGGGTTCTGACTCCACACTGATCGTCATTGGGCTCATGTCTTTCACTGGTACCGTGGCGGCTCTGTACCAAGGTCCCTATCTCTCTTCCAGGTGTGGAAATCAGTCGAGGCAGAATCTGCAAGCTGGAGTTCTCTATGCTGGGTCCAGACTTTAAGGATAAAGCAGCAGGCATCAACACAGGGTCTCTTTGAATAAGAATTCAAGCCCCTTCCCTGGGGAAGCATGGCCAGGCCTCCAGCACTTTTCCAGTATGTCCAGCATCACTGTGCTCTTTGGCCTGTGACTGGAGGCAGGGCTCTGGGCTTAAGTGCTCAGTTTTGGATGCACTGACCATTCCGTTCCTGGGAGCCTCATGTTCCGTAAACACCAGGACACATAGACAAGCCAGGAGCTTGCAAGGACTGTCCTGCTAGAGAAGCCAAAGACTGATTCCATCTCTCCGTGGTGGGGAGGCTGCAGCAGGTTGAAAGGGCTCCACCCAAGCCTGAATTCGGGAGTGAGACAAGGAGAGAGCCCCTGCCTGAGTCCCTCCTCTCCTTATCCCAGGCCACAGAGAGAGGTCAGCATATTCCCACAATCACCACTTCTGAGGCTCCCAGGTGAGTAACCTCCAAGGTCCTGAACCAGGGACCCCCATAGGTCCACCAGGTGCAGCTCCCAGGGTATGCATACCTAGGGAGGAAGGCTCTCTTCATTTTTTCTACCTAGGAAAAGAAACCCAGCAGGGTCTGCAGAATTCAGTGCTGGGACCTGTCTATGTGTCTAACCAGAACCACTCTGGTGCTACAGTGCTGTCCCCTGTGCCTACACGAGCTGTCCTCTTGGATTCTCATCTACGCAGACCCCTATGAACAGCTGTGCAGCACCTGCAACCACTGAGCCAAGGGGTCTCCAGGTCAGCTAGCTCAAGGTCACAGAACCTTCCCTGTGCCCTGCAGCTGTGATTACAGGTGGAGCTTTCCAGAAAGGACAAGTTTGATCACTGGAGAGGGCATCAGTAGAGTCTTGGCTCAGACCCACCTCAAGCCTCAGCTTACTCTGAGTGGAACAACACAGCCTTCATCAGAGCCAGTCCCAGAGCCTCTGATTCCAAACTACAAGGAAGGGTAGGCCCCTCGGCCCTATCCTGCATGGCCAGTGTGTACATAGTTGCTAATAGCAGTCAGGTCTTTCACACTCGGATGGTCCCTCTGAGCTATGGGAACAGAGGATGCCTGAGGCAGGGAGAAGGTATGTTTGCTCCCCTCCCCCAGGTACAGTGAGAAGTGGGGGGATCTGATGAGGCGGCAACTGAGGCCAAGAGAGCCACCTCCCCCATACTCCTCAAGTCCTAGGCCTTGTGGTTTCCTCTCCTGTTTATTTCTCTAAGTCCTTCTGAGCAGCCATGTCCAGGTTGATTGTGACAGGGAGGTAGGTGACAGTGACCAGAGAGACTTGCTGAAGCTAGACATCAACCTGGTGAGTCCTGTGTTCCTTTTCCATTGTCCTCTTAAGAGCAGGGGTTCCGGCTCTTCCTGAGACCCTAACTCCATGTGGTCCCTGAGGAAGCCACACTGGTGAGGATGTCGTCACCTCACACCCTGATTGTACTCTGCTGCCCTGGCACCTCCCTTGTCCTGATCGCCTGGTGGCCCAGGAATCCCACCGAGTCTCTTTAGAGGGGTCAAGCTTTCACAATGGCTCCTAGTTCTCTATCTCTCATCTTACCCAGTGAGCAAAGTCCCCCTTCAGCAGCAGGTTAGAAGTGACCTTATAATATCAAGACATCACGAATCACAGACAGCCTCTAGGCCCATGGTTCTCAGCCTATGGGTCTTGACCCCCACAGGGGTTACCTATCAGATATCCTGCATGTCAGATATTTACATCACTGTTCATAATAGTAGCCAAATTATGGTTCTGATTTTTTCAGCCCTTGTGAAGTGAAGGGCCACTGCACCTTTACGTTTCTACCTCCAGGGCGGCGCTCTGACCCCACCAGTAGCTCAGGATTCACCCTTCGGCGCCCCGGCATACCATGAATCCCCATGTTTCACACCTCTGTGCCTGGTACTTGGTACAATTCCATGAGGCTCCCACCCCTGCTATTACCTTTCCTCAGGGAAGATGCGAAGTGCTGGCCATCTGTCCCAAGAGCCTGGGGACTTCAGTCAAGTGCAAAATATTACTGAATGCTGTTTTTAAAAAAGGTTCATTACATGGGTTTTACTGAGCCCACTTCAGAACAATAAATCCAAACTCTTTGCATAAGCATTTGCCCTTAATAAAACATAAGGACGCTGGAACTGGTATGGTTTTGACTATTTACTAACATCTAAGTTTAACTAATTTAAATAAATTCAATAAGTAGCCATAAGGGCTGGGGATGGGGTGGGGGATGGAGATACTTCTACCTAAGCACAAAACACAGAGACTTACAGGTTATTTATTTCTTTAATTTGTCCCTCAAAATGCAACCGTAAATCTGTACTATACTACAACTTTAATGAATATTCATTTCTAAAATGAAGTAGACATTGCTCTTGTTTCTATTCAAAACCAGAGGGGAAAAGCAGGCTGTGGCTCACAGCCTCTGGTTCTAGGGCAGCCCAGGTATCCATGGGGTGCCAGGAGGCCTGACTGCCAGGTGTCTGTAGGAGCTCTACAGACGGGGTAGAGCTGTGTGNAATGTGCTGTGTGGGCACAGAACTTCACAGTGGGTAGGGTGCCATGCTGTCCCTGCCCTGGATTACACACATGGAGCTGTCAGCTGCCTCTTCCCGGCAGAATGAGCACAAAGTCATGGGGACGGTCCTGCCCAATGAGAGGGTCTTGCCCAATGAGAGGGTCCAGCCACATAGACCTAGGGTCAGAGGCAGAGACTTTGCCCTCAGATCTGGTGGTCACACACAAATCAGAGAGTCCAGACACTGCTGTGAGCTGACAGAGGCATGAAGCTCCTAGCTCTCCATTGTTTCCACCGCTGTCCTCTGTCTCTCTCAGTGTCTGGCCTTCTCTATTATTGCCATCAAGTCTCTTCTCTCTTCACCCCTACACCTTGTTCCCTCTGTACCACACACGCTGAAGCGGATGCCATGGAGTGGAAAATGGCTTTGGAACAGATGCCCCTCATGCATTTTCAGTGTGATGGGGAGTGGCGTCAAATTAGGAGTGGGTGTGTCCTGAAAGATGATATCCTGACTGAGTTAGCCTGTTCCCTTCCTGTCCCCAGACTGTAGGTGGGATGACACTCAGGCACCAGCTAAGTCCCTTTGGTGCCTGCTTGCTCCTGACATCAGGGCACAATAGTGGGAAGGGGTGCAGTAATTGAACTGCTCTTAGGGTCCCAAGTGCTGAGTCCTCAGGGTCTGAGGGCCAGGTTCTCTCCCCACGCTCAGATAGAACACATAGGCTTGAGAACCAGGCAAATCAGAGTGAGATGGGGGTCTCTAGTATTACATAATGTACCTGTGTCCAATCAAGAGGAATTACATGATGGGACTAGACAATGGACAATCTCTTCATAAGTAGGATGTGTCGTGATGTCACTAGATAAATGCACACCGACTCCAGCATTCCTGGCACCTGACCCCAAATCCCTGCTAAAGATTACAGGATAAGACATGGTTTCCCTGACACTGTCTGGTCACTGCATGGGTGGAGGCAGCACCCATCATGGGGCAGGAGCAAAGGCTGAACAGGCCTGGGATACCAGGAATCAGCATCCAGGGGTCCAGGATGGAGGAAGGCATCAGTGGAGATAGAGAGAGCAAGGCATGTACTCCCCAGCATAGATACCACTAGACCTCACTCTTGAAACAAATTTAAAGGCAAAATTATCAAGAACTACAGGACACAGTCACAGACTAGTAAGCATAGAGGTAGCTGCTGCCTCACCTGACACACAGCCCTGGCCGTTCCTCCTTGGGATATGAGGATAGGGCTGATGCTGGGACTATGGGCACCTGTCAGTATGGCCCCCGTCACAATAGTACTGGTACTTGCACATTACAGGGGTATCTAAGGCACAGAGGGTAAGGCTCTCAGTAAGTGGATGGACAGTAGAGCTGCATACTAGGCTCTGCTGAGCTCACTCAGCCACCCAACTGGGCCCAGCAATTGTGGATGTCACTTGGATGGGACACACAAGCTCTTCTGAGTATTAAATGAAGGGTGCTGTCTTCATCCCCAGCCCCAAAGCTCGAGAAGCAATTGCAAAGTGTTCGTGGGATGCATGCAAGGTGGCGGCGGCAGCTGTGATTGTCGCTATTTGCACTTTGAGGGTGGCATAGTGACAAACTTGAGTATCTGTTTCCGGACTCAGGGCTGCCTGCTTTCTATGGCTGAGAAAGCTGCCTGACCTGAACTGGCAGAGACAACTGTGGCTAGCTCACTGGTTCCCTCCGGGATTTAAACAAAACCGTGTTTTTTTGTTTGT
>LZPO01116974.1:511575-545744 GCA_001675575.1 Neotoma lepida
CCCTTGATCATGAACAAGGACTTCCTAAATTAGACTCATTTAAAGCTCCGTTGACACACAGTCATGGAACACAGCTCCCAGCTTCTGGACAGCACACAACAGTGGGGTCCAATGGCTGTTCACAGGCCACAGTTCTTTCCAGAGAGGACATGCCCCTCTTGCTGGGACCCTCATGAAATGATGGCTCTGGGTATGATTCCACCCACGGGGATTGAACATTACTGTGCCTGGAGGCCCCAGCCAGAGACTCAGCAGGGCCCAACAGTGGCCGACTGTCTCTCTCCTGCTGGGTAATAGAACCCAAGTGTGAAGATGAGGTCTCAAGTAAGAGGAACCAGGACACCCAGTGATAAAAAGCAGAGATCAGTCCAAGCCTAATGTGGGAAGGACCAGCCCCCAGGAGCAGGCCCTCCTGAGGCTGCCCTCAGATCATGGTTTCACTATCACCATCCATCCTGGCTGATTTTGTGTCAACTTCACATAAGCTAGAGTCATCAGAGAGGAAGGAGCCTCAGTTGAGGGAATGCCTCCATGAGACCCAGCTATAAGGCATTTTCTCAATTAGTGACCAATGGGGGAGGGCCAAACCCATGGTGGGTGGCGCCATCCTTGGGCTGGTGGTCCTGGGTTCTGTGAGAAAGCAGACTGAGTAAGCCATGGGAAGCAAGCCAGTAAGCAGCACCCCTCCATGGCCTCTGCATCAGCTCCTGTGTTGTGGAATAATCTTTTGTACATTGTGAAGATGTGTCTTTGCCAGGGCACCTTCTGATTGGTTTAATAAAGAGCTAAATGCCAATTGCTAGGCAAGAGATACAGATGGGACTTCAGGCACAGAGAGGACTCTGGGAAGAAGAAAGGCAGGGTCTCCAGCCAGACACGGAGAGGAGACAGGGGGTGCAAAATGGAAGAGGTAATGCCATGTGGCAGATCATAGATTAAAAAATGTGGGTTAATTTAAGTTCTAAGAGCTAGTTGAGACAAGCCTAAGCTAAAGACCATGCTTTCATAATTAATAACAAGTCTTTGTGTCATTATTTGTGAGCTGGCAGCTGACAGAAAAAAGCTTACTACATTCCCGCCTCCAGGTTCCTGCCCTGTTTGAGTTCCTGTCCTGATTTCCTTCAGTGATGAACAGTGATGTGGAAGTGTAAGCCAAATAAACCCTTTCCTCCCCTACTTGCTTTTTGGTCATGGTGTTTCATCACAGCAATAGAAACCCTAACTAAGACAACCATCTGAAGGACGATGGTGCTGCCTTGGCATTCATGTTGTAACCAGAGGAAGAAAGGAGAAGAGCACACAGGGTCTTCCATTAGACACATTTCCTGAAGTTCCCTGTGTCTCTTTAGACTCTTCCTATCCACAGATGTGACATCGATCCTGTGACAGCCACAGGGCTTTTTAAGACATTACGAGGACATTCCTTGTGCCCCATCTCTGAGGTCCACCATCCTCTGAGCTGTCAATCTCAGAGTCCCCACACAGGTTCCCTGCAGCTCCAGGGAACCTCCAGCTATGACCTCAAACAGAGCTACAGAGTTTCCCATCCCTGTTCTCCAGAAAGAGCATGGTGGAACTTCTACACGGGTTTCTTCACAGCTCCCGATGTTACTCACGCTGTGGTTTGAATATCCCTGGAAACCCACATTGTGATTTAGTTACTACCATGATGCTAGTAGAGGTGAGGGACACTAAGAAGTAAGATCAGGTCATGAGGGCTCTGTCTTCGTGAGTAGATTAACACTGCTGGCACTGAAGTGGGTGGACCGATCTAAGGATGAGTTCACCTGAAGGTGTGGGGTCACCCTCTGCCTCTCTTGCTCTGTCACCCTCCATCATGAGGTGACTCAGCAGAAAGGCCCCGAAATGATGGTACCTACCTATTAGACAACTCAGACTCCAGAGTTGTGAGAGATACACTCCCCCACCTCCTCCCTCTTTTCCTTCCCTTCCCTTTTTCCTTGCTTTGTTTTGGCTTTTTAAGACCGTCTTGCTATATAGCCCCTGCTGGTCTGGAACTCACTGTGTAGACCAGGCTGCCCTCAAACTTCCTACTGCTTCTGTCTGTCACATGCTGGGGTCACAGACATGTAACCACTATAGCCACCCCTCCTTTTTCTTTGTAAGTTTCTAGTCTCTGGTATTCTGTTCCAGCAACAGAGAAGAGCCTGGAACAGCCTCCATGCCTCACCCCAGAACCCCTGAAACAGGGTGCCGTGTTTACTGTGTGGTCCCAGGTCACATGCGTCACACACAGGAAGAACACTGAGGCTCACCTGGCCCATGTGAACCAAAGGCAGGAGAGTGGTCAACTTCTGAGGGAACCCCGAGAACAATCTTTGGCAGTGCTGGGGTGGCGGGCTCACAGGTGGCCACAGGGTGGGCATCCTTTACACACACAGCAGCCATCTGTCCTTGGTCCATGGTCAGCAGCTGCTGTGTGATTATTCCTGCAATGTCTCCAGGTCTTTCAGCTCCAAATCCATAGGGCCAGAGTCCGGGACCATCTGAGTGCTATTCTAAATGCAGTTGGGAAGATGAAGTTGGGAGCCCGGAGCTATTAGACTTGAGTAATAGATTGAGCTTCTGACTGTAGCGATTCCAGGCATGTGGCACTGGCTAGGGCTTCCTGATGAGGCTCACATAAGGCTTTCATCCCTCAGGCTGGGTCCCTAGGAGGCTCTGCTGAGCCCGCATTTCTCCCCGCAGAGGGTTTGCAACAATTATCGCCCTGATTGATGCTGCGCTGTTTCCTTCTGTGATTTACAGAATGCAAAGCTGCCACATTGACTAGTGTTTGTGACACGGCCATGGCTTCACGCCAGCACCTGCTGCTCCCAGAGGCCTAACCGTGTTCTGGGGACAGGAAAGGAAAATCGTACGGCTGGGCTGGAACAGGTGGGATACTCGGCTTCTGCCTGGGGGGGAGTCGGCCTTCAGAGCAGCAGGAGGCTTGGGGTTCAGAGGGACACAGGCTTCATCGTGAGGCTCAGACTCAGTTTCTCCTCTGTAGTGTAGACAGTTGTCATGGACTCACAATGACCTCTTAGGAGGGAATGTGGTGGCCCTGTGCCGGCTGCTGAAGTGGGTGGGTCCTGACACATCACGAGTGGTGGGGACTTCTGGCATGGACACATCCCAGATCTAGGTACATGGCTGTCCCTGTGACTGACCTGAAGCCAGCCAGCTGAGAGCTTCTCCCACCCCATATCCAGAGACAGAGTCGGGCTGGGAGAGGTAGGAGGCTGAGAAGGGGACACTGGGACTCTGTGCTAGACCAGATTGATGGGACAGCGTCCAAGGCGTACCTTTCTCCTCCTTTCCTCATCCCCTGTACCCTACAAAGTCCAGGTTCTGCCTTTCTCATCATTCTTTCTTTCTCTCTCCTGGCATCCACCCTGCACCTCACTGACCTCCCTTGCTCTGGGTTCAGCCCATCCTCCAGGTCTCTCTGTCCCTCCAGGCTTCTTCACAGTCCACACCACACTGACATCATTCCAGAGCCACGCTTCGCCCCTAAACCAATGGCGCTGTCCATGCCCCCAAGAACTTCCTCCTTGAGGGCACGGCAGGTCCCAGCTCCCGCCTCCAGTGCCTTCTCTCTTTCCTCACGTCTCGGCAGAAAGCCTCCTTCCTGGTCACGTCCCTTGGTACCAGCTTCCCCTGTCTTGACCCAAATCAAGCTAAAGAGCCTCAGAGCACCATCTGGTCAACCATTCTCACCAGGAGCCCCAGCAGCTGGGTCTCATGTTGTAGGAAAACGGTTATTTCCTACCACATGCACTTACTGAGCTGCTTCATATGGTGGGACCCCAGGAGAGGCTTTGAGTGCCAATGTGTCCTGGGCCTGGCCAAGCCTGNACATGCTCCTTTAAATCTCCTGGGCTCCTTTGTCTTCACTGAGTGCCTGGCCATGACCACAGACACTCACAGGGATTGAAAATGGTACTTCTGTCTCTCTGCAGCCCTTGGGGACCAGCCTCTTAGTTCTAATCCTGGACAGTCTGGCTTTGTATTCAAGGTGACTTAGTGCTCGATTCACCAGGACAAGTGTCACTAAATTAGCCCCAGCTGAGGGACTCTACTTGCGGCAGTGTAGGTGGGTTGCTATGGTGCCCATCGTCATGGCCCCAGGCACCAGAGCCTTCAAGGAAGGGTGCATCTTGTGGGGGTGTGAGGGGAGCACAGGGGCAAACAACATCTCTCTTAATTTTAGCAACAGCATCCTGAGCCGGAAGGCTCCAGCTGCTCACCAAAGGGCATAGCCAAGCTCCAGCCTGCCTTTCATGCCTTAATCTGGCCTGCCACAGTGTAACGGTGAGAGATAATTAGGAGAGAAGGGCAGGGTGGGGTGGTCAGGATGGGAGCTCTGCAAGACCATGGAAAAGACTTCCAGAGTGAGGTACATGAGGATAGAAAAAGCCACTGCAGCAGGTGTTGATGAGCCTTGTGAGGGGCCGAGAGGAGAGAGGGGAGGCCCAGGGCTCCTATGTCAAAACAGCCTCTCCGAATCCAGAGAAAGATGCNNCGTGTATGTATGTGTCAGGTGTTCCAAGGCCCAGGAGAGTGACACTTGCTAACCATCATACAGGGTCACCTCCCCCAGGGACACCTCGGGCACCTTCCCAAATTCTAAGTAGGTGCTTTGTCCTTTCTTCTTCTCTCTGATGTGGTAGAAAGGGAGGAAGCTGTCGGTCACCTCCTNTTCCTCCTCCCCACTCCGCAGGCCTGACCTTCAATAACAACAATGACAATAATGAGTAATAGTACGTAAGACGCTGAAGGAAATGGACCTGCACCACGGGACCAGGAGACTCACAGAAGACAGACATGCTGGGTTTTGTCAACTTGACCCTTACTAGGGTCCTGTGAGAGGAGTGAAACTCAATAAAAGAAATGCCTCCAACAGATTGGCCCGTGGGCATGTGTGTGGAACATTTTCTTGTTGATTAACTTGGGAGGGCTCAGTCAGCCCACTATGGAATGTATCACCCCTGGGCAGATGATCCTGGGTGCTATAAGAAAATAGGCTAATCAAGCCATAAGGAGTAAGCCAGGAAGAAGCAATGTTCCTCCATGGCTTCTGCGTCAGCTCCTGCCTCCAGGCTCCTGCCCTGCTTGANTTCTCTCCATAGTGGACTGTAAGCGGGACTCCTAACCAAATGAGCCTTTGCTTCTATTGGCTCATGGTCATTATCACAGCAATTGAAAGAAAAAAAAAAGACAACAGACCACCACTCCATGGTGATTATATGCATAGCAGGCGGCCTCATCCCTCTCTGGACCAGACTGTCCTAACAGTGGGGTTCAATGGCTTGCAAGAAGGTGGCACATCCCTGCCCTGTCCACATTGTTTTTTGGCGACTGAGATTGCCCCACTGGTGTGAGGGTTCACTGTGAGCAAGTTTAAAGTCATGAGATATTGCCAACCACATCTCACTTTTGTCCTCCTTGGTTTTTGTTGATCCATCCTATCTGCGATCATCATGTATGCCCTGGATTTCAACGCATCACCTCTGGATTCTGAGTCTCCCTGCTCTGCCTTGTGTNTGAAAACAGCCCAGGAATGTAATGTCCACCAACATCCATGGAGATTGGGGAAGACCGTGGCAGGAGGGGTCAGGACCTGGTTGCTGGAGCTATTCCTACATAGTTAGCGTCTCCAGGGCCTGGCCTGGGTACCAGCCTCTCCTACCTCTGGTGAATTCTTTCCTCTTCACAGTGAACTTCTCACTACCTNNGTCTCTGTGAGAATCACAAGCCTCTAATAAGGTTTTCCCCACTGAGAAAACCGTGAGACCCCTCTCTGCAGAGGAATCCATCATGGCTGACTCTGGACATCAAGAATCCAGCCGACTGCCTCTCACCCAAGCCCTGGTTTTTATTTCTGTTGTTATATGACAAAACTCCCTGACAAGATGCAATGCAGGGGATAAAGGATTTATTTGGCTTCNGGTTCCAGCTTATAGTCTATCATTGCAGGGAAGTCAAGCAGGCACTTGGGGCAGCTAGTCACAATATATCCAAGAGCAGGGAGAGAATAAATGCTTGCATGGTTAATGCTNGGCTAGCTTTCTCTACACTTACAGTCCAGGACCAAAACTAGGTGATAGTGCCACCCACTTCCAAGCTAGGTCTTCCCACATCAATTAAAGTAACCAATATAACTCCCCAGGGACATGCCCATGTGCCAACCTGATCCAGACCATCCTTCATCGAGACTCCCTTCCCGGGTAATTCTAGGCTGTGTCAAGATAGCAATTAAAACTAGCCATCACATTCCCGCAGAGGCAGAGAATGGGCAGGTAGGCAGGCTGTGGTAAAACCTCCTGAGTGATTTCAGTCCCATGAAGCTGGACTCAAAGCTCAACATTAACGTGGGTTTTGTGGAAGCTATTCACAGAAACCTGCTCATTCNTCGCTATGCCAAAGGATTNGCCNGGTTGGGATGCAGTTCTTGAGTATTGTGCAAAAGGCCCCTGGTTTCTTGCACCATCTATAATATGTTGGCTANGTACTTTCTCGAGTCTAGAGAGTCCCAGCCCCCTGGTNCTCACTGTTAGAAATGGCCACGGTTCCAGGACTCTGACTCCAGCTGTCAGTGTGATGTGTGGAGGTCAGAGAATGATGCAGAGGCAAGGGCAGAGACACCTTCGCCTCCTACACTGCTTATTTCATTATATGTTTATGTAATTAACTGATGGTCATGGTTGGATTTAATCATCAGTAGGTAATTTCTGATGCTTGGGAAGTTAGCTCAGAGGAGCCAGTGTGAATTGGGCCTAACACCATTAGCTACAGAAACCACAATCTCAACCCCCAACGCCCCCCACCCATTCCCACCACCCAGAAGCCACAATCCCTACCTACTACATGAGCCCAGTACCCTCAGCCTAGCACTCACACATCAAACTCAGTACCCATAACCCCATCACCTACAGCCTCAAAACCATAGCTTGTCCNGAGGACCCATAACTCAGACACAGTACCTGTGATCCCAACACCCACACTCATGTGTATCACCTATAGCCTAGCACCCACAGCTCACACTTAGTGTGTATGACATCAGCACTCATAACTCAGACTTAGCACCTAAGATCCCAGAACCTGTACCCCAACTCAGAACCAGCAAGTGTGACAACAGTCATGGGTGTGCTTCTGGTGTGTACATACCCTCAGGAATCCTTCCAAGGTTCAAAAGCATTTTCTCTCCCAATATGAGCGAGTCCCAAAGTCAATATGGCATCCATGAGTCCAACATGTAACCATGACCAGCAAGCCCTAAGCATGACCTGAGANAGTAGAGGTCAAGGACATGAGACAACACTCACGGGCCATCTCCTGGGCCTCCTCTGTGAAATGACCCCTTGCAAGGATGTGGATGAGACATGTTGGGAAAGCATGAGGGTTTGGATGCTCTGGATGAAGGAAGCAGAGGCTGTAGGGAAGATTTTCCTAGTAGAGGGAACAGCATGTATAAAANTCCAGAGGGGAAAGGGCTGGCATGTTCTAGAAAGACCTGAGGCTCCTGGTGGAGAGCAAGAGTATGGGGCCATCAGAGGGCCACAGCAAAGGGACTTTTGCAGACCTTAGGCACCAGGCACTGGTCTGAATTTTGTCATTAGGGGGGTCAAAGCTACCAAGAGCTTTGAGCATAGAGAGGCCAGGTCTGCAATCCTAGAAGAATCACCTTGCTACCCACTNTTTCACAAGCCAACCAGTGCACTCACTCAGGCATCACGAGAGTCCATGCTTCTGCAGGAGCAATGGCCTCTGCCTGCTCANCAGANGCCGGGTAGGGAGCTATTTTGGTCCTACTCTGGTTGGATTAGGTCTGATCACTTCAGTGCAGTGGGGACTCTGCGACGCACCCACAGACTGTGTCTCCTCTCTTGGCAATCACGCCCTTGATTAGCCCTGAGTGCACAGCACAGCAGAGGGAGCCTCAGATAGGGGAGGGGCTGAGGGGTGAAAGGATGGATGGAGGGAGGGGCATCATCTCACTTCCTTCCACCCACAGTTCCCTCAATTCTTGATTACCTCAGACACTGGCCTCTTGTGCCACCCAGGGTGAGTCACGGGTCCTACAAAGACGGAGGCTGGTGGGCGGCATCCTGGTAGAAGGTCTGAGTGCCCCACCCTCTAAGACATCTGGAGGGGCTGAATACATCTGCAGACAGTGATAGTCAGGGATTGAGACTCCCTTCCTAGGGCATAGGTGGGAATAAAGGACACGCAAGCCACACAACACAAGAGTGAAGGTAGGACCCGTGACTCTGGTACCTTCCAGGTCATTGGCTGAAGCCTCCATGCCATGACTCCTGCCTAACCTTTCTCTCTGTGCATGGTGCCTGAGACACACTGATTATCTTAAACGTTTGTTACTGTGAAGCATGGTAGTGTTAACCGTGTGCACACTGGAGTGTGAGAAATAACGGGGACATGTTTATCCCACCAATAATCTCTGTCTCCATGAAGCAACCCCCAGCCCCTGTCTAAAGAGGAAAGCCTGGGGAAATGTGTTACCTTTTATTAATANACAAAATCCATTTATAATAATTACAAGTCAGAAAGAAGAGTCCAGGCCACGTCACCAGCTATTCCNCTGTTTCTGCTGNGGNTGCAGTTATCCGCTACTGTCNCCGCCGCTTCCCNGTTTCCAAATGGTATGGCGAAGTTTATCAAACCGAGCTTTCTCTGTGGCTCACTCTAAGCTCCTCCACAATCCAAGAGTGTTTTGCCCTGCCTCGGGTTTATATCCCGGTATTTAGGTCTAATACCCTCTAATACAAACTCCGCCCTTTGNGTCAAGCCGCTCCTTACTATTGGCTATGGGACTGAATGATAGAATTCCTGCAACACTTTTCCTTGGCAACANTTTCTTCATTGTTTCTTCAGGTCTGACCACTGTAGACACATTGTGTAAGTATAGTTGTGCAGTTCCTTCTCCTTTAAGGCAGAATAATATTCCATTGAATGGGCGTACCACATCGTCTTCACACATTCAGGCCTCAGGATGTTTGGGCTGCATCCAGATCTTGGCTCTCATGAGTAAATAAAAAAATCTCCAGATCCTGCTATTGGTTCTGGATAAACGTGCAGCAGTGGGATGACTGGGTCCCAGGCAGGCCTGCTTGTAGGTTTTTCCACACTGTTTCTCAGGGCAGCTGCACTAATTTACACTCTCATTTCTCCAAATTCTTGCCAACTTTTGTTACTTTCTGATTTCACTTCTTCATAATGGCATCTCCAATGGGGTGAGGTGATGGGGCAATATGGTTCTGATTTTTCACTTTCCCAGTGACTGGTGTCCTTGAGTGCCTGTCTCTTATACACATCTAGATGTGTATAAGAGACAGCCTTTACCCATTTCACTGGGGTGATTTGTTTAGTTTTCCTGTTGAGTGGCAAAGGCTGATTACACATTTTGGAATTAACCCTGATTACTCACCAGGTGGGAAGGCATTTTCTTCATCCTGCAAGTGGGGCACTCCCTCTGATGACTCCCCCTTTTTACACACTCCAAAGCATTAAGATTGTTGTCTGAGTCCTCAGCTGTCACCTTTGCTGTCAGTACAGAATCAGGTCCAGGACATCATTACACAGGATTGCCCCCCACACCCCTCACCATCTTCCCTGCACAGCTCTGCAGCTGGGCCTGAGCCTGCACATTTGACCTGTCTGAGTTCATCCTTCATGTGGTGTGAGGAGAGAGTCCAACTTCACATTTGACCTGTCTGAGTTCATCCTTCATGTGGTGTGAGGAGAGAGTCCAACTTCACATTTGACCTGTCTGAGTTCATCCTTCATATGGTGTGAGGAGAGAGTCCAACTTCACATCTGCACATGGATGTTGAGTGTAAAGGTTTGGATGAGAATGGCCCCTATGAGCTCATATATTTGAATGCTTGAGCCACAGTTGGTGGAACTGTTTGGGAAGGATTAGGAGGTGTGGCCTTGTTGGAAGAGGTGTGTCACTGAGAGTGAACTTTGAGGTTTCAAAAGCCCAGATCATTCCCAGTTAACTCTCTCTTGTGGATCCTCATGCTTGTGGATTAAGCTCTCAGCTACTGCTTCAGCACCATGCCTGCCTGCCTGCTGCCATGCTCCCTGCCATGATGGACTTGGACTCTAACCCTCTGAAACCATGAGCCCCAAATTAAATGATTTATTACAAGTTATCGTCATCATGGTATCTTAGCACAACAATAGAAAAGTAACTAAGACATTGAGTTTCCCAGCACCACAGGTTGAAGTGTCTGACCCTGACACCTTCCCAAAGTCTACCACCGCCCTGNAGTTTTGTTTCTGTGCTCTCAGTTCTGCCCAATTGGTCTATCTGTCTGTCTTCACATCCACAACCTCCTGGATAGACTCCTGAGTCTTGCAGCTTTTCCAAAGTCAGTAACCACATGTTTTTCTTTCTCAAGACTGTTTTGGTTCTTTGGGGTCCCTTGAGAATCCTATAAATTTTATTTTATTTTTATTTTTTAGTTCTGCCAAAAAAAAAAGCCTCTGATACTGGCAGGGATGGTACTGACTATGTGGGTCATGTTGGGTAATACAGACATTTATCAACACCAGTCTTCCAAGATGAGGCATCTTTCCATGTATTTATATTTCTCTCAGCAGTGTTTGCAGTCTTTAGGGTCAAGTATCCAGTCTCTCTGGCCAAGTCCCTTTCTAGGTGTGTCCTTCTCTTCACTGCTAATGAAAGTGGGATCATTTGCTTAATTTCCTTTGGGGATTGGTCATGTTGCTGTCTCAGAACAAGGCTGGTTTTCACATGTTGTTCATTCTGTGGCCTTGCTGCCCTTGCTCATCCAGCCTGACACTTATGGTCCCGTTTGGGGTTTTCCCTGTGTAATAAGGTCATGTCATCGGCAAATGCATCTTACTCCTAGCCCCCTCTGCTGTGGTGGAAGAAGGAACATGGCACAATCTCAGTATTCTTCCATGTGCAAGGCTTTGTTCTGGGGCTTATTATGGGATGTGTCCTGGGGACGATCTGTTGTCTCAGGAAGAAGTGCTGTGCATGGNATTGTGTCTATCTGGGCAGCAGTGTCTTCCGGGGCTTCTGTTTTCTCGTGGCCTCTCTGGCTGACCCACCTGTTCTTGGGGGTTGCTGCTGTAATCTGCTGCTGGNGTANGTGGCNATGAGACCCCTCACTNGTNCCAAGNATGCTTCATCNATCAGGGCCTTNCTGGCAGGTGCTAACACATTCACACATTGCATCTCCTGCCAAATCCTCTNATATTAGGTCCTTCCTGCCTCTTGTGTCAGGTTTTCCCTGGTTGTCTGTTTTGTCTGATACACCTGTAGCGCCCTTTGCCCTTGCTTTGGTCACCATCTGTATGGAATACATTTTTCTGTCTTTCCCTTTAAATCTGTGTATGTTCTTGTATCTAAAGCGAGTGTCTTCACACATATCTACACACAAAGACTTTCTAAAAAGATGAAACAGATAGGATATGGCTCAGTGGGTAAAGTACTTGCTTTGCACAATGAGGACCTGAGTTCAAATCCACACAACTCATATCAAAACCAGACATGGTAGAACACCTGTAATTCCAGTGCTCCTAGAGCATGATGGGAATCACACAGGAGAATCCCCAGAAGCTCATGGCCCAGCTAGCCTGGTGTGCACAGCAACAAATAAGAAACCTCGCCTCAAACAGGTGGACAGTGGGGACTTACACCCCAGGTTGTCCTCTGAGCTCCACACATGCTCCTGGGTACTCGTGCACCCGTACTCAAACACAGACACACAGACACACAGACACACAGACACACACACACACACACACACACACACACACACACACACACACCACATATCATATAATAATAATAATAATAAAAATGTAAACAAAATTTTTTTAAATAATGAATAAGTTGTCTTCCAGACAGCTTGTACCTGGATCTTACTTTATTTCTGTTTGACTGCTCTGCTCAGGAGTTTGGTCCTTTTATGTCTCAAAAGAAATTGGGGCAGAAACACTCCAGCTGTGCACAGCCACTGGCTGCTTAACCTTCTGCCTTGTTCCTTTGCCCTCCCTCCCTCTCTTGCAGCCTTCCTTGCTGTCTTGTTGACTTCATGGGGACTTCCCATGGCTTTCCCTTCCTGCCTCTTCTGTAGCTCCTCTCACGCTTACTGTGGGAACCACATCAAACACTTTCCAGTTGTAACAGCCTGTCTTAAACTGCCAACAACCTGACTTCAGTCACTCTGCCCTCTCGTGTCCCCTCGGCTTTATATCGGCTCATCACAGGTTACAACTCTTTGTACTTCATGTCCATTAACACGGAGGCCCAGTGGCCTCTCCAAGGCAGGACCAATGGTCATTCTTGCTTGAGTATCACAAGGTCCCCAGGTCATGGGGCACCAGTGATGGGGACCCACAAGACGGGAGGGGAGCAGGTCCTCCTCCTTAGGAGATGTCGCCAACTCATTGCTGCNGAAGGCCAGACATGCACGCCAAGCCTTTGCCATCACAGAATTCAGAACTGCTCAATGCTTGTGCCCACTGTATCCCTCAGCGGCACCAGTGTGTTCCTTAAATATCTGTGTGACACATCGCTCACTCATGCTCTGTGCCTGGAAGCTTTACCATACCCTGACCTGTGCCTAAGAGCAGCTCCTTGTGACAGAGGGAACGGAATGAAGCCAGGTTGGGGTTCTACCCATACACGCTGAGGCCCAGGACACTGACATGGGCTCCAATAGTTACAGAGCAGTGGAGAGGGAATGAAAAAGGAGCAGTCATTCAAAATTTCATTCATTCATTCACTCACTAAATTGTTCACTCACTCACCCATTCACTCTCTCGTTTACTCATTCATTCATTCATTCAGTAATTCACTCATTCATCCATTCTCCCATTGATCCACTCACTCACAACTAGAGTTTATTTAATACCAAGTCAAAGGACCCTGTGTCCTAGGCAATTTGAGGATCATGTTTACGGGCTCCAGGTGGAGCCTTCTGAGTTGGCCACCACAGTGTCATTTGTGCCCTTTCACCCTCAGTGGTCCATCAGAGATGACTCCAGGAACAGGACAGTCCCTCCTGGTTTTCAGTCGAGGAATCTTAGGCACAGGCGGGTTAGGAGTCTGGAACCTGCCAACATAGGAGGCCAGAGGCAGTGTAGTCTTCCTGCCCTGGATTCCTGAGTTCCCACACACGGTATGCCTTCCAGAAGACCCAAGTCTGTGTGACTTCTCATCCTCTGAAGTGGGGACCTGTGCAGCTGAACTAATCTGCATGCTGAGCATTGGTACCTGTGGGCGTCATTTTACAGTTCCTGCTGCCCACCCCAGTCTCTGTCCTGAGCCCCAAGCAGAAGTCCAGGTGCTCTGCCTGACCCTGGCTGAGGCTGGCTTGGGGAGGTAAATTATACTAACCCCAAATGTTGATGTCATGGAGCAGGTTTGTCTGCAGAGAACAGGAAAAAAAGCCACACAGTTTAGAGCTTTGCAGCTGTGACCATTGGGCACAGGTGCCCCCACGTGACTGATGTAAATGCTTCTGCAGCACTGGGACTAGGGACAGTTTGAGGGAAGCAAAGCCATGCCCCACTTGATTCCTTGTCCCTGCACCAAGAAGGCTGCACAGCTGGCATGAAGGCCCTGGGGCTCTGGGATGAATCTTTCATGGGGCGCTGGGCCCAGAGGCCTCTTCTCCATGTTCCCCCAAGGCTGTCCCTGCTCTATTGGGTCCTGCCACCTGGAAGAGAAGCTGTTCCCACAGCAAGGAAAGACAGGGACCCTATTGCTTCTCCCTGTGTCCCCTTCTAGCAGGGCTGGCCCAATCCTGCCTAGTTCTACAGGACCCCTGCTCCTCACTGTAGGGGACTGGCCATTTGGAATTATTCCTTACTCCTACATGCCCCCAGAAGGTCATAACCAGCTCCAAGGGGACTTAGAAGAGACACCATCTCCATCCCATTAAGAGCTTCAGATTGGACATTGCAGTTATGGTAAGAGTTAAGGTCAGGGTCCCCCAAGGCTTTCCTCTTTCCTGGTGCTGTTGTCAGGGTCTCATGTGANTAGACATCAGAGGGTCTAGCCTAGGACCCTGAGTCACTATTTGAGGGTCAGTGAGACCTTTCTTAAGAGATACGCCTGAGCCCATAGACTTGCTTGTTACTACTGCTCAGCACAGCCTACCCTGACTGATACACACCACCTTCCCCTGAGCCAACTCCTGGCCTCAGCTACCAGATGGGAGTGTGGGGACAGACAGGGGGATGTCACAGGGATCTCATGTACAACACCACATACAACAGTGAGGGGTCAGCGGTGCCTCTGAAATGACTTTGGGCTTAAGGGTCAGCACATCCTGGGGCTCCTTGTGAGCGAGGGTGTCATTGCCCAATGGGTGACAGGAGGGTCTGGGTAAGCAGGGCTGGCCTTGTTCTGGTTTGAGGGGAGTGTGTTTTGTTCCCCAGGTGTGACGTAGGACATTTCTGAAGCTCTTGATCTTTTTAAAAACATCCTTCCTCAGAATCCACAAGCCCGAAGAGCTCATTCATTTTGTGCCTGGATGAAACCAGATTCAGCATTTCCACATGACTGTTCTGATTCATCAGGCATCGTGTACATCTCTCCTCTCCTGCGGTGTTATCCTGCAGGGTGAGGGCAGGCTGTTGAGAACACAGGGTCCTCTCCAATCTCCTACAGGCTCTCCCTGGCCTGGGAGTGAGGATGGAGACCCTAAGATGCCCCAGCCCCAGGACCCAACCCTTTACAGTGTGACCACAAAAGGTGACCTCACAGCTCTTACCCTGTACCAGGGGTAGCAGGGAGAGGGGGACAGGAGGCTGTCTGCCCCGTGTCTCTCAGCCATCTTCCTTTCCCACTGTGTTGGGCTCTCATAAGACAAATTGAAACTTAATCATGAATGTGAATCTCAGTATTGGTTTTTATAGTTGACAAAAAAAAAAACAGTTTAAATGCAAATATTTCCCTCGTGTGATAAATTACCCAAGTGACACTTGGCTCACCTGGAGGGTGGCTGGAGGTAGCCAGAGGAACCCTGACATGAAACAGAAGCTCACGGGGCCTGAGGTGATGGGCAAACCTCATAGTGGTTGAGAAGATAGTTCCACCCACAGCCTTCCACCTCCCCAGCACCACAGGGACTCTGGCTATGAAGTGTGGCCACTAATGAGTGGGTGATAACCAGTTGCCATCATCACAGTAGTTATACACGTCATCAGAATGTTGACCCATCAGAGGAGGAGACAGTGACCCAGGCTAGGAAATACAGGAGGCTCAAATCTCAGGTTTGCAGGAGCCATGGGGGAGGAGCAGCAGGCAGTGTCTCCTGAGCCACTAGATTCTGAGGCTACTTCATGAGACCCAGAGGGTACAGAGGGCTCCACGAGGCAGAAGGCAGATAGGCACCTGCTGGAGTCAGCCATGGCCCTGTAGACTATACTTCAGATCCTCAGGCCCTGCCTTGTGTGCAGGGCAGACTGTGACTGTCCCACCTCCCACCTGTGACTTCACCATGCGGAGCTCCACAGAATCCCAGCCAGAGGGCTCCTCATGACCTCACACAGATCCGTTTGGGTGGGGGCCCCAAATACCCCAGCTCAAAGCGCTCTGGAGAAAGGCATTAAAATGGAAATTGCTAGGACAATGGCTTACTCAGACTGCCTCTGTGCATTCGCTTTAACAAACCCTCACTGAGTTAGCCTGGAAATCTCCACTGACTGTGGGTGAGAAAACTCATTTCTAAGCACTGTGGGGAGAAAAGCATTTATTCTACCCTCTTAGGTCCGGTAGCTGGAGACATGTGAATTAAGCTAACAAATACAGGTAAACAAGACAAAAGGCACACATCTAATTTTTTTTTTAACTTTACACACACAGGGGTGTCACAGAAATAAGCAAACACCCAAATGCACAATGATGCAGCTGGGTGGTGGTAGAGAGGGCTGAGGGGAGCTTGGGACAACACAGAGACTTTATCAAAGCTCAGGGGCCCTCAAGAGACCAGAAGGAGTCATGGTGGTTAGAATTTTGAGTGGGATAAGGACACATAGGGTCTGAGAATGTGGACTGTGTTCCCAGCTTTCTTCAGTGGCTGTGATAAAATACTGCTGCCACCCACAGTGGTCAGGTCTTCCCACCTCAATTAACCTAATCAAGATAATTCCCCACAGGCATCTCCCAGGTGAGTTTAGATCGCAGAAAGTTGACAGTTGCAATTAATCATCACACCAGTCTTCTTCACTGCCCCACATGGCCAAATTAACCACTTCTGGCCAAGGTTTCTTAAACAGAAGAAACTCAGCATAGGAGACATGGCTTAGGGTGGGAGGGGGTGGTAGCTAACTCTGTATACTAAGAAAAGTGGGAAGACAGTAGTAACAATAATATGTACATTTCAAACAGCCCTGCCCAGTTTTGAACTCTGCCATGGTGTAACCAAATCTCTTATTCCTTAGATGAAGCATGAGTGCCATCACCATCAATCGCCGATACTATCATCACCATCACCAGTGTCACCTTCATCATTACCAGCACCAGCATCATGGTTACTATGATCATCACCATCACCAGCATCACCTTCATCATGACCAGCAGCAGCATCATGGTTACTATGATCATCATCATTGCCGTTACTATAATCACCATCAGCAACACCATCAGCAGCATCGCCGTTGCTATCATCATTACTATCATCACATCATCATTTCCATCACCAGCATCATCCATACTATCATCACCTCATAATACCATCACCATCACCATCATTACCGTCATCATCACCATCTCTACCATCATCACCATCACCAACGTTTTCACTGTTCCTGTTTCACAGCTGAGGACAACATTTCTCATGATGCTAAGCCACCTCTCATCCATGTGATGAGAGAGAGTTGTCTTAGCCTGTTAGCCTAACCCTTGATAGTATTGTTTTCCCTCGCCTGTGTCAATGAGCCAGCAACACCCTGCATTCTGTTTTACGTGTTTTCTCCTTGCTCTGCTCAGGGGGNCATTTTTCTGTGCTTGCCCACTGTTTACCCCTCTCCTCTGAATGGATTGTCCATCTCCTTTGCTGATCCCCTATACCGCTTCTTATCTTGCTCATGTGGTTATACGGAGTGTTACTTATTCTGTGTGGGAGTCCTTTGTTATTTATCGTGTGAATGTTTCCTCTGACTCTTTTTCTAATCTCCTAGCAAGATCTTTCATCCTACAGAAATTTGAAATTTCAGCGTGCATTCTTTATTTCAGTCTTCTGCAGTTTCTGGCTTTGCTAATCTTGCACATCCATGGCTTAGGTTTTCAGACATTCTTATCCAAAGTTTTATAGCTTTGTCTTGTATTTAGTGCTCAAGTCCATCTGAAAGTATTTGGGGGGAATGGTATGAGGCAAAAGCTCAATTTTGCATTTTCTCTAGCAAGAAGGGACTCTTTCAATGTCGTGTCTCACCGGGAAGGCTACAGATGAGCCACAGCTCACCTGCACTGTGTCTGGAGCTGAGCACCTGCTCTGTTGATCTCTTTGCTCTGCCTTGTGGCTGCACCCACCCCACCCACAGACTCTATCCCCTGTGCAGCGGAATCTAGGACCACTCTCATCTCCCTCTTTACTTCCCATTCTTTTATTCTACCCCCACACTTCACTGTTCTCACACTTTGTCTTCATGGTGAATTCCTTGATCCGTTTGTGATCTTCTCCAAACAAGTTCTGTGGTGTACTGAGTGTGTTGATCAGCACTAGGAGGGTGGAGGGCTGGTCCATGCTTGACTCTCTGTTTGGGGATGTGACCTGTCTTCTCCCACAATCCCTGCTTTCTCTTCCCACCTTCTCTTATCCTCTCCTCCCCCTTCCTCCTCTCCACTCTTCTCCACCTCCTTATCTCCTCCTCCTCTCTCTCTCTCTCTTTCTCCTTCTCTTTCCTTCTGTGGTTTTTGAGACAGGATCTCATACAGCCCAGACTGATCTTGAACACACGATGTATTTGAGAATGATCTTGTACTGCAGATTCTCCTGCATCTCAACCTCCTGAGTGATGGGATTACAGCTGTCAGTCACCGTATCTGGCTTGTGTGGTACTGGTGGTCAATCCCAGGGCTTCACACATGCTAGGAAAATACTCTATCAACCGAGCTATGCCCTCATCCCTTCCACCTCCCTTTTGTTCAGCATCTTTGCCTCTCTCAGCTGAGCTGTGCAGTCATCCTCACACACACTCCACAGTGCAGCAAGGCTTGCTCACTCACAGTCATGCCTGGCTGCTCTTTTAACTCAAATATTAGTTAATTCTCAAATTGGCTATTTCCAATAAGGAAGATAGTTTTTACTTCTGTGTCTTGAATTTCCCTTTTAGGTCCCCACTGTTTGTAGTGTTGGTTAATTCAGCTTTTGTATGTAGAGAGCCACATATTCTGCAAATGCTGATGAATGGGTTTCTTCCAGTTGGTTTTATATTATTCATTTCTTGTCCTGTATAACTTCCAGAACTGTCACCAAATGTGCCTGATCATGACACCTGGCATCTTCACTGTGCTCCTGACTTCAGCAGGTGCCTCTGAAGCCCCGCTATGTGACTGTCTGTCTCTCCCAGTTCTGTGAACATCACACATTGATGATGCCCTGGATTTCATTTACACTTATTGTCACAAAAAGTTTTAAAAGTCACACCCAATTCCTGATGATGGGAAAAGAATGCTGGAAAAATACACCCAGAGCTGGTGCAGGGGAGAGCAATTTCCAGGCAATATCCAACTCCTCTGAGGCACATGCTTAGACCTACTCCTTGGTTTTATTCTCCAGGCCAAGGTGACAACCCAGCCCTCTGAGGGCCAAGGGACCTATGCAGGATTGTACCCACACACGTTTGATGGACATGTGCTGAGATGATGCATTTTCCCACCTTGTGGTCCCTTGTTGCCAGTGTCACAGACCTGAGCACACCAGGAACCAGGCCTTGTGGATGGTGGTGACTCGGACTATTCACGGTGAAGTTGCATCTCCCACTTGTGCTCAGAAGTGTCTTCTAGGTGGGATGTTGTACACTGGACATTGGACACATTCTTATTGTTAACCTGTTGTAATTATGGAAGACAGGAACACCAGACACACTCTGTACAGGTGTCCTGGGTGCCCAAGCACTGCTCACAGGGGCATAATCCACATTCCTGTCCTGGAAGTCAGAGAGGGTTTCAGCACCTTGGACAGTCCCCAGGCCCCGGTAACTGCTCCATTCTGCTAAGTAGGTGCAAGGAAAGGGCTGTCTGGAATGGGCAGGGAACCCTAAAGCCCTTTCTTCTGTATTGAAACACTCCCTCCTTGAGGCAAGAGCTCATGCAACTTACAAGACTCGGAAGCTTAGAAAGTTACAAGATTCACACGGCAGGTCCCTAGGGTTACATAAGCAGTAACAACAGCTAGGGGCAGGGGACTCCAGCAGGCCCAGCTGGCTCCAACTTGTGTGTAGGAAGCTCTGTGAGTCATCATCCATGCTGGGGTGGCAGCTGTCCTTGTCACCTATGCTCCAGGACGATGACAGGGATGAGAACATGACATCAGCACAGTGAAACTCACCCTCTAATGATGGACTGCTAAATTCCACCTGTTCTATCCTGCAGACATAGAGTTAACACAACCAGAGGCATGGCCTCTCGCTAAGGAGCTTTCATGTCCCAGTAACCCTTTCCCAAACTCTGGATGTTGTCTGATGATCCCCCAAGAACTTTTCACCATCCTCCAATGATCTTCTGAAGTGGGGTCCATTTCATCCTTGCTTCTTAGTGACAACAACACACCTTAAGTCAACATCCTAATTCAACCTCAAGGGAATGGCCTGGCCCTCCAAAGGAAGCAAGAAGGGACCATGAATTCACAACTGTGGTCTCAGTCATCATTCAGACACCTCCTCTCTGGGTTCCCACTGGCTGTCCAGTTTCCACACCTACCTTGGGTCACATACAGTAGGGAAGATGGCCAGAGCCTCTCACTAAAAGTCTCCTGGCATGTGATTGGTCCTGGTGAAATCTCACCCCTCTCATGCTAGGAAATTTTTTGCTTCTGTGTTTTGGATTGTCCTTGAGATCCTCACTGTTTTGCAGTGTTGATTAATTCAGCTTTTTTATGTAGACAGACACATATTCTGCAAATATTGATGAATGTGTTTCTTCTAGTTGGGTTTATATTATTTATTTCTTGTCCTGTGTAATTTCCAGAACCTTCACTAAATGTCCCTGACCACGACACCTGGTATCTTCACTGTGCTCTTGACTTCAGCAGGGGCCTCTAATATCCTGCTATTTGAATGTCTAGCTCTCCTGCCCTCCTGGCAGGGTGCCAATTGTCTGAGAATTGGCTTTGTGATCTGTCCCTGGACTGGAAAAGGTCTCAAACTCTAGGAAGGGTGCCTCCTTAGGGTGCTGGAATAGACATTGGGGTAAAGCCTGCCGGATAGAACCCACCCCAAAGCTGACTCCCTTCATGTGCCAAGGAAGAGCACAGCCTAGCAGTAAAGAGAACTCTGGGCTACACAGCATAGGACATGTAGCCATAGTGCATCCCCATCTGTCCTGGGCTGTAACCTCTGGCTGCATTGTCCTTGAAGGTACCAGTCTCTGGGTCACAAGTCAGCTGAGGAGACACCTAGGGCATGAACGGTGCTCCCCCTGCTCCTCCCCCTTTCCTACCAGAGCCTCCTAGGAACCAAGGATCTCCATGGAGCAGCAGACAGTGCTGTAAAGGTGTCCCCAATGATGAACTGAAATGCACAGCTGTAAAGACTGCGGGAAACACACACAGTAAAGCAATTAAAGTGATGTCCTGCATTTGGTCCCCAGGATGGGAATGGATGAGGACTGGCTAGGACATTCATCCTTTACAATAAGTGTCAACTAACTATTAAAAATTAATTCACCAAGTTACAGTCAGCTCCTGGGGACACATCTTAATCATCTGTGCTGTAAGGATCTGCTAGTCTAGGACTCCACCCTGATCTGCACAGGGTGGGTCCGTCCTCGACAGCTGAGGCTGCCTGAGGTCCCTGGGTTTAACACAGAAAAACCAGCACACCCCAGGGCTCCTGCCCCTCTACCCAAGGCAATCTTCTCTCAGAGGAGTGAACCCTGTATAGACAGTGGGGAAGTTTGGATCTTCTGGATTCCTGTCACAGATCCATTGTCTCAAGTAGAGGGAAAAGAAGGTACAATGTGGCCCTAGGATAGATGTACAGCTCCTCATGCCTTGGCTATGTGTACATTTCTTCTGTAATAGGACCACACTCTGTGTGTTCCATGCTTCATACTGACTGGTCCACTCTCATCTGATGGGCCCATGCTCCATCCTGATTGGCTCATACTCCATTCTGTAACTTCCATGGTCCGTCTTGATTGGCCCATGTTCAACCTGATTGCCCACACCTTCCATTCTGATTGGTCGGTGTTGTATTTTGACGATTTAGAATCCAGCAGAGTATTATTCCAATCATCATGTCCCACAGGACCTGGAAGGAGTTGGGAATCCACCCCTCACCTCTTTGCGGCTTATCCCCAGAGGAGAGACCCTAGGCAAAGCAGGAGTGTGGCATCCTTAAGCCCACAGAAGCCCTTCAACTCTCTCCAGGAAGAAAGGTCTCCTGAAGATCAGGCTGGTATCTGAGGGGGAATTTCATATTCTCTTCAAATCTAAAGCTCCCTTCACTGACACACTCCTGCCAATGGCCTGCCATCTCCTTCATGGGGGGCAGGACTCTGCTCCAGGAACATCCCCTTCCTGGTGCCATCCAGGGAAAGACTGTACCGTCCTGGAATCTCATTCTGTTTGATTTATAAAGCCAGGTGGACAAGTTCCCTGACTGTCTTCTGAAGCTAAGAGTCCCCTCTCTCTCCTCCAGCCAAGGCACAGCCTCTTGGAGCCTCCCCTAAGAACCAGGGTGCCTCTCAGACCCCAACTTGTCAGCTGGCCTGAGGTGGGACAGGAGAGCATGGGATCACATGTGTCCACATGTGTACAATGCCTACAACTCCAAAGCAGCAGCTGTCCCCTAGGTGAGCTTTTAGAAAACAAAATTGGCCAGGGAGGGTTCATGGTCAGCCCAGGCTCAAGGACACAACACCATCAAAGCCACTTGGTTCCATTATCTGTCACACAGGCTAATGATAGCTTCAATATAAAGATGTGCTGTGGGGGATTGAAGTCCTGGGGGCTCACGTAGACAATGATTAGAATCCTGTGCCAGGGCTTGCCTGCTCCTGTCACTTGGTGTCACTTTAGCCACCAGAAGAACAAATAAAATCTGCAAGACACAGAAACCTATCATCAAAGCATCCCAGACCAGCCGGACAGTCAGCCATGTGCATTTGTCATTTTGACTTGGGTGTGACCGAGGGACATAAAGTTCCCTTGTGATCTGACATTAGGAGAATTGTCAACTCTCGTCTGCTCCCCCAGTCACCCACACTCATCCCTCAACCACTTGCTCAAGGACCCAGATGACTCAGGCCACTGGACACCGACCCATGGGTTCCTCTGGCTCCCTCATCACTGTACAGGATCTTCCCCAGCATCCCTCACCCGCAGTGGGTGATGCTGAAGAACAGACAAATGCGAGGTCAAGGTCTTGACCCAGAGGAGCGTCCCCTGTGCCCCTGTTACACACAGAGCAGTGACTTCTTTTTAAAAATATTTCAAAGATTTATTTATGTTATTTTTTCATGTATCTTGGTTGTGGTTTCTATTGCTGTGATGAAACACCATGACAAAAAAAGCAACTTGGAGAAGAAAAGGTTAATTTTATTTACTCTTTCACGTCATAGTTCATCACCAAAATCAGTCAGGACAAGAACTTAAGCAAGGCAGGAACCTGGAGGCAGGAGCTGATGCAGACACTATGGAGGGTGCTGCTAACTGGCTTGCTCCCCATGGCTTGCTCAGCCTGCTTTCTTATAGAACCCAGGACCACCAGCCCAGGGATGGCATCACCCACAATGGGCTGGGCCCTCCCCCATCAATTACTAATTAAGAAAATGCTTCTACAGGCTTACCTACAGCCTGATTTTCCGGGGTATTTTCTGGGGGCATTCCCACCTCTCAGATGACTCCAGCATTTATCAAGTCGATATGAAACTAGCCAGCACAGTGTGTAAGTGTGTGTCCATTGCCTGCATAGGTCAGCAGAGGGGGTTGGATCTCCTGGAACTAGAGATACAGGAGGTTGTGAGGCACCATCTTGGTGCTGGGAATTGGACCTGGGGCCTCAGTGAGAGAAACAAGCCCTCTTCACCTCTGAGCCAACTCTCCATCCCCAGAGCAGTGACTTCTACCAACCTCAGTTTGCAACTCAGATCAACTCCGTGGATCTGCAAAGAAGAACGTTAGTTCATTAGTGTGAGAATGCCATTTCCACCCCTGCCTTGCCCGAGAAGCCCAATTATGACTCCTCAGAGAGCTCAGAGAGGTGACAGTCCCCAGGCCCCCAGCAGGAGCTGGGCATTAGAGTGGAGACAAGCTGGAACAGTACTGGGCTTCCAAGCCTAAGAGGGAGGAGCTGAGCCTCCAACTCAGGAGCCCTGGGCACAACCATGGCCCAATCAGGACCCAGACCAATCCTCAAACACTCAGGAAGCCTAGGACCTGGCAAGTGCTAGAACCTGAAGATGTGGTCCACTGGAGTTGCCCGTGATTCCGGGGCTGGGGGGTGGGTTGGGGGGAACTGTGTGTTGGGGCTGGTGGCTCCTTCCTGGGTCCAGAAACACAGATGCCAGCACCACAGTGACATGGAGAGAATCTATCGCCTGTGCTGATGCCAAGGACAGTAAGGTCTCTCCTGGCCCAGTCGCCCTTCACTCCTTCATTCCTTCAACAAGTGTGAGTGATTGAGATGATTTCTGAATTGACTATTATTATTTAGCACATGTTTGTTTGCCAGGCCATTGGCCAGAGGAAAGAGATCTTTTTTTCACCACACATCATCTTAGCAGTTGAGCAAAAAATGACCTCAGACCTTCTGCGAAAACCGCCTCCAAATGTATCAAGGACATTATGTGAAATGCAAGATTGCGATTTCTCAGAGGAGAAAAGGAGCCATTTTTGTGACCTTGGCATAGGGGAGGCTGAAAGCAGGAGCCGTAGAGAAAAATCAGTCGGTTTCATCAAAGTTAAAATCTTTTGCTCTGCAGAAGACACTGTGAAGACAGTGACAGGCCGGCCGCAGCTGGGCAGAAGCATCTGCAATTCATATGTGACAATGCACTTGTGTGCAGAACATAAAAATAGCCTCAGACTCAATAACAACCAAACAAAGGCCCCAGTGTTCTCTAACTGGCAAAAGTTTCACAGACATTTTACTCCCCAGTGTACAAGTAGCAGCTACACAAGGGACGGAGGCTTCCATTTCCTAAGTTATGAAGAGATTGAGGGTGAAGCTACAAGTGGTGCTGCACACATTGCCATGGTTGGTTTTTTTGTTTGTTTTTGTTTTGTTTTTACAGGAAAGGAGAGGAATAGCTGGATGTGGTGGCACACGCCTTTAATCCCAGCACTTGGAAGGTAGAGGCAGGCGGATCTCTGTGAGTTCTAGGCCAGCCTGGTCTGCATAGAAAGGCAGGGGAAACCCCTCAAATGAGAAAGCCCACAGACTCTTTCCTAAAGAAAGGCATGTTTGTCTTCAGTGTTAGATACGTGAACCTGTGATGCGCACCCTGGAGGGTGTGTTATAAATGACATATCACATAACGAAGGTGCGTATTTATACAATAAGATAAACACAGAGGGTGTTGATGCTGTATTGATAACTCATCTGCCAACAATGCCAGAAAACGTGATCCAGAAGGACATGCTTCCCCGTGGAGCTTTTCAGACACAATACAATTTTGTATTTAGACTTTAACCCTGCAGGTGTGGATGGAGGGGGAGAAAGCGGCCAGAGAGGCCGAGCTCCTGCTCTGGGAAAGTCAGCTCTACAGAGGAATCGCATCTGTCAGCATCTCAGCACAGCCTGGGAGACATGGGGAAGAGTGAGAAGGAGAGTCTGAGGCGGGGCCTGTGAACTTTCCCTGTAGATTTCATGACAGGTGAGGCTGAGAAGAGAAGAGAGAGGGGCCGTGCTGTCGGTGGGTGGCCCATTGGATCCATGGGAAAGAGACACCAGCTAGAGTGTGAAATGTCAGGATTTACAAACCGGAGGGGCTGTGTCCTGTGCAACCAGTCTCCAGATTTAAAAAAGAATTATTAAATGTCAGCTCGAAAATATGAGAGAAGATACCTTTCAACATGCTGGCTTGGGTTCTGTAGAACAGGTGTGAAGCCTGCTAATCTAGAGGGGGCCAGCATGCCTCCTGGCTAGGCTGATGTGTCCTTGTCATCCTCTCCCTGCCCACCTCCCCCCTGCCAGGGTCTGCACAGACTCAGGTGCAGGGAGGAGGACACAGGTTCGGGGGGGGGGACACAGACCCAGGTGCAGGGGACGGGGACACAGGTGGGAGAAGGTACACAGACCAGGTGCAGGGGAGGTGGACACAGGCCAGGGAGGGGCACAATGGAGGAGGACACAGGTGTGTACACAACAGATGTCTTCCAGGTCTGATGGTATCAGCTAAGATGGTTAGGGACAGTTTGTCCCAATTAAGAAACCCCATGTGCAATTGAAACTGGACACAAATCAGGTAAGGAAGCCATGTAACCCTGGGACTTTCCCATGAGCACCCTCCTGCTTAGAAACTCTGAACGTTAGGGCTGGAGAGATGGCTCAGCAGTTAAGAGCACTGGTTGCTCTTTCAGAGGACATGAGTTCAATTCCCAGTACACACACACGGAGGCTCACAAGTATCTGTAACTCAAATTCTAGGGTATCTGTGGTAGTTTGAATGTAATTGGCCCCCATAAGCTCATAGGGAATGGCACTATTGGGAGGTGTGGCTTTGTTGGAGGAAGTGTCATTGTGGGGGTGGACTTTGAGGTCTCCTATGCTAAAGATACATCCAGTGTCTCAGTCCACTTCCTGTCTCGCCTTTGGATCAATCTCCAGCACCATGTCTGTCTACATACCACCATACTCCCATGCTCTCCACCATGATGGACTAAACCTCTGAAACTGTAAGCTGCCAACCTCAATTAAATGTTTTCCTTTATAGTAGTAGCTGTGGTCATGGTGTCTCTTCACAGCAATAGAAACCCTAACTAAGACAGTATCCAATGTCCTGTTCTGGCTCCTACAGGCACCAGGCATGCATGTGGTGCACAGATTACATGCAGGCAAAGCACCCACACACATTAAATAAAGAAATGAACAAATAAACAAATGAACTTTGGAACCCCGGAACATGAAGAAACACGAATCCCTTTCTACTTTTCGCCCTCCCACTGTGGGTCTCCAAGCCTTCCCCACACATCTTTCAGGGACCCCTCTACGCTTTAATGTTTGTGCCTTCCTCTCAGGAGGGTGGTGTTTAGCCCTGCAAGTTGTAAGGATAGGTAAGAGTTCATTGGCCAGAGAGGTCATTTTCAGGGACGATTTTGAGGCAGAGGTGGTGGCCGGCAGTGTGCATGCTGTGTTCTCTTTCACAAAGCTCCACGGATCAGGTCCTTATCCCAACCTCACTAACAAAGCAGAGGCTTGGAGCTGACCAGGAAGGGAAGAGCATGGAGCTGGGACCCCCACCAGGTGCCCAGAGACCTTCTAGGACAGTGGTTCTCAGCCTTCCTTAATAGTGTGACCCCTTAACACAGTTCCTCATGTTGTGGTGACCCCCAACCGTAAAATTATTTCCACTGCTCCTTCAAAACTGTCATTCGGCTACTTTTGTGAATCGTAATGTAAATGTTTTTGGAGATAGAGGCTTGCCATAGGGGTTGTGACCCCAATGTTGAAAACCACTCTTTGAAGAACTGTCTCAGTGTCTCTCTCACTAATGGAGATGCAGGCTTCCAGGCCCACTCCATCCTGTGCTCTCCGAGGCAGCATCCACAGGGTCTTCTGGGGGAGACAAAGTCATCCCTCTCCCCGCAAATGTTTTGTGACCCCGGCACATTATCTCTGGCCTCTCGCAGGAAGTTTAACAACTTCCATCCGATTAACTTACTAGAACNGAACTCTGAATCAAACACATCCTGGATTTCAAGCTTTCGTTTGCTCTGAACACAGTTTAACTCCCTTTCCCTTCAGAATTAGAAATCCCATTACTCGCGCTTGCTCTGCTGTAAATGGCTAATTGCTGCCTCTCATTAATTAGCGAGAGGCCTGTGGCTGTGTCTCAGCCACACAGCAGGAGGGGCAGTCACTCAGAAAATGAGGCTTGGGTGACAAAAATAGGCTTGCAGACTGGGAGAGCCCCTGGGGAGAGCATCTCAAGGGGATGAAATCCGAGCTGAGCAGAGACAAGGCTAGTCTCCTCTCCTCCCCTGAGGCCACCTGTGAGGGCTCTTTTTTTTAACTTCTTTATTGAGTCTTTGGGGAGTTCACATCATGCACCCCAATTCTGCTCACCTCCCGGTCCCCCCATATCATCCCCTCATCCCTGCCGCACCTCCCCAAAAGAAAACAACACAAAGCAAGCAAACAAAAGCAAAAACAACCCGCCCCCCCAAATACAACAACAGAAAAATTTTTTTGCTTCTCCTTTCCCGCCTCTCCAACACCTCTTCATTCTTCCTGGTGGCACTGGAGGCTTTGGTGTGCCATCTAGTATGTCCCTTTGTCCCATCAGCTTAACTGGCAAATGTTCATAGCAATGAGTCACTGGGCTGGTTCATGGCCTCTGGTTTCTGGTAACAACATCATCACTGGATCCTCACCAGGACTCTTCTGGGATGATGTCCTGTGGATCCCCTGAGTCTTGGAGATCTTTCGGGTATTGCTCCACAGACCCAGTCCCTTCGTCGTTGTGGTGGTGCAGGCCGGTAGGATTTGCTGAAGGAGGCAGAGGCAGGAGGATCACGAGTTCAAGGCCAGCTTGGGCTGTGAGGGCTTCTTGCAGCATGCTTGCTGGCTTTGCTTTCCCTGGGGACCCCATAAGCTGCTCAGAACTGAAAGCTTGGGGGACACTTGGGTGCTAGGGGCAGTCCTACTCCTTCCTGTGTGGAGGGCTAGCCTTAGGTACATTTAGTCCCTAACTTGCACTAGGAAGTCCCTAACTTGCTCTCCTCACTATCTGCTCTCCCACTTTACAGATAGCAAAACTGAGGCTCAGAGAGGAAGACTGAATCAGCTGCTCCCCAACTGCAATAGAGAGGATTTGAACTCAGGCTGCTGGGACAGAACCCGCTGCCTGGCCTGGCTGTGCTCTCTCTTCAGGGATGGCTCCTGTCCATCGAATCCCCAGATCTAGGACCCTGATTAGTCCTTTCCAGGTTATTTGTTGGTACTTGTTGCTCACAGCACCCCAACAGAGGTCTGAGTCATCACCGTTGTCACCCTGCACACTCACTGGGTGTCTTTGTGGAGTGTGAAAGCTACCCAGTTGCCTTCTGGGTACCAGGGTTCAGAGGGCAACACTCCTGTCAGCCAGATGAGGGAAGAGGCGGCAACTTGGGAAGGGAGGGGAAAGAGGGAGGAAGAGTAGGACTGAGAGGATTCAGGACAAAAGTGAAGCCACCCCCATCAACCCTACCCTCCCACCTCACCCTCCACCCCTGGCCATTCTGCTCTCAGGGTCCTTAGCAGGGAGATGAGGCCAGTGCTCATGGCCAGTGCAGAAGCTTCAGCCCCATTCTCCCTCACAGCTAAACCCCTGGCCCGCCTCCTGTCCAGAAGTCTGTGACCCATCCCACTCTGTGGGCGGAGCTAGAACTAGACCTTCAGTGACCCCTGAAGAGCCTCACATTGCAGCTGGATGACCTTTATCCCCAAGGTGGAACCCTCAGCTAAGGGAAGCCGCTTCCCACACAAGGCAGCCTTGTGTCCCTCTCTGAGGGCTTTTCACATCTCTGTCCTCCCCCAGATGGCCCAGCTGTGGGGACCCTCTCTCCTCCGACCTCTAGTTCCTTCTTCTCAGACAAGCGAAACGGGGCACAGGGGCTGCCAGTCTCTGCAGACAGTTTGGTGGCTTTCTGTCTTGTGGCTTTTGTTTTGTCCTTTCTCATCCCACAGGCAGGGATGAGTCACCAAAATCAGAGAAGGAATTGGCCAGTGAGGAGGGTGAGCCACTCACCAGCTTGAGGCGGACCTGTCTCCCAAATGTAAATCTTGCTCAGAGTGACTCTCCCAACTTCCTGTCTGTCTCCCTACCCAACCCCCACACCCCGGACATGTGAAATTTAAATCACCCTGAGACACAGGCATCTGGCCTGCCAGCATGCTCAGTCAGTGGCTGAGACTCAAATACTGAACCAATATGGCCCCCTTCCAGAAGGGGGATAAACCTTCAGGGAACAGTCCTGTCGTCTCTCTCTCTCTGCGTGTCCCCTCCCCCCACTGCTAGCTCATCATGCTATGTGAGTTGTCTTAGTAACAGGTAGAAGGAACAAATTTCAAACATTTGGAAATATCTTTTTATTTTTTATTTTTATTTTTTTGAGACAGGGTTTCTCTGTGTAGCTTTGGCGCCTTTCCTGGAACTCACTCGGTAGCCCAGGCTGGCCTCGAATTCACAGAGATCCGCCTGAATTTGGAAATATCTTATTTGGAAATATCTTATGAGCCAAGACTTTGAGTTGCAAGTGGCTGAAGCCAGTTCTTGCTAGTGAAAAATGGTTTTCTTATGGCTGCCTTGTCACTTAATGCTCTTCACCTGCCGAGGGCTGCCATGGCTACCACCAGGCCACTGGGCAGGATCTCCAGGACTGCAGTCTTCTTATGGTGTTGCTCTCTGCCTTCTGCCAAGGCATCCCTTACAAGCCCAGCTCAGGTCAGCCTTAACATGAGCAGTCCCAGACCCTAAGCGTGTAATCCCCAGACAGCCCTGAGTGCTACAGAGAAGAGTGAGACAATGTGGGGGTGCAGGTGTGTGTGTGTGTGTGTGTGTGTGTGTGTGTGTGAGAGAGAGAGAGAGAGAGAGAGAGAGAGAGAGAGGCAGACAGACATAGACAGATAGACAGACACACAGATTCTTAACACCAGTTCTGTGAGAGAAACTTGAGCTGAACCCAGAAGACTGTGCAGAGAGCTATTGGCATAGAGGGAACTGGGGGTGTAAGAGCTGTTCTCCCAAGGTCCTCAGTTGTTAGAACAGTTGTTTCAACGGACCCAATTACTCNCGGGTCCTTTCGATGTCTACTACGGTGGGACATTACCAAGGCTGACACAGTTGTTGGGACAGGACCCGAGAGCCATCCAGTGTATCCCTCACATAACAGGGAGGGGATAATATAGCCACAAAGAGAAGAACAGAGACAACTTGGTAGAGGGGAAGACACTGGCCACATGAGGAGCTGTAAGAGCCAGGAGTGGATGTGGGGCACCATCAGCTCAATGACTCAGACAGCCTCGTGAAGGGCTGATGCCGGCAACCAGACGACCTAGATAGAACCCAGAAGGTGCTAGAAACAAATACAGACTGCCAAAGCTGACTCAGGAGGAAACAGAGAACCCAAACAGCTGTAGCAGTCCCAGGAACAGTCATGATGTAACGGAGTCTAGGAAGTACTTGGCAGAACACAGAGGAAGTATGGCCTCATTTGGGGATACATGTGCAAGGTGGCTAAAAAATGGCATGTCTCCTGTGGAAAACTGGTTGGCAGCTCTCTCTGGTTAGATACAAAATCACCAGGGGGCCTAGGAATGTTGTCATTAAGTCCAAACCCCTTAAAATTAGCAGCTATTTTTAACTTGAATGTTCATAGTGGCAATCCTGATAACAACAACAAAAAACCATAAACTATACAAATATCCAGTGATCTGTGATAGATGAAGGGTGGCTATCCATACAACAGAATACCTCACATCTAAAACTAGAGCGGAAACACTGGCCTGAGTCACCATGTAGATGGACCTGCAGGGCATCGCTCTGCAACTGAACGGCAAAACAGAGTCCAAAGGACGGAAGTCAGATGTAGGATTGTCACAGCTGTGGAATGGTTATACTAAATGCCTCTAAGTCATGTGCTTCAAGTGTTTACTTCTATGTTATATGAAATTCAGTTCAACAAACAAAGCTCTTAGTAAAATAATATCTGTGTAAGTAGAAAAGAGAGAAAGCACACACACACACACACACACACACACACACACACAGGTCCACTTCCAAATGGGGCTAGAATATTGACTCATCACTCTGCTACTTAAACACATGAAGGAGAGCATCATTTATCCTGCTGTGATGCCTAGCTTTAATTGTTAACTTGACACAACCTAGAATCGCCTGGGAAAAGAGGCTCAATGAAGGATTTTTACATTGGGTTGGCCTGTAGACATGTCTGCAGGTATTGCCTTAATCAAGTTAATTGATGTGGGAAGACCCAGTCCACTGTGGGCAACCCCATCCTCTAGGCAGGGGGTCCTGGACCATGTAAGGGTAGATAAATGGAGCTGAGTGCAAGCAAGTGTTCATGTATGCATTCATTTCTCTCTACCTCTGCCTGCAGGCGTGATGTGATTAGCTGTGTGAGGTTCCTGCCTTCCCCACAGTGATTGACTCTAACCTGGCATAATATAAGCTGAACTAAACCCCTTCCTCCCCTAAGTTGCTTTTTTGTCAGAGGTCTTTTTGTTTGTTTGTTTGGTTTTTGGTTGGTTTTTTTGAGACAGAGTGTCTCTGTATAGCCTTGGCTGTCCTGGAACTCGCTCTGTAGATGAGGCTGGCCTCGAACTTACAGAGATCCGCCTGCCTCTGCCTCCCAAGTGCTAAAGGCTTGTGCCACCACTGCCCAGCTGTTTTGTTTGTTTTGTTTTTTATCACAACAGCAGAAATAAAACTAGAATCCCTATCCTGATACATGGTAGACTGTGCTTCCTGCAGATTCATGCCCCTGGTGGATGAGGGAATAACTATCCGAAACCCGTCTAGAGCAATCAATTTCAGGAGGAATGAGAAAATTAGGGACTTCAACACTTTATTTTTTAAAATTAACTTATTTTCATTTGGGATGGTAAGCCATCAATAGAAGATCAGTGTAGAAACCTATACCAGTGGGACCAGGTATCAGAGCCTCAAACCTACCAGAATCTACTAGCCAAAGCCTCCCACAAGAATCCTTGATCTGGCTGAGCAGTCACCTATACTTGGAGTGTGATAACACACAGATGTCATACCCTGTTTGTCAATCATCCAGGAAGCCAAACCCTGGACTCTCATCACTCAGTGTCCAGCCTGCAGTCTTTGGCATATGCCAAGCAAGTCAACCAGCCCTGCAGGAACCATCAGCTAAAATTAGAACACAATCCTTCCTCTGGCAGGACGTCTGACTGGCTTCCTCACAAGGCCCTGGGAGACAGAAAACTCATACAGTTTCTCATACATACACTCTATTCTAGATGTGAAGACACTTCAAGATGTTTTCTAACAGTGTGATCTGGGTACCAACATTCGATGTCTAAAGAACCAAGGACTTGAATATGGCCTGTGGGTTTGGCTCAGTCCTGTTAGGCTGTCCTAGGCAAGTCCTACAGACCAGGAATCTCATAAGTCACAGCCCTGTGTTGCTCCAAGGACTGGAAGATGAATTCCGGGAGTGAGAGAGATGCCTACAGACCTGACATGAGGTGAGCGGTGGCTTCTTGGTTCACAGACCTCCTAGTTGAATCTTACTCAGTGTGGGAGGCCAAAGGCGACTCTCCAACCCCTTCGTAACAGCATTTACCCCAGCAATGAGGCTCCATCCTCACGATCTTGTCACTTCCCAAGGCCACCTCCCCTTAATGATCAGTTTCCAACCTTGGGGACTTGACTGTGCTACCAGCTACAATGTCAAGCTACACCAATCACAATCGGCACAGAGTGGGAGGGACCAGCAGGCTCCGTGTCAGGGCACATGTGGATGCATCAGTGTGCAACATGAGATGTGCAATGTGCTTCAAGTTCCCCAGTACTTCCTGCCCCCCTCTTCCAGGTTCCACTGGTCCTCTCCACCCAGCTCTGGGCTGGAGGCTGACCTCAGTGCTGACTGAGTCCTTTGGTGTGTAGGGTCCTTCAGAGGTGCCGCACATCCAAAGTGCTCTTCAAATGCCGTAGGCTGCTGCTGGGCCTTCGGCTTCTTGCTAACCACAGCTCCATAACTCTGTCTTTCTGAGGAGACAGCCATGTACCCAGCAGCTGGGTGACACCCTCCTACTCAGAATAGGGTCCCAACAGCTCCATGATCACTAGCTTTCCAACTTGCCTCCTCCATTCCCTGTACCTCAGACCATGCCCTGAGCTAGCCTCCTTCTGGCCTTTCTGATCACTGCTGATTGATTACCTTCCTGAGTCTATTCCCCGGGGGAGGCACAAGATCTGTGATGGTTGATGTCAAGTGGTGGGTGTATAAAGGTCTTACCCGCCTTCTACCTTTGTGTACGTTTAGAATGTTTTCCTGATCCGAGAACAGACATGCATATATACATGCACCTGCATACTGTTTCTGTTATTAACACTATGCTTGATAAATGTGTACAGTGCTTTAGGCTACAAATTCAATTTTAACCATGGCTGTCTCTCACAAACGGAATAAACATGGAGGCAGCTGAGCGGGAGGCAGAGAGGAGAGAGATGTATTTTTATGTTACTCCCTTTGGTGACCTCTCCTTCCCTATGCACACCCCAACACAGCCCTGCTCTGTGCACTCCATCCTCTGCCTCATTATGGAGCCTACAATGTAGACTCCTGTAACGCTGTTCTGCCTTCCCAAGGTGCTGTTTCCTGTTCCCGCTCACCTCCTTTCCCACTTCTGAACCCAGAACCTTGTAAGTCAGTCCTTGGGCAACCATAGCCCATGTACCTTATCTTCATAAGATCTTCATAAGATCTTCATAAGATCACCTCTATTGCATTTCTCTCTGTAATAAGGTCTGGCAGTTTGTAAGAGAGACACTGGCTTTATGTGGTGGGTGTGCTCTGTAGAGCGAATCTTAAACAGTCTTATTAATTGAAAACACCAGGCTAGGTATTGGGATAAATTCTGAAAGGTCAGAGAAACAGAACAAGCCACAGCCAACCTCCTCACCTTGCCAACTCCTCAGCTGATCTTGTTTCCTCAGACTGCAGGCTTAGGAGTCCTCTCCCGAATGAATCTCAGCTCAACTGCTGCTCAAGGCCTGAAAGCTTAAGAGGCCT
>LZPO01116974.1:555171-571827 GCA_001675575.1 Neotoma lepida
AGTCCCCACCCTCACCATCATCCCCATCCCCACCCTCATCCCAATCCCCACCCTCACCCTACTTGTCACTTTAAAAGGCCAGTCCCCAGTGCATCCTTAAGATTAGACTCCAGGGGCAAGGTTCTCTGTGTGCATTTCAGCAAGCCCCTAGAAGATGCTTCCTTTGCCGTTTAAGACCTATCATTTCAAAGCAGTACTCCCTGACATGTCTGATATACTGGGGGACCCTGAGACCCCCTAACTCTAGAAATACTGATTCTCAAGCCTGGAGGCCCAGTAACCAGCACACACACGCATCAACTTCTACTGTGTGGAACATTCTAGAAGATCGCCTTCAGATGACGCTGCCCCTCTTCAATCTGAAGGTCCCACAGCACCACAGAGGTCCAGGAGAAGGGCCTCACCATCAAGGTAAGTACATAGGTACTGGGCTATGAAGAGAGAGAGCATCCCATGGGTGACCATACAAGAAGCTGGGTACCCTGCTGACCCCCACTTCAGGGGATTACAGAGGGCCAGACACACTTGATCATCCCACTAACAGATGACCCTTGTGAGTCCTGCTCTCAACCTCATCTTCTCTGATCTTAAAGACATCTTTGTGAGTTTGTGGGTGTGAGCCTTCTCACCGGATGGAACAGGTCACGTTCCCCCTTTTTTGTTCTCTCCTACTTTTTGGATTTTTCTCCTTTCAAAAGAAATCAGTCATATAAAAGTTGCAGAAGTGGGGTACATGCCAGTAATCCCAGCATCAGGGAAGCTGAGGCAGGAGGATCATGAGTTTGAGGCCAACTTGGGCCATATAGCAAGAATCTGTCTCCAGAAAAAGAAAAAGGATGAATGAGGAATACTAAGACAGCATCCTTTATTCCAGCCTTCATGGAGAGTAAGCTAATGTGTGTCAAGTACTTGTCAAGTATTTTGGGACAAGGCCATCTCAGACTAAGTGACTGTCAAGTGTTAAATGTAGTTTTTATTACTTTTGAGTAGTTTTCCGGTAAGTCCCAGGAAGCACGGCTACTAAAAAAAAAAATAGCATAAGTATGCTTGGAAATAACAAACCATTGCAAAATGACAGCCCATCACTGTGTGACATTCGGCCCCTTTGCACCTCTCAAGCAGCTGACACTGTAAAACCCATGCGTCGGCCACTTTACCAAGAGCAGTTTGGAGGGAAAACAGCAGGGGCTCCCCATAGTTGTCTAAGTGAGAGGGGCTAGTGGCTTCTGTCGGTGGGGGGGGCGGTAGTCAGAGGCTGGAATATTGGTGCTGGAGTTTTACCTAAGATGTCCCCACAGGCTCTTGTTTTGTGCACTTGTTTCCCAGCTGGTGGTGTGTGAAGTCTCAGGGAGGTGGGGACTGGATGCACAAAGTGGGTCACCAGTGGTGACCTGATTCCAGATGCACCATGATGTGAGGAGAGCGCCTCCACACACTACCAAACCACTGCTTCCATGTCTTCCCTGCCACGATGGCCTGAGACTCTGTGAAAGTGTGCACCAAAATAAACCTTCCCAGGAAGTTGGGTCATGATGCCACAGAAGTAGCTAACGTAATCAGAGGAGGAGACTTGATGGCATTCGAGCTCGGCGGTCTCGTGTCCCAGGCATGAGTAACGGTGTCATTGAATACCTACCGTAGAGGAAAACTGATGTGAGGCTCCAGGGCCAACAGCTAAGAGGTAGCAAGAACAGGGGAAGGAATGGGGCAGGTTCCGTCGGAAGACTGAGAAAACTTATGTGGCCGTGCAACACAGTTGGTGCTCAATAAATGCTTTATGGTGTGCTGAAAAATGTCCCTGAAGGCACAGTTTTAAGAAACCAGGATATGGTCAAAGTGTAGGGTTGGGTGATGAAGCTGGAGAGGTGACTCGGGGGTAAGAGCACTGGCTGCTCTTGCAGAAGACCTGAATTTGGTTCTCAGCACTCGTCGGGGAAGGTTAAAAACACTTGTAACTCCAGCTCCATGACACTGGACATTTCTCTCTTCCTCAGGTACCTCCCCAGACATATCATTTCAAAAATGTTTAAATCTTTTTTTTTTTTTTTGTTTTTTCGAGACAGGGTTTCTCTGCGTAGCTTTGCGCCTTTCCTGGAACTCACTCGGTAGCCCGGGCTGGCCTCGAACTCACAGAGATCTGCCTGCCTCTGCCTCCCGAGTGCTGGGATTAAAGGCGTGCGCCACCACCGCCCGGCCAAAAATGTTTAAATCTTAAGGAATAAAGAAAGTCTCCGCGGGAGAAGCACAGTAAGAGAGCCCAGGCTTCCATCCATACGCTACCGCTCCTCTGAGAGGCAGAATCCCAGCCCTGAGATCCACCGCCTCCTCCAGTCAAGAGAAGGTTCAGCCTAAGGGTCTCTGTGTCCCTGGGCTCAGGCCCAAAATCTAAGGGAATATGTCAAGCTCTGGTCCTGCCCCAGGGTCTGCAGCCTACACTTTCATACACTTTTCCCAGGGGCTATCTCCAAATTCTGCACAGATCACCCTTTATTCCAAGGACTCTGAAACAGTGGAAAGGTGCTCAGTATTGCTGATGTACAGGGCCACGCATCACATCATTGACCTCAGAAATCTCAGGTGGCAGGCTGCAGGCAGGGTGACAGATGGTATCACCTTCAGGCAGGTCACCTCCCCTGGGATCTGACTCCTCCACAATATGTTTGAGTCCAGCCCAGCATGCAAGACTTCATGTCAATATAGCAGCTCCCCCCTGGAGACTCCGTTGAGTGCCTCCTGACCACGGCCAGGATGATTCTGCTGCCCTACAGAGAAGCTGAGCTGTGGCACTGAGTTGGATGTGTCCAGCTTTTTATTGCTGTGACCAAAGACTGAGATGACATTTCAGAGGTTCCAAGTGTCCAGGTTGTTTGACGCCATAACAGTAGGCCTGTTGGGGCAAAACATCATGGTGGAAGGATGTGGTGGAGCATCCAGAAAGTAGAAGAGGAGGGTCTCAAGACAAGTTAGAACCCCCCAAGAACATGCCCCCACTTCCTCCAACCATGCCCACTTTCTATTATGTCTACCACCTCCTAATCCATTCTATTATAAATCCACCAATGTTAACCCATTGATTAGGTCAGAGATCTCCTATCATTACCTATCAATGACTGGACACCATTAGCTGGGCACCAAGCCTTCAGCATGAGCCTTTGTGGGGGACATGTCATATGCAAACTTACCAGCTGGGGCTGATTCCTGCTAGTGCCCTACTATCATGGTCTTTTGTAAGCTGCCCATCCCTGGCTCCAATTTCTACTTTTTTTTTTTCAAGCCACAGAGCCCAACTTAATTTCAGAGAAATTAATGAGGCTTGCTGACTGTCCAGAAATGGAGTTTATTTGGATGCTTCTTTCTGGTCTCTGCTCCTAAATAGCATCCCTGTCACTGTCCTATAGACCCTAGGGCATTTCCTGTGGTTGAGTGAGAACTGGGGCAGGACCCTCATCCCCCTGGAGACTGATCATGGTTGAGCCCCACACAACCTGGATCTGAGGACGCTTACTCTCCTCTGTTCCCACAAGCTGTGTGCTCAGGGTCCTGAGACAAAGTTTCATTAACCCACAGAACAGGACTTAAAAGGATGCTGTACCGGGGAGGGCATTCCCACTCCAGACTTCGCTGAATGGTCAGTCCTTGGGACTGGCGAAAGAGCCCTAGGTGGACACAAAGGCCAGTGGACCTGGGAGAGACTCTCTGTAGCACAAGTGCTGCACGTTGCCATAGAAACAACACCAAATCCGGCCACGTGCAGAATGTAAAATATTTGCTTAATTTTAATGTGAGTAGATCCTAAGCTGTTTATTCCCAGTGCTGTTTAAATGTGTGTGTGGTGACTATCTCCTTCCGAAGCCTCCCTTTTAATCTCTCCCTGTTTTAATTGGCTTTTCCAGTGGACTGATTCTTTGCGAATAAAGGAAAGAAAATCAAGCAATATAAACAGAACCAGAAACACAAACAACTCAAGGGCAAAAGGAAGGGAGTGGGTATCTGGACCTCAGATCGTCCCTCTTGGGCACCAGCAAGCTCCAGGGTCTGCCACAGCACCCTCTCTGCTGGCTGGACTAGCCACATGAGGTCAGTCCTATAGCTACTGGGTCTCTGGGATAGAGTAGCCATGAGTTGGGGGGGGGGCAGGAGGGGCCAATTGATGTTTGTATATCAGATATCAACTAAAGGGTAAAAGTTCGTTCCCTGAGATGTCAGGTGGCTCTTGCGTGGGATGGAAATGTGGATCCTACAACTGTGAGGAACTTCCATCATTGGTGCATCTTGCTTCCACTAGCCCAGTGTCTCTGTGGCTTGCAATGGGAAGAGGTGTGCCTAGGACTTAGAGTCCCTTCTTCCCACTCCTGGTTGGAAGAAGTTGGTATCTGTTCTATTGCAACACTGGACACATCCTGTTGGGGAAGAAGATGAAGAGAGAAGAGACACTAAGAAAACACTAGTCAAGAAGGACCTGGATCAGTCAGTCATGGTGGCGCATGCCTTTAATCCCGGGGCTTGGGAGGCAGAGGCAGGTGGATCTCTGTGAGTTCGAGGCCAGCTTGGTCTACAAAGTGAGTTCTGGGACAGCCAAGGCTGTTACACAGAGAAACCCTGTCTCAAAAAACAAAACAAAACAGAATAAAATAACAGTAGTATGTAAGTATGTATATCCAGGGTGTCACTGGGAGGAGGAACCTGAGTTAGAGGGAGGAGGAGCCATCCAGAGCAGAAGACCGGAGAAAGAACTGTGCTGAAGACAGAAATGGGCTAGTGAGGCATCCTGGACTAATTAGGGATCTATTGGCTGGCAGAGCAACAGGCTCACCTGTCCGCACCATCCTCAAGGTCAGGTTGACCTCTGCACTTTGAGGGCCAGACATACACCACTATCTCTGGCAGTACTTTTTAATTTTTTTTCTTAAATCAACTCAGTTTTTACTTAATAAAGGAATAAACAGCCAGCTACACAGCACGCACCACCCAAGGCCCTGAGCCCCTGCTGCTTGTCCAGGTTGTAAGGTGACCAGGAGGGAAGGTCAGAGAGGGAGCAGGATAGGCTAGCCTGGCCCTTGCCCCTTTCACATCCAAATACAGCAGAGCAGAGGGCACGGGAGTCCACAGGGAACAAGAACTCCCTCCCAGGCCTGTGCTCCATGCTCCCTCAGTACCCCAGGGGAGGTATCTCCCTCCCCTGCTTCACACACCTCCCCGGCCACCTGCAGGGACCTAAAAATTTAGACTAACCCCTTCCCCTCAAACAGGACAATTTGCACACAGCATAGGGTACCACAATCCTTCTGGAAGCATTCACATCTTACTTGCAAGGGCGTGCTTGTGGGCAGGAAGAGATCGTGGGAGAGTGGCAGCTTATCTCAGCCCACTTAGGTGAGATAGAGCCATCAGACTGAGCCAGCTGATCCCTGAGGACCATTGGCTCAAAGGACCCCAGGACTGAGTAGACCTGTCTGTGGTGTGGCATCCCACTGCAGGCACGAGCATGAGCAAAGGCACGCATTAGCGGGAGGACACTCTGCACACTGTAAAGTGCTGTGCCCACCCGATGTTTCTCAAACCCCCCCTGCAGACTCCTGGTAGCCAAGTCTCCTGCCCTGGTACCCAGGGGTCCTTGGGCTGCTCCAGAATCCAGGTCTGCAGTATCTGTATCCACAGCCTCCTACCCCCTCCACCTTCCATTAAAAAACTAGAGCAACTACATATTTCATTTCAGAAATGAATATTCATTAAAATCTTGTAATACGGATTTATAGCCACATTTCAAGGGAATTAAAGGAATAAATAACCGGTGTGTCTTTGAGTGTTGTCCTGAGGCATGAACATCACCAGCTTGGATTCAGGGCTGCCTCCTGAATTATTTAAATTAGCCTGGCTCACTTATTAGGGAATACCCTTAATGCTAACAGTTCCGGCATTCTTTTTTATTTAATGGCAAAAAAATTTTTTTGCATCAGATGCAAGCACTTAATGTTCTGCTAGAAATTCGGGAAACTCATGGCAAATCGCGTTTCTAACCAATGTCTGATGATTCAGCCAAACCTGTATGTAACACGGGTCACGTCTTTCGTGGGACAGATGGTCAGCCAGCATTTCTTCCTTGAGAAGGGTGGTGGCAGGGCTGAGCCCCATGGGATTACACCCAGATACTGGGCACAGAGATATGGGGGGGGCGGTTTACTGCAGTGCCGGGAGTGGAGAGGTCAAATTGTCACCAAGGAGGTGGCAGCCTGCAGCTGCAGTGGCCCCTCCTCGCACTTGGGCTGAGGAGGGCAGCAGGCTCCAGAAAACAGGTCTCCAGATACAAGGCTCCAGTGCACCTAAGGGTCCCAGGTCCCTGCCTGGCTTACCAGAGTTCCCAAGAGTTCCAAGACTCATACTGCAGACTGGCTCCCACCCTGACAGGGGTGAGTCCAAGCAGGAAAGTGCTGGCTCACCAGTGGAGCCCAGCACCCTTCCTCTGACTAACACAAGCCTACCTTCTCTTTTCCTACATTTCCACAAATACCACATGAAAATTCGTCACAAGACAGGCACTGGTCTAAGCACAGGGGCCCTTGACAATAGAGGCAATTGGACTTGCCTTCATCGAGTGTGCCCAGGCCTGTCTGAGGCCTAGGAGGAAGAGAATTACTTGGTCCATGTGACAGAGCTCACTGGGAGCACGGGATATACAAAACCCCTTCCCCTAGTGAGAGTCCGCCTCCCCATCGCCTCTCTGCCCTGTGGACCTTGTTGGCCCCTCTCCCACTTACCCACAGTCCCTCTTGCCCCCCTCCAGAGTAAAAGTCTTAAGACTCCATGATGCCTCTCCAAAGAATCCCCCACACTCCCCACCATACCCAGAGCAGGGGCAGCGGACCTTGCAGCCCCAGCCTGAGGTGTCCACCATTCCCACAGTTCACAGGGACCAGCAGAGGGGAAAGTAACTTTCTGCCATTGCTCTGCTGCCTCCTGTGCAGATAGCCACCCATGGTCCTGTCCACACTGGACATGTGGTAAAGGGCTGAGGCCCCCAACCCCTGGATCCTGGAATCTGAGGCCCCAGGGCTGGGCCAAGAGCAAACATAGACTTTGCCACTCCACCATTCAAGGTGAGCTAAGGCTTGAGGCTTCCTCTCTACAGGCTGCAGCCCTCTGGGCCTCTCCACGGGGACTCTCAGGATTCCCTTCCGTTGCTCAAAAGCCTCCGTGTGCAATTGCAGCAGAGTGCAGGAACCGCTTCTGGGTCCTTGGGCTGTGCTAGAGGTAGCTCTGCCCAGCAGCTGCTAAGAGACAGGGGTGCTACAGGGCTACTCACAGGCAGGGATAGGTGCAAACCAAGATGCAGGTTTCCTGTCCCACAGGCAGCCAGAGCTCATGGGACACAGTGAACAGTGTTGTGGACCACGGGTGACCAAGATTAGGTACACACAGGCAGGTCTCAGCTTCATCCTCTGCAGACCTGGGGCGGGTGCTCTTCCTAGGCAGAGGAAGCACTGAGGGGGAGAAGTGGGGAACAGGGCATTGGCCTTCCTTCTCAGGTGCACATGTTCATGGAGCAGGGTGGTGGGGCGCACCTGCGGGGTCCCGGGCTCAGGCACATCCTTCCCTGGGAACTTCACAGACCAAGCGGTTCCTCATGACTGTGGCTTGGGATGAGGATAGGTAGGACTCAAGCAGACCTTTGACCCTGTCTCAATACTCCTGAATGCAGGCTTAGGTCTGGAGCCCTTTTGCCCTGTGTGGCTTTCACTGTGGAGAGACGGAGTCAACTTTTGGCTTCTAGAAGAAGCCATCTTCTCCGTAACCGAGCCACACTATCTGAAGGTTCTTGGCAGCCTTACACTTCACCAACCCCTGAGCCATCTGCCCCCTCCCTTCTTTTATTTTCTTTAGACAAAATCTCTTGCATCCAGAATGGCCTCAAATTCTCTAAGAAGCCAAGGATGACCTTGAATTTCTGATCCTGCTGGAATCATAGGCATCACCATGCCCAGTTTATTCAGGACTGGGGATGGAACTCAGGGCCCTGGTTAGAGAGGGAGGGAGGAAGGACAGTAGGATCCAGGTATTTCTTCTCCCTTTCCCTCCCTCCCTCATCTTCTCCCTCTATATTGGTTGCAGTGCCCACCCCCACCCTTGTCCAGGGTCACAGTGGAAGCTTCCTATTCCTCCTGGACCTGCTTCCTTCAAACTTGGCCATGAAACTCTCTTCAACCCTGCACTTCTTATCTCCCATCCACTTCCCAATTTCCCCCGACTGATTCCATTCTTTCAAGACCTGGTTCAAATCCCAGTCTCTGAAATAGCATATAAATGTGTGTTGGGGCGCGGGGATGGGTCTGAGATGTCTCTGGAATGGCACTATTCTTCCCAGCCCTGTCTCCTCCATCAGGGGTTCCTCCTCCACTGGCCAGCTGCACCCTGCCTCACTGTCGTGGAGCAAGTTAATTGACACAGGGGAGAGCCTGAGCTTGGGAACCGCAACTGAGACTGAAGGTTTTTCGCTCCAGAGGTGGACACACAACTAGCCGTTAAAGATCTGAGAACTCATGGTTAAATGGAGCAGGGCATCCACAGGCCAGCCCTGACACTGCTGTCAGACACTGCTTCCATTTCTGATCCAGACAGGTGAGCCTGGGGTCTCCACACCCCACGGAAAGAAGGAAGCCATACCTGGGAACAAGCACATGGGTGAGTCCAGATGCACCTCATATCGTCCCCAACACCAGGGATGATTCCGCCTCTGCCTCCACCTGCTCCCTCAGGGTTTGGCCACTTGTGTCCAGGCACACAGCTTCCTTTGCCTCGTCACTTTTCCCGGAGCAAATTTACAGGAAGCCCACTTAACAGGGTCAGCGTGTCTGCATTTAATAACTCCATCCTGGAATCGCTGTCCAGCCAGGTAATTTAGTGGCCTGAGGGAACACAGGCTGCAGGCAGCCTGGAGGTCTGGCTCTGCTTTGCCTTCCAAAGCACACTGCAGGTGAGGACACTATCCCGCTAATGGTGACTGTGACTTTTTACAAGGCCACTGAACGCTCGGAGCTAATATGAAATTACCTGTGATGATAACTGTCTCTGTCACTAATAAATTCCCCAGTGGTCATCATATAAATATGACCAGAGGAACCTAGAAGCATAGACAGTACACTTTTGAGCCACTCTGCATAGCTTCTCCAGCCTAGAAAGGAAACCTAGGAGCCACCTAGCATAGGGACCCTGCACNGCCAGGGACACGTCTTCTCTGGTAGTAATGTCACTCCCTGCTCGGTGCAGGGGAGGGAAGGGCTTAAAGTTCCGGCTTGTTCCCTTGAGAAATGCCCAAATGCAGCACCTGCCGTAGGAATCCATGTCCAGCTGATCTGGGGACCCAGGAAAAGCCAGGCCCGATGCCAGGAAGGATCTAGGCGGTCCTGTCTCTGCAGATCACCCCTGCCAGAGGCAGTCATTTTCAGCCTCATCTGGAAGAACCTGTGTCTGCACATCAGCAGACTATGAATTCACATCCAGGAAGGGAAGGAATGGGTACTCCGAGCAGGGAGGAGGTGTGGAGCGAGGCAGCTGTGGCCCGCAGCTGTTCATCTAAGCTCTGAGTTCCCTATCCTGTTGCCTGGCACAGTTCTCACCTGGTCTCCATCCACTAGTGCGGGAGCCACCCAGAGGATTCCTGCCCAGCCTCCATACCCTAGCACTGGGGAGTCACCTTAGTTGATTCCTACCCAGACCCATTCTCCAGCACTTGAGGGACACTCAATGGGTTCTCTATCAGTTCCTTGTTACTTTAGGGCACAGACTAAGGGCCCTGTGGGACGCAGGATCAAGCTCAGAAGCTAACAGAGAAATTTTGAGAACATTATTAGGCTGGGCACAATGGCATGTGCCTCTAATCCTAGCACTTACTGGGGCAGAAACAGGCAGATCTCTGAATTCCAGGCCAGCCTGAAGCCTGGTTTACATAGCCAATTCTAAACCAGCCAGTGTTATATAGGGAGATCAAAAGAAATAAAAATAAAGAGGACATTGTTCTCAGGGCTGTCGGTAGGCGCAAGGAGCCCATCAGGGACATGGGGGCTCAAGGACAATCAGAGCAGAGCACAGCCCCCTAAGTCTGAGCATCAGGGACAGGGGAGAGAATCATGGAGCCCAGGAAGGACAGTGTCCCACACTGACATGAGGAAATCTTTCTAGGTGGGGCTGGGGAAAATACCAGCTTCATTCCCTATGCCACCCAGTTGCTGGAACATCTGGGAATGGCATCTATGGTGTCAGTCATCTCCAGGTTAGAGAGCAGAGAAAGCATGTGGAGAGTAACGGTGACAAGAATGACCACATATGGACACCATCGGCATGCAGTGATTTGTNGCTTATGTAGGCACACATCTCCTTTGTTCTCTGCAAAGAGCTTGTCACCTTTCCTTTCCCACAGCAAATCTGGAGAATGACTGTGACACAGGAAAGGACCACACATGGAAATGGACCTGCACCATCAGGTATCAGAGCCCATTCTCCTCCACCCTCAATTCAAGGTCTGATACGGAGCATGGTCAGAGAGTGGGAGGTGTGGTGTGGGTCTCGCACAGAGGGTGGATGTGATGCGGGATCTGGGGTGTGTCTGATCTGGGGCTCCCCCTTTAGAAAGGTCAAGGTCCTCTGATTCTGGGGTTCTCCTTTTTTTATTTCCCGGGGTCACTCAACTGCGACCTCCCCAGCCTGCTCTTTCCACTGTCAAACTGGCCAGTTTTATTTCATCTGGATGACGTAGTCAAATCCACCAAGACTTCTCANGTGTCCTCCAACTAGATGCCACAAGGGAAAAGTAAAACCTCTGGCTCCGCTATCCACAGCACAGGACTTTCCCTGGGGCAATGGGTCTGAACACCCATGACAATCCCAGGGAAGGAGCCAAGAGGTGGGAGGAATAAACAGCCCCAAGGTTAGCGCAAGTGTCTTCAAACAGGGTCACTGCTGAGTTTTCTACCAAACTGACCAGCAGCAAGGTGACGAGGGCCAAGAGGCACCTGGGGGAGGGGGTGCAGGGAGAAGCAGGCCAGGAATGATGAGACTGTGGAGACACTTAGGGGGTGACCTAAAGCTAGTTTCTGTCCTCTCTGCCCCTCGTGCTAGTCATCGAAGGACAAAATAGCTAGAAACTATGATTGCTACTAAACTGTGTGTTAAGCTGCTGGGGAGGGGGTCAGTGCGGTCTCTGCTGATGGCCAGAGCNATGGGATTTTTGGTCAGTCATTTTCTCTTTGCTTTGGGCAGCTCAGCAGGGACAGGGGAAAGCTGGATATGTGGATACAGAACCACCTGGGATCCAAAGTCATTCCAGGTGGAGTATGGGAAATAGAAGAAGTTAATTAACAACTAAATTATCTCAAAAAACATTCTGAGTGACATTTCCAAGTGGCAAATCCTTGAAAGCAGCAACGAGCAGCAGAGAGCCCTTCCACTTTCTTGATCCGGGAATGTGGTATAGACTGCAACCCCAAGTCCCTATCCAGCCACATGTACTCAGGAGGTGATGAAATACAATTCTCCTGTCCATATCAGGCACTGCCCAGCAGCTACCCCAAGATGCCTCAGCTCTCTCTTGAGATCCTGACAGGCCAGCTAGAAGGCTGGGGAGCGAGGGTCACTCATGTGTGCCCACAGCCTCTGCCCAGCAGCTCAGACAACCCTCCAGCTAGGCCCACCTGCCCCCTGGAGTCCAGTGCAGCTGAGGCCTCACACTTCCTGCTCAGCTACTTTGGTCCTGGCTAATGGAGCGGTGGCTCTCTCCCCTGACTTCCTGTACCCAGGTCACACACTCATCATTAAATGTCTTTATTTAGAGAGCTTCCTGCCCAGGTCTGCCCCCAGGGCAGCATGTATTGATGCTAAATCCATCACTTAGTGGGCCTGGGCGTTTAATCAATTAGGCTGCGTAGAGCCNCAGGAGATGGGAAGAGTGCCAGGAGAGGAGGCCAGGCAAGAANAGCGTTGAGAGTGGTCAGAAGGTACCATTTCCCTGTGGCCCTGTGGCATCTGGGCTCCAACAGTGAGTTGTGTATCCCCTGTAATGTTGGCATCATAGCAGAAGCCCACTGAGTGTTTACTTTGTATTCAATCATTAGCTCCCACGTGCATCCAATAAATACATGTGCACTGTGCCAGGCATGGCTCAAGAGGCCGGCCAAGGGGGACGAGACACACATTTTTTGTTCATATTGAGCTTATGGTCCTGTGATGGACTAAGCGATGGTGGTGGTGGGTGTGACGGTGATAATGGTCATAATGATGAATATGGTAATGGTGATGAAGACCATTGTAGTGGTGATAGTGGTAATGATGGTGTTAACAGAGATAACGATGGTGATGGTGGTGATGGTGACCAGTTGGGGCCTGAGCTATGGAGGCAGCCACCGTTCTCCCACCTGGAGTAGAGGACAGAATTTGATGTGTAGCTATCATTCCTGCACTATCTAAGTCCACTATCCAGAATGTAGACTTTGTGTAGGTCTGACTGCCGTAGGCAGCTCAGGCACAATGCTTCCCTGTCTGTCACATGTCACAGAAAGTGAACAGTTGCACAGTTATATGAAGCATGTGAAGCAGCTATGCGCTGGGGTGTGCCTTCTACAGGATGAAGGGCCCTGGGAGGCTTACCAAGTCAGGTTCTGGGGGATAGGGTCCCTTCTTTCCTCTGAGTTGCTGGGACAGGAGAACCTGTATCAGGGAGGCCTGATGCTATAGAGAGAAGGTGGATGAGTGCACAGCCATGGGAGTCTACAAGGGAGACAAGCAGCACTCCCCACCTGAGGGCTCCTGACAGTGGAGTGGTTGCTATGGTGATGGGGGAGGGGTTAGGACCATGGCCAGGCAGTGTGCATTGACTGCCTCCCAATGTAAGCACACACACAAGTCCCAGAAATGTCAGGTTTCTACTGGGAGTGCCAGTTGTGCCCTATCAGTCTACAAAGAGCCCCATCTATGTGGCTCTGGTCCCCAGAGGGTGAGGCCATGTCAAGGACCCAGGACAGGGATGACAGTGAATCCACTCAGAAGTACAGCCCACAGGTGCTACTAACCAGCAGAGGGGCTAACATAGAGTCACACTTGCCCTGCCAAGGAGAATGAATCTGTTATCAAAGCCTAGCTTGGGCGTTCATTCATTCATTCATTCATTCATTCATTCATTCATTCACCTATCTCTTCATTCATTCATCCTTTCATCCAATAGTATTTCTTGAAAGTTGTGTTCCAGAGATGGGGTGACTACCAGGAATAGCAGAACCAGTCTCTGTCCTTGCAGGTCAGGTATATAAAGGGAACATGAGGGAGCATGATGCACAGAGCCATTGGCTCTCTTAGGGAAGCTTGTCCCAGAGAAATGGAGATAGTGTTAGGGAAGTCTGTGGTACCTGCNGCGCAGANGTGTTCCANAGAAGTTGTCANGCCTGGGTTTCCTGCACTGTGCCCTCATCACCTACCCCTTTCCTGAGCANAGAACCTAAGATCCCAAGTCTCAGGGTCAGAGCCAGGTCCAAGTCCCCCAAAGCNTTCTCNTTGCCTGACCCATAAGTCCATCACAGACAGCAGGACAGCCTCTGCCTCCTCAAGATAACTCTGGCCTCGGTGAGGGCCCAGGCTTCCCTGAAGACACAGAATGGCACANTGTGGCCTGGGGAGATGTTCCACTTGGAGCTTTGGGCATAAAGCCCAGCCTGCACATGGTTGGGTCTTAAGTAATGATAACTGTTGTGCAGGAGCTGGTANATGGGTCTGCTCTACTGGTCCCNGGCAAGTTCTTGCTTCCATGTGCCTGTTTCTGTCTGCCCAGAGAANCTGTGTAGTAGTCTTCAACAAGAATCTGGAAGTGGTACCTTGTCAAAGATCTCCTCTCAGGGCAGGTGACAATAATGGGGACAGCCTAGAGATNTCTGAGTTCAGGAGCTGTCCCAGGCCCCNATGCAGGAATATAGAAAACAAGAAATGTCTAGAAGAGAACNAAAAATGAGAGGCTAGCTACTAAATTTCCAGACCTCTTCAATCCAGGGTCATTTGTCCTCTGGTCCATCTATCCATCCACCTACCCATCTGCCACTCACCATCCATCTACTCATCTGTCCATCTACCTATCACTTACCACTCATCATCCATCCAGCCACTATCCATCCAGCCATCTACCCATCTACCCATCTACCCATCACTTACCACTCATCATCCATCCAGCCACTATCCATCTACTCATCTAGCCTATCACTTACCATCATCCATCCAGCCATTATCCATCTAGCCACCTATCTATGGACTCATCATCTATACATCCACTCATCTATTAATCTCTCCACTCCTGGTCCATCCAGGTCTCTGNTCAAATATCACCTCCCTGGGGAGCCCTCCCACAAACACTCCTAATATGAATTCCCACCCTGTTTTCTAATCCTAATCACCAGGAGCAGAAAGTTAGAGTTTGCCCAGGATGACTGTTGCAGTTGGGGAAACCAAGGCCCAGAGAGTGGCAGGACCTGCCTATGGACAGAGTGGCCCAACTGAGACAAGGACAGATGCTGAGCTTCTGGGTGGCATGCAGGGTTCCTCTTTCTAAGTCACCTGCCTGTCTTTTTAAAGAGGGTCCAGCGATTCCAAGGTCAACAGAGGCTAGTCACATCTCCATCTCATGGCAAGGCACCTCCTAGAGATCCGCATTCAGCATTGCTCTGGTGGCCCAGAGTCCTCAGAGCTGCACATCTGAGGGTCTATCCCCAGAATTGAGACCTTCTGAGGAGGAGTCAGCCTTGCATGGTTCTCAGTCTTATCTTGTGTCTAAAAAGAGCCTGGGTTTGGTGGACAGCCACATCTGCTCCCCNAGCTGTTTCCCCAACTTGCAGCTGGCATTCTAAGACATTGGAGAGTCCAAAGGGGTCCCTGTCCTTTGGCCTGGGGAGAGTAGGATGCTGTGGGCATGACAGCACCTCTGTCTCTGCCCTGGCTCACAGTACTAAGTGCCTCCTGTGTATGTTGGTGACAGCTATCCGTGTCCCCTCTGCCCTTCATCGACAGCTGCCAGGCATCCCCTCCATCTCTCCTTGCAGAGTGGAGTTGCAGCAAGCAATTGCTGGGTTTCAGCAGCAGGTTTGTTGCTGTTCTTTAAAACTAAACTGATTTCGCTCTTACCTTTTTCTTTGCTTTTCTTTTTTTATTAATGTTTTTTATGATCCTGGGGATTGGAGACAGGCCCTTGAGCACGCTGGGCAAATGCTCTACCACGGAATTCTTACATATTAACCCCCAATCTCCCCGGCCCTTAAAATCATCCCCAAATGAACATCACATCCCTCTCTCTCAGGCCTCTGCGTCTCTGAAATTGGAGACCTGCACATCCGTGTCACCTGCCTTCCAATCACAGGCTGCATTTTAACGAGGCCCCCCCGCCCCTGCCCCCAGAAGCTGTGCTCATTACGCCCAAGGCATGCTGCTGCGAGCATTTGGCTCTCACACCTGCTGCACACCAGAGCCTCCCAGGGACCTGGAAAGGATGCTTGCTTCCCTCTGCCAGAAATTCTCAGCTAATTGGCCTGTGGTGGGGACTCGTTAGGCTCCCAGGTGATCCCAACATGCAGCAGAGTTGCCGACTCACCGACTGAGAGGAAACTGGAGAACTCAAACAAAAGGGCGGTCATGCCAAGGTGGGTGGTCTGTTTAGAGCCCAGATGGGCAGCATGTGGCAAATGAGCCAAAAGTGGCTGCATTTCCCACCAAAGGACAGCAGGTGGGGCTGAAAGAGAGGACCTGTGACCACTGCCTGGGCGGTGTAGGATGGACCCCAAGTGTATTAGGGTTCTCTAGGGGAAAAGGATAGAATGAATATATATTAAAAAGACATTTATTAGCTTGGCTTCCAGGATACAGTCTGGGTACTCCAACAACAGCTGTCTCACACTAGAGAGGCTGAGAACCCAGTAATCATTTAGTCCACAAGGCTGGATGTCTCTGCAGTCTCCATCTAGTTCTGTAGACCTGGAGGATTCCTGAAAAGCTACTGTCCTTTANGCCTACATCAGAATCCCAAAGAAGTTGGTTCTAACATCAGGAGAGGAAAGCAGCAGCAACAGGGGAGATGAAGCTGCCAGCAAGAGTGACAGCAAGCAGGCAAAAAACAAAACAACAACAACAACAAACAAAAACAAAAACAAAAACAAAAAAAACCCCGAAGTTTCCTTCTTCCCTGTCCTTTTCTCTGGGCTGCCATCAGAAGATGCCACCCACAGTTAATGTGGGTATTCCTGCTTCAGATAATCTACTGAGGAAAAACCTGTGCAGGTGTGCTCAGTAGCTTCCTTTTTAGTTGATCCCAGCCCAATCAAGTTGACAACCATGATTAGCCATCACACAAAGTATCCTTGGCTGACCCATCACCATCCTGTGTTCCTGTAATTTTTAAACTTTTATTTATGTGCTTATGTGTGTATATGCCTGCTTGTCTGTATGTACTCCACAAACACACAGGTACCAAGGAGGCCAGAAGAGGGCATTAGATCCCCTGGAAAGGGAGTTATAAGTGGTTGTGAGATGGCAGAACCAAACTCGGGTTCTCCTCAACACTCCTTTGTAAACACTCGTACTTGCACACACTGTCAGCATTCACACTCAGACCAGAGGAAGGCTTTGATGTCCCTCTGAGCCTCA
>LZPO01116974.1:575736-607924 GCA_001675575.1 Neotoma lepida
GATGGATGGGCAGGTGAGTGGATGGATGAGTAGATGGATGGATGGATGATGGATGGATGAACAGATGGATGGGTGAATGGATGGACGGATGGATGGGTGGATGGATGGGTAAATAGATGAATGGGTAGCTGGATGGATAAATGGGTAGGTGTGCAAGGTAGGTGGGTGGCTGGATAAATGAATGGGTAGGTAGGTGAGTGGATGGCTGATGGGTAGGTGACAGATAAAGCTCCTGTAGAGCTCTTTCTTACCCTTTCATCTAGCCATCCAACAGCATTATTGAGCTTTGACAGCTCCTGTACTCGACGTATTTACTGGTTTGAGAAATGCCTTGTCCTGTGAGGAGCCACACAAAGAACTAGAACTTATGAGGAAAAAAAAAAAAAAACAAGAAAATTGCTACTCAAAATTACTGGGACCAATGGGGATTTCTACGGTCTATGTAAGTTCCTAAGTGACTCTGACCCCTCTTCCCGGACACTGCCCACACTGGGCTAAGCCAATGACTGCATAAAGGCCAATGTTTCCAGACCAGTGGCTGTGGGCTGAGCTCACACAGAAGCATAGTACCTCCCCAAAACCACACGGTTGGGAGGAACTAAGAACAAATTCTAAGAGAGCAAGGGTTACATGTCACCAAAGGTAGAGGATGCTGGACTGATGAGCGATATAGATTCTGGTGTGAACTGGTGACTTGTGGCCATTCAGTAACTATGAGGGTCAATATTGATTGTCAGTGGGATCTAGGATTGCCTAGGAGATGAGGCTCCTGGCACGCCTGTGGGGGATTATCTAGGGAACGCCTATGAAGACTTATCTAGATTAGGTTAATTGAGGCAGGAAAGATCTATCTTAACTGTGGGGAGTTCCCCCCACACAGTTCAATTAACTGTTCAATTCATGAACTGGGGTCCTGGACTGAATAAAAATGAGGAAATGAGCTGAGCAACAGCATCCATCACTCCCTCTTCCTGAGTATAGATGCAATGTGACCAGTACTTCCTGTTTGCATGGCTATGCTATGCTGGACCGCAGCACCTCGAACTGTAAATCAAAATAAGCCCTTCCTTCCTCGTTTGTTTCTGTCGGGTGTCTTGCTTTGGCAATAAGACAAGTAACTAACACAGTCACCACACTGAACAGTGTGTACACACATCTAAGAGACATGGCCCATTTGAACTCCTTATGGCTGCGGCAGCCACAGCCACGATACAAAAAGAGGTCTTTTGGGTGAGAGGTCAAAGAGGCAGATTTGACGGCTGTCAGCCCCTCTACCACAGGTAGACACGGCACAGCCACCAGATGAGGAAAAAAAAACCAGCCTTGGATCTGCTCTCTATTCTCTAAGTTCAGTGGCCATGAGTACCACCCCAGTCCATGTGTTCCAGGAGCCACTGAAAACTCAGACAGTCCCACTGGCTCTGAGCCTGTGTCCTCAAGTCATAGGCACTGCTGCTCCTCACAAGGGACTCAGGTCACTCATCGGCATCATCAACTGAAATGATGCTCTCTATCTTCCGGCTGTCACAGAGGAAGCCAACAGTGCCAGGTGACTTGCTGGGTCATCCGTGTTCCTGAAATGGGTGACAGACACTCCTGGAATATCAGCTCTTTGCACCATTAAGTGACTGCCTGCTCCATCTAGGTTAGCATCGTGGATCTAGGCGTGTGCATGGGGATGGCGGTGTCTGGAGAATACTGATCAGGAGGAGGAAGCCAGAGGCAAAGTCTCTGATTGCATTTCAGGCTGTGTCTGAGATGAGCCATTGTCTGTTCACTGANAAGTGGAGGGCCGATTGCTCTTGGAAGCAAGAGATGCCACACAGACCATGTCAGGGGAAGGTGGCTCATCCAGGTAGAAATTGGTACCCCANATTTGTTTTTGACCTATGCAAGCACAAATAGGGCTGCAATCAGTTAGATGCTTGTGGTCAACAATGGTCAGTGACAAGGTTGAGTCTGGACGTGTTGCGGACCTGTGTGAAGCTGACATTCGTGGAGTCATACCNACAANCCAGCTAGAANNTACTGAGGACTGAGGGAGGATAGCACATAGTAGGCTGTGGGGAGAGTTTTGTGACAGCCTGNGGGGGGGGACTATAAAAGGAGTAGGCCCAGCCGGGGNTGCCCTGGCATTGGAGAAAATNGCAGCNACAGACAGGTCACTGTCTTCATTTGTCTTACTCCGTTTCNATTTAGGATGNNNCTCCCGACATGGCCTTGATCTCACTNCTCCAGGTGTCCAGNTAGACTGTGATCTAGCTTGAGGGAAGTGAACTGATGGCCTACAGTGCCAAGTACCGGATGGCAGCTATGGCATTGGCTTCCTCCAGCAGATGCAGCCATGTTCATTTTTGATGTCTCTGCTGGATAAAAGGCAGACAAGCTGACTCTCCCCCACTCTCTTTAGCTGTCTACTGTCTACTGCAGTGTCTGGCCCNGGGTGTCTACTGAGAAGATGTTGCCAGCCTCTGGTCACATGTCCACGAGTAAATGGATGGAATAACTCATCCACTGAGCTCTCCACATGGTGTCAGAGACCAAGGGGGGAAAAGCTGCTGGGGAGAGCTGTGCATGGGGCTTTATGTGACAAGGGGGGGGGTGACACATGGGTCACAGAAGATGTGTACCAAAGCCTGTCACAGTGACGAGCCGCAACAGTAGGTGCTGTTCACAGTGCCCAACAGCAGAAACAAAACTAATAACGTCCCCATCTGCAGTGTGCCCTCACGCTGGGGCATAAACACGGAAGCAACGGTTTCCCGCTTCTTCCCCATGCAGCCAGCTGNTGTCTTTCCCTTTTTCGCCTTTGAATTTGTGACCTCCAATAACTTCTAGGAAAATGAGTCTCACNACTTAAAATCCCAGCTTGTCTGAACTCCCCTGCTTGACTTCGCTTCCCCAGCTTGTCAGTGACCATCTGTNCAGGCTGCCGTCCATCTCTTGAGTTTCCTCACCTGCCCGGAACTGGTTACAGTCACAGATGGGGGCTCTCAATGCNGCAGACACATTGGTGCTCTGGGACGGTGCTGCTGTCTCCAATGTCCGCCCCCCTGCAATAGCTTATAGCCTCCTGGATTTAACTAGACACATTGTATCCCAGAATAAAGACACATCCCAGCATCCCTTGCGGCAAGGCATGGTCATGTGACTGTGTACTGTCCAATGGATGACAGGGGAGATAGCACTTTATTACCACAGCCCTTCCTCTCTCTTCTCCCCAGGGGAGCTGGATGCTCAAGAGCAATGTTGGATCCTGCAGAAGAGAAAGTATTGGCCAGCATTGCTGTCCCAGAGCAGTGGAGAGCCTGGGGCTTCGACATGGGGGTGGGAGTCACACAAATCTGGTCACTTGTGCCTGATTGTTGATGACAGAGGTGATTCCTATTTTGCTGAAGACACTCCTACCTGGGTCTCTGTTCCTACAGTGACTCCATCTCCCAAGCCTGGCCCCAATGAAGCCAGAGATTCACAGCAAGCCCGGGTTCCTGTTACCTCCTGGTGCCAGTTGGCCCTCCATCATGTACAAGATATCTACAATAAGAGCTTAAAGGGGAAGGTTTATTTTGGCTCTGGGAGTCAGAGCTTAAGTTCATGGTTCATTGTCCCCATTTTTGGATTTTGGGACCTGGAAAAATGGAGAGTGGAAATGGCTCAGTGGTTAGGAGCACTGTGTACTCCTCTAAAAGACCCAGGTTCAGTTCCCAGCACCCACATGGCAACTCACAACTGTCTGTAACTCCAGTTCCAGTGGAACCACGGCACCAGACATGCATGTAGTACACATACATGTGCATGCAAGCAAAATACCCATTCACATAAAATAAATAAATCTTTTTTAAAAATAAAGGAAAGAAAGAAATGGAGAGTAGGTAAGCTGTTCACCTCATGGTAGCCATAATAGCAACCAAGAGAAGCCAGGGTCCTAATATCCCCTTAAAAAACACCTTCCCACCTCCCAGCCCCCCCCTCCAAAAAACCTGACTTCTTCCCTCCAGGCCATACCTAAAGATTTCACCACTTTCCAGAAGCACTATAATCTAGAACCAAACTTTCAACACAGGAGTCCTGGGGGCACCCCAAATGCCACACACAGCATCAGGAAAGCACGTCTTTTGGCCCCCAGGAGTACTCACCCCAGCCTCTTGCTACCTCACATGCTAAGCACTAGCTCTGCATAAAGCTTTCTGTTTTGCTCAGAGGCTTCAGCCAGGAACCTCAAAACCCTCCTGGAGTGGACTGTGCATGTCATTCCTGGCTGCTCGCAGCCTGTATGACCAAGAGTGCAGCATTGGCCAGGTGGCTCCTGCCTGGATGTTTCCCTCGACCTGAGTCAGCCAGCCCATCCTGATATGAGTGCTGTGGGCCTTGAGCACGTGACAAGCACCCAGAGCCTCTAGTCATTTATCAATGAAACGGAGGACACTGGAGTGCTATCTCACTGAGATGTGTCACAGTGAACTGACAAGCCGTAATTGTCCATACAGTGGGAGGCAGATAGCAGGCCCATGAGCGATAGGGACTATTGCCTTTGTATAGGGATGTTTGGGCTCTCTGATTTAGGTCTGAAAACTTCATGCATAACCAAAATCCCCTGTTTAAAAAAAAACACAAAAAACTTCTCTGAATCAATGTTTAGCAGGGAGCAAGAAACACAAAGCAAAACAAGAAGTTGGGCAGTTCCCAAGCGGGAATAGACAAAATCCGTTTGATCCAAGGAAGGGTTTAGCCGACTCTTATGTGGCCAAGACTCCTTACATTGTGTGGTGAGCTACAGAGAATGGAGGGCTGGGTCTGACAGGATTAGGAGTGAACAGGAAGGGAACATCAGATACACAGAGGGTAAAGACTTGAGTGTCAGCCTGCCTGCAGCAAGGATGCTGGCTCTGCCGCAGTGCACTGGCTGGGCGCTGGGCAAGTGATTTGATGTCTAGGGGCTTCACTTCCTTGATCTGCAAGATAGAGAAAATCAGATCTGGCTCTAGCTGAGATGCTGCAAGAATTGAGGGATGGATTGCAGTGTTCCCAACAGGGTTTGGCAGAGCAGGTGCCTGGGCAGAAGAAATAATTATGCTTTAGCAGAGATACACCCCCATCTCTGTCTCGTCTTCAGTGTGACACAATTTATAAAGAACNGAGTCCCTCCATGGAACCTTCTATGAATCAGTTCTCTGGGCACGAGAACCATACAGGGATGACAAGAATGTTTAGCAGCTCCACAAACGGGGACAATGACTAACATTTCCTATACACTTGCCAGGGACTAGCAGACCTGGGTTACACCTTGCACAGCCATGCTCATCCCAATGGCTCTGTGATTGTCCTACAGGGATTCCACCTTCACAGAGAAGGAAACTGAGGCAGGAGATGGAGAGGCTTCACAAAGACCACGTGCGTGGTAGAACAGGAGACAGGATTCAAAGGACTACCCAGGCTGGGCAGGGATACCTTAGAGGTCNCTGTTCACTTGATTTATACCCAAGAGAAGATATAGCTAAGAAGTGCAGCAATATCATTTGCCCCGTCCCGGGGATGTTTACATGACGGAGACGTGATTTAACTTACTCCATCTGTTCCCAGTCAGCCCAACACATTTGTTTGCCTGGGCTGGCTGTTCAGGTTCAGGAAAATCATGACTCAAACCTCTCTCTGCCCCACTTTCCTATGNGGCGGTGTGGGGGTGCGGCCTCTGGCTATGCAGCCCTGTGGACAAGGCTAGGCAGCAGAGGAGTGATTACATGGGGACNACAGAGCTGCCCAAAGCAATATCAGGGCTTCATTGCTGGATGCAGAGGAAACAGATGCCAGATGGGCAAAACACAGCATGATACGCATGACAGGCCACCTGATCACAGAAAAGGTGTTCAGGTGACCCCAGGGAAGCAAATATGAACACGGCCCCACCTGGCCTAGGNCTAGTCTATGTTTGACATGGAAATGCCCATGACTGGTCACTCCCTCATTAAAGAGGAGAGNTGAAGGAGATGGTGATCCTCCNGAGGCTCCTGGGGACAGGGAGGAATCCAAGNGGACCTCTACCCCACCAGCTAGAAGAGTTAATTCCAGCCTGGGAGCTCAGGCAGTCAGAATGCNTTAAAGCTACAGGAGTNAAAATGGGAACCGCAGGGGTTATGGGAAGCCAGAAGAGGGGAGGACACACTCAGGGTCACATGCAGTGCTGGTACCTGCATCTTTAGCTGGGGTGAAAGACTTCATCATGGACAGGTCCTCCTAGAGAGCTGGTCTCCACCACACCCAGGCTAAGCCTCTTCTCTGGCCCTACTAAACACCACGCAAAGATAGTGTGACCCAAAGCAACACCCCTAATTCTGGATTCCTCCCATTCTATGGCCTCCATGTAGCCTCTGGTGGGTTTAATGATTTACTTGTCCCTGACTAGGTGTCNAATTACGCTAGAAGGTTCTAGNAGGATTTTTGTTCACTCACACACATTGTTCTCCACACCATAGAAAACAATCACAGAGGTTCTCAGAAGTTAGGTTGGGATCTTTTAATTAGCAAGGATTATTGGGGGGAGGCATATCTGTGACACAAANTAGCGTCATTGGGNGGCTCTCAATCAACTGAGTGAGTCCCAGTCCCCTGTTGTAGGCTGCTTGAGTTTGAAACCTTTCACATGAATAGCTGTGGAGCAATGGGTCTGACCCAGAGGCTCTCAACCTTCCTAATGCTGCGACCCTTTAATACAGTTCCTCATGTTGTGGTGACCCCCACCATAAAATTATTTTCATGGCTATTTCATAACTGTAATTTTGTTACTGTTATGAATCAAAATGTGAATATCTGATATACAGGGTATCTGATATGTGACCCCTGTGAAAGGGCCATTTGACCTCCAGAGGGGTATTGGCCCACATATTGAGAACCAGTGGTCTGACCTGAAGATGGGGGCTGCTTGTCCTCAAAGCCTGAGTGTCCAGAGTCTTGGTGAGGGTCACCCTGAGCCTGAGCTTGAGGTTTTGACCCACCTTGTTCTCTTCTCCTCCTTCTTCCCTCTCCTCCACCTCACAGAAAGAAGGTGAGAAGCATGTCTTTTAATCTGCTAATTCCCGGGAAAAGGAGCCAAGGAACTGTCATGTGGGGCTTCAGGAGGCACATATGGTCGCACCACGTGATTCTGTAGCTCTCTGATGGAGTGGCAGGTGGTCAGTGAGGGAGACCAAGATGTAATGTGTCTGCTCCATGGCACAGTGACCCATGATCCCTGCAAAAGAACTAACAATCCCAGAGGCCCACAGAGGCTCAGCGGTCCTACCACCAAGATGCCCTCTACAGCTGTAATGAAAAGCCTGGCTAGCACAGTGCAGCCTGCTGAGCCCAGGGAACCAGAGCTGTGGAAAGCTTCAAAGCCAGGGTCGTTCCTGAATTTGTCTGCTGCTGTTTGCCCAGCCCTAACTCTGACCTGGGCCCTGTTCTGGATCCTGGGAACACACAGGACTAACCCTACCCCATGCAGACCACTTCCTGGACTCCCAGGGAGGCTGGGTCTCACGTAGGTCTCCCAACATGGCCAGCCTGCAGTGGTCTCTTTGCTGCAGTGACTAAGTGAACAGTGACATTAGCTCCTCAGTTGGCACTGCATCCGCACACTGCCACAGGCCTCACCCTAAGAGGCGAGGATAGGAGCCCAAGCCAAGACCAGCACCCTTTGATGAGCCTGGTCAGGAGAGAGTGAGTCTCTGAACACAAGGAGAGGGGAAGTTTCCATGGTTACAGAAAGAAAGGAAACAGAAAAGAGACCCAAATACTGAGGGATTCAACCACCTCAGGCAGGGACATTTTTACGTTTATGGGAAATTGGTGTAAAAAATTCAGATTCTCAGAGTCACTTTGCCTTGAGTTCTAATCATGGTTTTATCACTGAGTTACAATAAGACAGATGGACACATGTCCCACGGGGGATGTCCTTGACTCTCTGTTTTCTCATCTGTGAAGCAGGAAAGTCCACATCACTGGCCTCCTGGATTTCCCAATGTTCAAAGGGGCTCGAACATGCAGACAGTGGCCTGCATGGTCACCACCATGGCCACCAAAGGCTCACAATGCAAATACCGCTGCCCCACCTCCGTCGCCCACTTCCTGAAACCCTTGGTGCTGAATCTGACCCCTGAGTGGGCTCCAGCTCTGCATCTCCCAAGGGCTTCTGCAAAGTCATCTGCTCCACTTCCTGCTGTGGCTTCCGCTGCTTCCAGGCAAGAACGATTTGCTGCCACACTAATGAAATGGTATTTCCTCCTTTGAACCCTTTAGCTGGAATGGGAGTGGAATTTAAAGAGAAATGTTGAGGGAGCTTGTGCTGGGAGCACGGACAGTGATAGATACCGAGGACGCTGATATTGGAGAGACGAGACCAAGTCAATTTCTTCATCCTGCAGAAGGGGAAACAGATGCTCAGAGGAAGGTTGAGACTCCCTTGGGTCACAGAGTAAGGCTAAGGGAGAGGTATGTCTAGAACCGAGGTGTCCGTCCACACTGTGTGTGTCCCTGCTGCTGCTCATCCAGCATCTGTGACACAAAGAAGGACCAGGTTGCTTCTTGGGACAAGACACTACCCTTGTGTCTGTGGGAGGCTAGGCAGCCTCTCCTCTTTGTCCAGATGCAAATTCTCAGAGCAGCATGTCTCAGTTCATAGTGTGGCTGGGGAAGTAGTGTGACTCTTACATGTTCCCTCTCTCTCCCTCCCTCCCTCCCTTTCTCCCTCCTCCCTGGCTGTCATGAGGAGAACTGGCTTCCTCCCCACTCTCCCACCATGATGGTCTACCAAGATGAACAATGTGACTGACACCCACAGACAAAAACCATGACANTAGTGCACTGTCCTGTCACTCCTTGCTGCCAGGTACAGCAAGAGATTGGGACATGGGGACACCTGTGCCTTGAAGGTAGGAAGGCGGCTACATGTTCTCACCCTTTTACTCCAGGGAAACACCAACACAGACTGCTGGGACAAGTGCATAGATGGCTACAGTGGCTGTGGTTGCTGGGAGGGGGGACCCTACCGGGGCAAGGGACTCTTGGAGGACGGGAAGGGGGAGGGAGAGTGTATGGGGTGAAAAGAGACACTACTCAGCAGTGAGGCCCCAAGGAGATGGTGTCTGCTTAGCAAAGAGAGGATGTTTACACCACAGTAATTCATGAAAATAAATGTGTTATAAACAGAATGGAGTTAAGGACAGCACCACAGGTGTTCATGCCCAAAAGACAGTGAGCACACTATGCAAAGGCCGATTCACATAGAGACAGCACCAAGCCCCGCCTATGACTGAGGAGTAGGACAGGAATCTCAGGAAAGGCCCTGAGCAGACACATCCATCTCCGGACACGTCACAGGAGCAGAGGAAACGCGGACTGTTACTGATGCCCACAGCACTTTGTAATCCCNGGCGTGGGGAGGGATCACAGGAGGAGAGAAAGGGAGTGAGCCTTGAGATCCAGGTGTGGGCAGGGATGGATGGATGGACGGATGGACTGACGCCTAAAAAATGGGTAAATTCAATCCGCACTCTGGAGGGGCTAACAGAAGATGGAGAAGAAGGCATGGAGAGGTGACTTAGGGACACTCAGGGACCCATGGAGGTGGCTGAGGCTGTGTTTCCTCCCTTGCCTACTCAGGAACCCATCCATGTGTACAGCCCTGCCCCTCTGAGGCCCCAGGTTCTGCAGAGAGCTCCTGGGACAGACACACTCTGTCTACAGCCCTGCTGTGGGGACAGTTAAGATGACGGATGGGGCTGAAGCCAGGCCCATGGAGTCAGCATTTTTTTTCTCTGTGTTCCTTATTTATTTTCAATTTCACCTCAAACTTAAGTGTTTTGGAGTTGGGAAATGTGGACATCATCCACAGAGGCAACCTTGCAACAAAACCAGGGGTGGGGGGTAGGGAGACTGTTTTGTGCCCTAGATTCAAAGCAGGCCCTTCCCTGTTACCTGAGGCTGAGACATTGTGGCTCTGAGCCTCAGTCTCTGGGTCCTGTCTCAGCAGGTACAGCCCAAGGCTCTGGGTCTGACCTTTCTGGACAGTGTCCACTCCCTGCTGGACACTCTGGGCATACCCCTGCAGCCCAATATACTGGGCCAGGAGCTGTCTTTTGCCTGCTATTCAGCTTCAAAGGCATGTCCACATTGCAGGTTGATTTCCAGGACTCATGTGAGCCTGGAAGGAATAAAGACAGATCCAGTCCCAACAAGAAAACTAGAGGAGATCTTATCCTATGGATAGATAGACAGCTATCTGGTGTTCTTGACACCTAAGGTGTTACACAGTGGGGGTAGAGTTGTCACTTGGGTGGGTATCCACACACTGAACACGGACTTCATCCCATCCTTGGCGCAGAGGGTTAAAACTGCTGGTCACAACTGCTTTAAAGACATACCAAGTCACCCCATGACACAGGGGACACCATGGTTCAGCAGCATGTGTGGGGACAGATGTCAGCACACCAGAGCACCCCCAAACTACAGCAGAACACCGCTCAGAGCAGGAAGCTCGTGTGTGAACGTCATTATTCTATTTACCTCAAATCCCTTCTTTGTTTTCTCCCTGCGAGCCGTTTTAATTCCTGAGACTCATCAAGGGTGTGAGGAGAAATAGGAGCTGTCCACCATACAGGGGCAATCAACACAGCTTAGAAACCTCATGAGGCCTTTTACTTCTCTGTCTCACTGCCCCTCATAGACCACTACAATGCAACCTGTCACCCTCAATGAAGACCTGGAGCTCAGATGTTGTTGGTGCCTTCTCCTCTTTGATGTCTCCTTGAAGAATGTGCCTTGACCACAACTCCGTGAACAGAGTGGTGAACGAACACAGTGGTGACTGAGTGTTTTCTAAACCAGGGACCAGAGACGTCTGAAGCAGCTTTCCAACATAGCCCAGCAGTGAGGGATCAATTCCAACCCGTGTAGTTTAGACTTGGGACTGTCTGGTCCATGCGACCTTTGAGCTCACAGGTGCTGTCAAATGACATCTGGGTCTGAACTCCTTTGGGGTGTTCTGGCTGCCACCTTTCATGGCCTCACAAAGAGACCAGGGTATGATGGATGGTAAGGTGCAGAGGGAGAGTTCCAACCAGGCCCTGGAAGCTGTGTCTGCTACAGGGAGGGAGTAAGGATGCTCCCCTCAGATCCTGCTGCCCTCCCTTTGTTTAACCCCAGCTTGAAATACCCATCTGAAGTCCATTCATGCCCGTCAAAGGCCTGATTCTCCTGTCCTGCTATGTTCAGCATCTCATCAGATTGGGGAAGCAGAGAGTCAATCTTATGAAAGCTAGAGTCCCTAGGCTGCCTGCATCTGTCAGGGAGGAAGCTTAACACGCTGGTTCCAGGATCAGGCAGGGATCCTCCAGAGACAAGGGTTAGTAGAGTTCTGGAAGGACCCAAGGTCCACTGAGACCCAGGGAGGCTCAGACTGCTGAGGTCCAGCTTTGTGTGGGCAGAAGGCCCTCAATTCATTCAGGCTACACTTGACCTGACAAGCTCCATCTTGGGGACAATGAATGNGCCTTGTCACTCCAAGCTTGGCATCTCCAGCCTTCCTCTCATATGCCCTGACTTTGGAACTTTGTTTCCTGTCCAATCAGAACCCAGGGTAGTTTGGCTCCTGTACAGCAGGATGGGTTCCCTGGAGGCACAGCATGGAAATCAGCAGCCCAGGGCTCTGCAGGCCAGGAGGTGAGTGTCCTCTTCCCGCTCCAGGCTAAGCAGCTCACAGGTCTCCCTGCCACTCAGGGTCTCTGCCTCACCTCATTACAGAGCTGGAACCTCAGGCCTGGATACAAAATGTCCATTCAACAGAAATTGATAAACTCTGACAACAAGTACCGCCTTTCNGCTTGAGAAAGTTCGAGGTCAGAGTTTATGTTCACAAACACTTGGTCATGGAAGTTGGACGTCTTAGGCCAAACCCCTGTTAACAGACGTCCTTAACCTCCAAAAAAAAAAATGACAAATCCAGCAGAGGGTGAGAAGCTCCTGCACCCCACTTTATCACCTCTTCTCAGCCAATCTGGGAGCCAAGGAGGTTGACGATGCACCCACAGCCCAGTCATTGGCCCCTTACAACAGCGAGTGTTGCTTATGGGAGCTGGAGAGGCTCACCTGGTCCCCGAGCTCAGCAAGGATGAATGCCTGGCTGCTGGCAGCGTGGACTAAGCCATGGATAGTGTGGGCTCCAGAAAAGCAAGTCAGCTCTAGGGTTACAACGATCAACACGACTAATAACCTGCCAATCAATACAACAGACACCCTGACAGTCAACACAACAACCTGCCAATCGCCACCAAAAAGCAATNTGCCAATCAACACAGCAACCTTCCAATCAACACAACAGATAACCCAGAGTGTCTATGTAGAGTGTATCTCACCAAGGATCTTCTTTTAATACAGATGCTGGGCACCGTGGCTAGATGTGTTCTTTCCTGATTGCTGTGACAGAATTCTTGACAGAATAACTTAAGGGAAGAAGGGTTTCAAATGATCTCCATCCATCACAAGGGGAGGGGAGACATGATAAAGCATTTTCACCATGGTGGCAGGACCATAAGACAGTGCGGTTCACTCTTCACCTGCAGATGCTCGCTCTGCTCCAAGGTTTTGGGAAGAGAGCCCTGGAGCTGGCCTTCTGGAATCAGGATGGACCAGTTGATTCAGGAGGGACTCAGCTGGAAAGAGCAAAAAGGGGAGTTTAAACACAGGAGGGCCAGGCATCCCACTCCATCTCAAGCTTCTGCCTGCTCTGCACCTGTTCCATAGCTACAGGTTCGGGACTCCTGTCCTCCTTCACTCTGGGTGGCTAGAAAGAAAGACACCAGGAGGGAGAGACAATTTTTATTCATGCCTGTCAGTTATGACTAAGCAAGTTTTCCTGGCACTGTTAGCGAGACAAAATGACCTAGGTGAGTTCTGAAGACCCAAGTGAGCTCCCAACCTCCCNTCAGGGGCTCACACAGACCACACTTCTTGCAGCAATGAGTGGAAGCCACAGCACTCAGGGATTCTATCTCAGGCTAAGCACGTAGTTCCTCTCTGCTGGGAACCCAGCCACAATTGCAGAAGCTCTGGGCCCAGCAAGAAGGCAGACACTCCATCCAGAGGGCACTGTTTGTTCAGTCTCAGCAGCTGCCACAGTGGGACTCAAGTGCACACTTTTATCAGTAAGTAGCATCGGCAATGTCTCAAAGCCACATTCCCAGAGACTGGTCCAGTACACATCCTGAGAACTATTTCCACCCCTGACTAAAGATTTGTGAGACTGAGCCACAGCTGATCCCTCTGGGTCCTACCAGCATCCCTGCTCCTTGCCCTCATCCCAGGAGGGTAGCAGCATCTTGGTCCTGTTTGGTCCTTTGTGCTGCCCCAGGCCATATTCATTGTATCCACTATCTATATCCTGTGAAGCCTGCCCCAGCTCGGCTTCCCTGTGTGGCAAAAGGCCAGAGTTTCCAGCAGATGCTGGGGCTAACTCCTTCAGTTAGGGGAGAGTTAATCTTGTCAACTTGAAGGGATCTGAAGTCAACTAAGAGAGAGCAAAGGGAGAAGATCCTCTAGAGGCAGCATCTCCCAACAGGCAGTCCAGATATAAAGAGGTCCAAGAAAAAGGCAGCCATGCCTTCTTGCCTTTTACTGAGAGGGTGTGTCTGCTGCTCCTACTGCTGCTGTTGATGATGATGATGATGATGATGATGATGATGATGATGATGATGATGGTGATGATGATGGTGATGATGATGATGGTGATGGTGATGATGATGGTGATGATGATGAAGATGGTGGTGATGATGATGATGATAGTGATGATGATGGTGATGGTGATGATGATGGTAATGATGATGATGATGATGGTGGTGAAGATGATGANGATAGTGATGATGATGATGGTGATGGTGATGATGATGATGATGGTGGTGATGATGATGATGGTAATGATGGTGATAATGGTGGTGATGATGGTGATGGTGATGATGATGGTGATGCTGTCCTCAGCTGACATCAGACTCCAGCTGCTTCAGTCACCCAAAGTGGACTAAAGACTAGTGACTCTCCAGGAATCCCCCAAACTTTCAGCTACTGGGTTCTCAGCCTCTCCAGTGCTCAGACGGTCACCGTTGGACAATCAGGCCATTATGGTATTAATCAATCTACTGAATCCCATTTATAATATATGTTATTATCATTTCTCAGCCTTCTGGCTAAGATCAAGTATGCTATCTCATCTTGTCAGTTTAATATATGTTATAGATGTCCTGCTCCTTTAGAAAACCTTGCCAACAGCTGGTTCACAGCTCTAAGGGACAGAGCACAGGCTGTACCCAGACCCAGCATCAGGGGCAGAATAGCAAATTAACTCTACACAATGTATCTAGACTGTGAAGGTCAGCCATGCTGGATGCCATTCTGCCTGGTTGCCTATGGGTAAAGGGTCTGGAGAGCTAGCTAAGGAGGACGAGGGTGAGCCCCCTGAAATCAAGAAAGAAGCAAGCATCCCCACAACCAAGGACATGTGGTCCAGTGTAAGGTTAGTAAAAGAATGACCACCACAGAGCCGTCTTCATCCCTTGTATCCCCAAGCACCAAAGTCAGACTGTTTACTCCTTGTTTGGGGACCTGAGAAAGTATTCACAAGAAGAAGGGGACTGAAGAAAGCCAAGTGCTCGGGGTGTTTCCCTGTTTGGTAGCACAAGGGGACAGAGTCCCCACCCAGAACAGTGTAGAACATTGGTGCTACACAGGGCAGATCCTGAGAGAAGTGGTAGAGGAATAGATGGGATCCCATGGAGCCTCCTTCCTCCAGAGTTCACTAGACCAGAGGGGTTCACTTCCTATTGCTGACCTGTGGTCCTTGTTCCCACATTTCAACCATAGACTCTAGCTCAAAGGGCCTCATGCCTCTGACACAGGTTCCTTTGGGAGAGGCCTCCAAACACACCCACAGTGCCCACACACAGCTGTTGTGCCTACTGCCTCAATACCATGGGGCTCTCAGACGTCTGGGAGACACCCTAACTTTGATAAAATGCCAGAGTACTTTATAATTGCTTGCAGTGAGCAATTTTGAAACACTCAAAGACAAATTGCCAGTTTGCAGAGCGTATTTCAAAGCAACTTCCCATTTGTTTAATTTCATGGCTTTTATGACTTGAAGCTTCTCTCCAGGACTCCAAACTTGCTTTTTACCCACCGAAGAACTATTGTTCCCTCATCTCCAGAGACATCCATCGCCCGCCCGCTATCCGCTCAGAAACTGCCTCCTCTGCCCNTTAGACAGGGTCACTTCACCATCTCAAATACAGTTCAGTTTACAGAAAACAGCCTCTCTGCCAGACACCAAGGTCCTCAGCTAGTTAGTATGTTTTCACTGAGGCTGTAACATCGATGGTTGTTTCCTTGAACTACGATATTTCACTTACTCTGTAGAAGCCACTGTGGGTGATAGTGACAGGTCCAGCCGGATATGAGGGTGGCATCTGCCTAGGGCCTCCAAATATCATCCTACAAGTGGGGAGAGAATGCTTCACACAAAACCTCACCCTAATCTCTACAGCTCTGGCTAGTGCTGGGATAAGAAGCATTCAGAGTTGGTGCACAGGTTCCTCTACTTAGAAACACAAAGACCAGAGGCAGAGGAGACAGTCCAGGCAATAAAGTGCTCATCCTGCAAGCAGGAGGGTCTGAGTTCAATCCCCAGAACCTATGAGAAAATGTGAAAAATAGAGGTGAACATGGCGGTGCACTCTTGTTATTTCAGCTGTGGAGAGGATGGATCTCTAGGGCTTGCTGAGTAGCCAACCTAATAACCAAAGTGATTAACTCCAGGACAATGACAGAAACTGTCTCAAAAAAACCAAGATGGACGGCACACTGAGGAGTGATACTCTGGCCTACACACACCCACACCCCCCCACACACACACACGTGCACACACATGCACCCACTTACAAATATATGTACATACACCCATANACACACACACACACAAAGAAAAGAAATGTGAAGACCAAATAATCTCCTATTTATTTATCTGTTTATTATTTTACAGTACTGGGAATTGAGTCCAAGAGCCTTGAACATGCCAATATTCTCTGAGCTGCATCCTCTGCCTTATTTTTGCTTTTTATTTGATAATGCATCTCAGTACATTGCCCATGATCAACTTGAACCCTCTCTATAGCCCAGGCTGGTCATGAACCTTCACTCCTCCTGTTGCAGCCTCCTGGATAGCTGAGATGATAAGCTTGCCCTGTTTTTAAATCTTTTTGAAATACTCAGCTAAGAGCTGTATGATCTTGTTCTTACTGCACTGTGATGGTTCTGATGCCATGATGGCCTTAGAAAGCATGGTTTCCTGTAGGCAGACACTGTAGGCATGCGTGCGCGCGCACACACACACACACACACACACACACACACACACACACACACANANACACACACACNNNNCNNANACACANANACNNNANACACACACACACAGACACACACAAACACACATATACCACATACACATACCATATGCATACATTCAAGTTCAAGGAGGTATGTGAGAATTTCTCTGAGCCACAGTTTAGAAGGTTCCCAGCTCCATCTCAAGCCAGGGGACCATGTCCGAATGCCCCCTCTCCTTCTCCTAGTTAGCTCCAGCTGTCAGCACAGTTCAGAAATATCTATGGGAGTCTCAATTGAGGGACTGTCTCAGCCAGACTGGCCTGTTGGCAAATCTGGGCATTTTCTTGATTAATTGTTGGAAGAGCCCACTGTGGGTGGTGCCATCCCTCACAGGCTGGGCTATAAGCTAAGCAAGTGTGAGAGATCAAGTCAGTGAGCAAAACCCTTCCATGCTTTCTGCATCAAATTCCTGCCTGAGCTCCTGCAGCAGCTTCCCTCCATGATGGGCTACAATCTGTACGATGAAGTAAACCCTTTCCACCCCAGTTGCTTCCGTCATGGTGTCTGTCATAGCAACAGAAAGCAAACAAAGATACCCCCCACCCACCACCACCCACCCCGCTTCTCCTACATTGGACAAAGCCCAGCTTCTTCTCGAGTTCGACTCTCTGTGGTGAACCTCCATCAGTATCTGTCTACTGTATCCTTAGGCAAGTGTGTTCATTAAGAGCACATACAACCACAGGCCTGAAATCCAGACAGAGGGCGTGGACTGAGGACAGATGGGAGCATCTCTCTGCCAGGCAACCTTCTCCTCTGCCCACCCAGGGTCATTTCCTATTTCCTGCTCAGGTGTCCCGAAGTCCNACACTACAAAAGCTTCAGAGGAAGCAGGCTTTTTAAGGGATTCAAAGCGACGGTCAGATCTGGGCCCTCTTTTCTTCTGTCTCAACACTCTGAAAATATGACCACACCCTTCACAGGAATTCTCAGCCTCCTGAACAACTGCCCACTCGCTCCAATAGACAGGTCGCCTGTCTGTCATTTTATGTGCACGGCAAGAAGAAGCCAGCGTGTGAGCTAAGTTCCCATCTGCAGCAAGGCAAGAAGTGATCACAGATACTGAGAAGTGAGCCGTATCATGTTCCTAAGATGGCAACCCGAAGGCCCAGAGCAGGTGACACAGGCTGAGAAGGTGACGTAGACGAGGTGGTGGTGAGGGTAAGCACAGACAGTTCACCGACAGGTCCCTCGTTAACAGGCACACAGACACTTCGAGGACAGATTTGCAGAGTCCTGGTGATAATGGGGACTAGCAAGTGCTTTATTTAATTAATCATGAAAAGGAATTTCCCCCCAGGCAAGGCCTAGATGTAGAGACCCCCTATATGGATGGTGAGAACAGATGACTCAATTAGATCTCTCAGACTCGGCTCGACTGCTCTTAACTTAATTCTGTGAAACAGCTCGTCTCCGGAACCCTGCCCTGCCACCGCACACCCTCTGCGGCCAGCTGGGTCTTCAGCTCTGCTTATGGGGGGGTGGGGGAGGGGGTTGACCTTGAGATGTTCTCCCTGGCTATCCGTTCTCCCCCTCAGCCTTCTGCTTCTTTCCCATCTCCCTCCCTCCACGTAATCAGGAACTTGGCTCTTTTAATATCAGCCACATCAGATATTTTGAAACATAATTCTCCTGGGAGGAAATGGTTATTAAAAAGGTAATTAATTTATGCCGAAGGCATACACAAATCATAAATCATCCACAGTTATTTGCCCTGAGCTTTTTTTTCCTCTCCTGCTGGCATCTTTTCACCCAGGTAAACAAGGTGTATGTGCGAGCAAGCTCGCAGTTCAGAGCCTGTGTTGTTCCAGAGCACACTGGCCCGCTGTCCTCCTCCGGTTTGGGGGAGTCAGTGTCTCTCCTCAGACCCTTGCTATGTCTGCCAGAGCTAATGTGTATGCTTTTTACCAAGACAAGACACTGAGAGACTACCCAGGGAGGCAATGGCCGCCAGGAAGCAGAGCCAGTGTCTAAAAGCTTTCTATCTGCCTAATTGGGTGAGTTATACATATTCATTACTTAGAGAAACAGGCTTGGACAGGGGCTCAGAATCACTGACAGGCACAAAAGACCAGAAATCATATAAACAACTATTTAGAGACAAATCACATCACACGGGGCTTGGAGGCCATGCTTGTCATCCCAGCACTCAGGGAGGCTGAGGCAGGAGGATTGCTGTGAGTTTGAAACCAGCCTGGACTAAATAATAAGACTATCTCAAACCCCCACAAGTCCTTAAAAGTGTCAGATCAAGACTAATCAGATTGCATCTTTGCCATATTTTATTCTTCTAAGACGGGACATGTCACAAGCAGCATGTAGCTACCCAGGGAGATCTGTGTGGCCTCCCAGTGCTGCCCACATCTGACAATCCCCTGGCTTCCATCCTGAGGTTTCCTCGTACCACACCAGCCAGACCTCCCAGTCCCTGGCCACAGAGAGAGCATGCACTGAGCGAGGCTCTTGAAGTTTCCTCTGACACCCTCCCTGCCAGTGAGCAGATCTGAGAGGGTGGAAGATGGGACGGGAGCCCAANGGGATTTCCAGGATGCAGAGACAAGGGNCAGCTGTCTCCAGATATATCCAGGACTGTTCGGCATCCTCTCTGACCCTAATAGGGTCTGGTTAAGGCCTCGCTTTGAGCTTTGAGGTTGAAACAGTGCCTCCTGCTAGCAGAGAGTACCAACCACAGCTCGCTCCTGAAGGGCTAACTGCAAACTCCCACCATGACGATCCCATACCCACTTGCGTCTCGGCATATTACTTTGGTTTCATNTGAATTCCTTCGGAATTAATAGATGATATATTTTGTGCATGAATGCTAATACTGGTTCGACATCTAAAGTGGATCCACGTATACAAAATGAGGACAAGCAGCTCCTGTGCCCTGGGTTGTAGGCGGTAGAGGCTTGACATCAGGGAAGTCACCCATGATGGTCTCACCAGGTCCAGCCCGGCTTAACTTCCAAGACTGGACATACTCAGATGCAGCTTCACAAAGAAGCCAGCTCGTGGTCNTTGCCCTTCCTCAGCCGAGACACTCTTCCCTCCAGGAGACACTTGGGGAAGACCCAGGATGGGGCCCTTGTCCCCAAAAACTTATACTCCCAAGCTAGGGTCTCCTAGGCAGACCAACCCAGGACAAGTGCAACAGGCCTTCAGCATGATGTCCATTCACCTGCTGATTAGGGGAGGGGACTTGTTCAGTCCTAGTGTCCTCACGACCTTCTCAGGTCTGCTGTTGACAGGGACTGACAGCATCTCTGCCAGGGCTGCAGTGGCCATAGCCTGACAACAAGTGCCNTCAATTCTAGTCAGCAACTCTGAGGACATGAGAAAAAAGGCACAGAACAGCAGGGCCTGCCACCACCACTCAACACAAGACCCTCTGAGGAGGGAGAAGCCACAGTTCTGACAACTCCTGCTCTGTGAGGGAACAAAGCTTCCATTTCCTGAAGGAGACCTGACCTCTGAGGGCTCCAGTTGTCCTTTCAGCGCTGTGAGGGGTCAGCTGCCAGCGACTCACCTCCTACTGCAGGCCATGGCTATTCATGTCCCCACTGGGCCTCCACTCCAAATTCTCAGGCCTGCTCCCTTCCTTCACTACTCCATCCTCTTTTAGATGGACCAGCAAAGCTGCAGAGATGCCTGGACACTAGGATTTCAGTGACACAGTGACGACGAAAATCCATGTGGCTCTCTCAGAAGCAGCCCTGTGAGTCTCTCAGTACCAGACTGATGGCTATATCAGCCACGAATGCTTCCTAGGGTCAGTAAGGGCCCAGTCAGTGGTGGTATGGGGGGAGGGGCACTGCCTTCAGTAAGCCACTCATTCCCTCTGCCACATCATGGACACTCAGGTCACATAACTAGCTAGCTGCAGGGCAGGCTGGGAATGAAAGCCCAACCCTGTAGCCTGGATGGAAGATGGACTCAGGGGCAGTCCTAGGCCTTGACCATGGCTCTGCTCAAATTCTGTCATGGACTTCTCAGGGAGCCTCGAGCAAACAGGGCCTGCTACTATCTACTTTGTAGCTGCACTGTGTGTGTGTGTGTGTGTGTGTGTGTGTGTGTGTGTGTGTGTGTGTGTGTGCATATTACAGACTAGAGAGCCGACTTCACCCTGGTTAGAGGGAAGCACAGGTTCCTAGCAAGAAGGACATTTCTCCTCAGATGTGGATCAGTACCGTGATGTGAAAATGCCTGAGGGCTCCTTGGAACCAGGAGCAGCTGGAAAAGTCAGTCACAGTTCAATGTCTACAATTACATCTCTTTTATCCGGTGCCATGGTTAGGGTGGCACTTGGCAGACACAGAGAAGATGATGGGATAGGTAGATACTACCTTAATGTGGCAATCCACAGAGGTCTATTATTAAGGGGGTGCAATGGGGTACAGACTCACTAATACAGAACAAGGAAGACACCACTGCTGATCCTGCTGGCCCAGCTGCCACTGTCCTGTCCTTCTGCCCCAGGGGTGATGGGGACCAACTACAAGCTACTCCATGCCGCTTGACCCAGTCTTGGCCCCCAAGAGAGTGAACAACTCNTCTCTCTCAGCTCTTAAGGGATCACGCCCACAGATGAAGCCATGCCCCAGGGCTTGTACCCCAAAGCCATTGGCTGCACAGAACCAATTCCCACAACACTACCCTGCAGAAGTAACACTGGCATGGCTTCCCCAGCAGCCTATGTGGTCAGGTAGGCTGAAGTCTGACCACTGCTGCCAAGCCCACCCATCGGCAAGACAGACAGCATTGTGTTCATGCCTTGCAGCTCACCTTAGCATCTGTCACCATGGGGTCTAGGGACTGTGAGCCTCTGAACTCAGGCTGCTCAGAGGTCAGGGTGTCCCAACCAAAGAGGGCACCATTTGCATATACGACCTTTTCCAGGCTGGTCAGGCCCCTCCTCTTAGGACTGTGTCCCCACACTCCCTGAATTTGAGCATGAAAGCTGTTTCCAGTCTGACTGTCCATGTTGATCCAACATGAAGCAGTGCTCAATGGGGCTCATGAGGACATGTTTCTTTCTGACTCTCCCTTACCAAGATGTATTTCTACAATACAGCTACAGTCTACAGTCCTGAGATACCCAAACAGGAATGCCCTCACTGAGTGTGAATTTCCAGTGCCACCTGGACCGTCCTCGGGGAGCCAGGAGGAACCAGACACATGCATAAGGACACTATACGGCTCAGTGTCCCCACCTATCCTGCAGCCAGAGCCACCACAGAGCAGAGGGCCCAGGATCTGCTCTGCATAGTCCCCCAGGGTTACAGTACACGTAGATCAGGACGTACTTCCCAATGGCCTGCAGAGGAGCTACAGGGCTGAGGAGAGAGGCGAGGAGATGCCCTATGAAGCCATCAGAGTCATAGTACACAAAGGTGGGGCCAGACTTTCCAGAGGCCTAGGAAGACCCGGGTTCTGGCCAGTGTGATCTATAGGTAAACTCTGAGAAGGATCCAGGTGTCAGATGAGCAATGGAAACAGAAAAAGAAAGAGGGTGATGCTCCTAGGGATTTTGAAAGAGGATGTCAGGATGATTGAAGATCTAGAAAGAATGTGGAAAACAAACCCCAGAGCCCCTCGCCACCAGATACCCACAGGACAGATACAAAGAAGCAAGACAAATCGTGAGAAGTGACACTAGGGTACAGCCAGTTACCCTAAGAAGATGATGTGTTGAGGTGGTGCTCTGTAACCACTCATGAACAATCATATTAGCAGCCACNTTTAAAAAAAATAAATTGATAAAAAAGGAGAAATAAGCCAAGTACTAGCAGCCCATCAGCCCAGGCAAAGACCTGAATTAATGGCTGTAATCTAGAAGGGAGGTGGAGACATTAACTCATTTAAAGTGTAATAAATTAAATGCACACGTTAAAAGGGCCCTTCATCCTGCTATTGATCTCACCCTTCTCTCATGACTGCTAGGGGACCAAACCATCCCAGTGACATTAGCAGGTACCTGGGCTCTCAGAATAAGAAACACAGGTAGATAGAGTGCTGTCATACCAGCTAACTGCATGGGGACTATCACCTGATGCCTAGAGCAATTCTACCAGAGAAGCCAGCAGAATCCATAGGGCCGAAGGGACCAGAATGTGACAGGCATGATTTATGGTTCAGTTAATTTAAATAAACAGAGTCAACCCTTAAAGCCATCCAGCACCTTCCATCAAAGACCCAAGGCTCTCATCAGCAAGAGCCATCTCTTCAGCCACCAGCCTCAAGCAGGTCCCCTTCCCCATCACACAGTCAGTTTTTCCCAGACCCCAGCTCCCTCAGAGAGCGCTGGACAAAGCCAGCTTAGAGCTTTCTTCCCCTCCAGGACAGACTACAGCTGTGCTCAGAGAAACTATGTCCTTAGTTTGGAGATGTATCAGTGACACTAGGGGCTAGCCTGGGCCAACTTAGAAGAGAAATGGACTCTATTGCAACCTGNGCTGCCAGGATCTGGAGATTTCTGGTGGCTGGAGGTAGGGACCAGAAAATGGGACTCAAAAGTGTGGGCAGGGGTGTATGTCATAGCCCAGAACCCCCTGCACAGGCCCAGCTGGTGATCTGCCATCCATCTGGTCCTCCTGGCCTGGGGTCTCAGAATCCATAGGATGAGCCTTGATTAGTCAGGCCACCATCACTTCTCCAACGCTGCCTGGACCTGACGATGGGTAGAATCTAGGCCCCAGANCATCCAGTGAGGAACTGCATAGGATGACGGGAAATGAGCATGACCCTGTGTTAGTCAGTTTGTTGCTGACGTCACAAGTATCTGGGAAGGACACTTCATAAGTAGGGCAGATGGTTTTGGCTCAGAGCCTCAGGCTTCAGTGCACAGTGGGCTGGCTCATGGCTTTGGGCCNGTGGTAAGAAGAGCGTCGTGGTAGGAGTATGTGACAGGGAGGCTGCTCATCTCATGGCAGCTGCAAAGCAGAGAAGCAAGAACAGACACACACACACACACACATCTATACCTGTCTCTTAGGTAAGAAGAGCGTCGTGGTAGGAGTATGTGACAGGGAGGCTGCTCATCTCATGGCAGCTGCAAAGCAGAGAAGCAAGAACAGATAGGCCAGGGACAATATATCCCCCTTCCAGAGCACACCCCAGTGACCATGTCCCCCAGCAGGTCTCAACTCCTAGTTTCTACCAGGTCCCAACGACTGACAAATATAAACCCACCTGTGGGTCAGTCCACTGATCAGGTGAGACTTCCTGTGACCCATGACCTCCCAATGACTAGATCTACCACATGAACCAGGCCTTCAATACACGAACTTTCTGGCTCATCTCCAAATCACAACACCCCCAAATCATCATGATAGGAGCCCAAAGAGGAGGTGTCAGACAGGACAAGTGTCCCCTGCACAGTGAAGGAGAGGGATGGGGCAGTGTGTGGCTGGCTGACACTGGAAGATGAAGATGGAGTTGTCTAGACATTCCTTATCTTTGTGTTACCCTGGCTTCACCTGGGGACCAGGTGGCAAGTGTACCCAGGTGACTTTGNTACTACAGGAGTCTATGACAGACCCATGTCCCCCATCCTACTCCACATCCATGAGCCTGTGATCCCCAGATCCCTCCTCAGAGCAGCAAGAGAGAAAAGAGAAGAGAGGCTGGAGGGGAGATGGGGCACCTTACCCTCGAAGCCTTAGGGCACTCAGACCAAGGGTGGAGGAGACATTGCTGGGCCCCTGTGTCTGCAGCTGTCCAGGGCAGAGCTGGAGCCTTGGTGCTTCTGACCAGGGAACANTGTGGCAGCCAGAGTGTGAATATTTCCTCAATTGAACAATAGTCAAAGAGATGTTTTGTTTTGTTTTGTTTTTTTCTCTCTCTCTCCCTCTGGGATGCCTCAGGCAAGCTCTCTTCTCCAGCTCCTTTATCCAGGGCAGAAACACATCTCTCAGCCTCGCCTCTGCTCAGCAGTTGAGAGGAATGATTGGCACAGCTCAGGGCACATGCACACCATTGCCAGCCCCATCTAGCAACTGGGGCCGCATAGTCCCGGATGCAAGCAGAAGCAGGAAGAGGGTTGATAGGATACTGAGACAGTAAAGGCACATATCCAGGGGCCAGGTGGGCAAGTCNGGNAATATAAGCCCAGGTGGGTAGGGACGGGGACACAGGACCATATTGTGGGGGCTTGGTATTCAGGATGAGGTGGACAGGGTGAGGGGGGTAGTAGCTAAGTTGGGTAAGACCAGCTGAGAAGGGGTGAGGTCCACAAGGCAAGGTGAGCAGGGTAGATACCTTTGGTCAGTGGGTGTTGGGTGGTGGCTCTCTGCGCCTCTGACACTGAACAGATAGGACTGAGATTCCACATCCAACTGAGGCAGATGGTGCTGTGTATGTGGATGGGGGCCAGTCAGGACTTGGGGGTTCTTGCCGTGTAACAAACTGTCCCCCATTTCCAGTGCTCTGTGGAGTGAAGGCGGACTCCTGGCAGGTGCTTTCTGTCCATGGTCACNTGGCTAGAATGTCACTTCTTGTCATCTTCCTGCTGCTTCCTTTGGTAGACAGAAAGACAAAAATGTAAAAAATGACACCCTGAGTCTCGAGGCTTCTGTACAGACTGCCATCATTTCCTCTAACATTTTGCAGGACAAAGGTTCAACCAGGACAGTATCAATGAAGACATGTCCTCCTCCCAGAAGGCGACAACAGGTACCGAGAGCAGTACCACAGTCTTTAGACAGAATGTCATCTCCTCTTCACTCTGGTCACTTTCAGACCTGCTTCAGGAAGGTTGCTAGCTACTATAATAGTGACCTTTTTGTTACTATGACAAAATGCCCAGCAGAAGTAATTTTAAGAAGGAAGAGTTTGTCTTGGCTCACCAGGATGAAGACTGGCTTCTCCACGTGCCCCTGGGCATCAGCTGCCTGCTTTGTCTCCGTGGGGGCTAGGACAGACAGTGCCTCATTGGCTATGTGAGAATCTGGGAGGCTGACGACTCCCAGGACTCCCTGTAAGTGTTCAAGAAATGTTGGTGAGACTGTCCTGGGTCCCTAGTGGTCAGCTCAAAGTCTACCATAGCTAAGTCCTCAGGAAGTATGACCACGGGATGAGTGGGACAATTTACACACTGTGAGCTAGTAAGAAGGTGGCCCCAGATAACACGACCCTGGAGGACACAGGGCAAGGGTTCATGGCCAGGAAAGCGTAGGGAGCAGAAACAGAGAGAAACAGGGAGCTTGTCCACTGACAAGGAGGGAGCATGGATTGGGAGTCTCTGGAGCTATCATGGGCTCCGTGTTATGGCAGCAGACGAGCAAAGTGAGGACACATCCAGTGAAAACGGTGTCTGTGGTAACTCACACAGATTTCACAACAATGCTTAGGAACTGTTCGGTGCTGATCTGTCATACGGCTGGTGAAAAATGACGTGATTTGCATAAAATAAATAACGCTAGAAATAGAATCGTCAAAATATTGCTAGTGAGTGAAGCCAGGCATGGTGGCACACTCCTTTGATTCCAGGCAGAGGCGGGTGGATTTCTGTGAGTTCACAGCCAGCCTGGTCTACCTACCTAGCAAGTTCTAGGCCATGCAGGGATACATAGTGAGACCCTGTCTCAAAACACAACACACACACACACACACACACACACACACATCTATATTTAAAACAAATGGGCCAGCTTTTAATTTTCCTAGTCCCCATAGTGATTTCACTTTAATTTCACAGTAACTAAGTACATTGTCTTTGTATTTGATTAATGCATGAATATTTAGGGGTTTTAAATTAGAGACAATTTAAGCGAAACCTCTATAAAAATGACTCCACTCTCTCAAAGAAATCGATGACATCTATAAAAGGGACAGTCAGCAAAAAANGAGAAAGAGGAGGAGGGTGCAGCTGTGGTGATGACAATGATGATAATGGTAATAATGGCGGTGGGGTGATTTGAATGGTGATGATGGTGATGATGATGGTTATGATGGCAGTGGTAATGAAGCTGGTGATGGCAGTAATATTATGGTGATGATGATGACGAGGATGATGGTGGAAATACAATGGTNATAATGGCGGTCGAGGATGAAGAAACAGTGGTGATGGAGATGGTGACCTCGATGATAATGATGATGGTGATTGATGATGGTGTTGGTGACGGCAGTGATGATGGGCACNCTATGANGATAGCAATGAGGGATAATTCAAAGATGGTGCTGGCACTGTTGCTAATTATGGTGATAATTACGAGTGAAATATTAATACAGGTGGGGATAACATTATTCCATTACTCACTGGCTTGTGTCCTTGGACAAATGAATGTATCACTACTGTGACTCAGTTTCTTCATCTCCAAACTGAGCAAAGACAACCTGACTCTTGGGATAGGGACCAGTGGGCNGGTCCTATAATCAGTGCTTCCGTGGGTGTGGCCAGCTCAAGGCCAGCACTGGGAATGCTGGTTCTTCACACTGGCCAGAGGAGACCCAGNNTCCTCCTCCAGGGCTGGCATGTCACTCTTCACAGAATGCCCTCGGAGAGGCTGTGACTCCCAGGAGAATGGTTTTTCTCTTTCAGCTGTCACTCCAGGAGCCCAGGCTGACTATTAAACAAGCTGTTCTGACTCCATGTCCTGCTCTCCTGTCAGCGGGAAAACTACAGCTTCAGAGGACNGATCTTCTCTGAGGAAAGACAAAGTGTCACTGGCAGAGATCAAATCAAGAGCGAGTCCTTTGGTAGCAGGTGTCAGCCGGGCTGCNAGGACAGGCCCACTGGGTTCCNATTTGTTTCATTCAAAGTTGGTATCTCCCAGCTGTCCACACAGCCCATGCTCACATTCAGGTCTGNGANNCTAGTGAGGAGTAGCAGGAGTGTGTGAAGGCGGGGATGATGTCATGGTCACGAGGTTACTGTGGGCTGTGATGTAAGATATGAGTGACCAGGTATTTCAGGTGACAAAGACTCTCTGACCTGCCTCTGTNGTCCACCATTAGAGTCACAGCTATACCAACAACAAGGCTGTGCCAANACCACCCACTGAGGTATTTGGGACAACAGGTGGGTNATCCCTGAGANTGAAGGAGAGGCTCCTGGGGCAGTCTGCATTGTGCAGGGTCAGCGGCAGCTAAGGACNAAAACAGTTCTGAGAGCTGAGCTGGGTGTCACACAGANATGGNCTTGATGTTGGGGATGACAAACANGCTTGACACTGGCCTGGGGCATGGCATTCTGGGACAGGCAAAGTGAGGATACATCTCCAGTCANGGGGAGCTGAGCCACCCCAGGGAGACCANGCAGGTGTTGGCAGAGCCAANGGTTGAACATGTGAACTGGGGTGACAGACACCTGGGTCTAAGACCTGGGCACAATGGAGGANTGTCTTCATCTTCCTGTGCCTCAGTTTCTTCATCATTACAGTAGGAGGTTGGTAACTACCTTATAGACCTTTGTTCCCTCTTTGATTCCATTTTCATCTTCACTGACATGACTGCCCAGTTTTCTGAGACAACACAGTATGTGGCCCGCACTCACCAAGCACTTCCTGTTTCTGAACATAGGCTAACTACTTATTGGCCCAAACCAAGATGGGGCTCAGGCCACATGGGGGCAGGGGCTTGGGCACAGGCATGCTTAAGGACATGGGTGTGGGTTCTGCCTCTCATCAGTACTGAACCTAGCCTCCACCTCTGCAGAGTGAGGATGACCTTTCTGCCTATGCCACAGGGTTATCATAACTACCACATCACTGATAGGCAGCACTATGGGCCGCATCCAACATTCAGTGAGCACTATATTCCTGAAACCTCCTGAACTTCCCCTCCTCTCCCTCTGTGCTTCTTCCCTCACTAATGTATTAACATGGAGCTAGTACAGGTCTGTGAGCAGAAGCTCTGCCTGGGGCGTGTTGCCTAGTCTCTCTTCCCTTTGCCCTGGAGAAGAGGGGCTGGGGTATGCCCTTCTCCTAGGACAGAAGGAGCATCCTGCTTTTGTTCCTGTGCCCCGAGGAAGTGACCATCCTCTGAGGACAGCACCTCTGTCTTAAAGTCAAGGACATGGCCCCACCATTCATGTGAAGAGCACTCACTGCTCCAGGCAGGGAGCAGGTCTATTTATAGACTAAGCTGTGCACTGGTCTATATCATCGATAAAGCATTTCTGTTACCCAGTACTGGGTGGGAAGGAGGCTTGTGTTGGAATATCATCTCCAGTGAGCTAGTGAGGAGGTGACCTAAAATTACACCTCAGGTGGCCCTGCACCTGAACCTCCATGTTGAATATCCCCAAGGCCCTCGGATGACCCCCAGAGGCTGTTCAGTGACGTTCTGTGTTGGCTCAGGAACTGGGAAAGAGGTGGCCTATGTACAAACAAGCAAGGCCATGGGCAGACTGCAGTGCTCTTTAGGGCAGCCAGGACCCTCTGGGACCCCATCCCCAAGCCTGCTCCTCTGAGGTGAAGCTCCTGTCAAGAAGCCATGGCCTGAGGACAGCAGAGTTCCTCGTCAGGAGCAGGAAGAACAGCCCAGGAAACCAGACCCCGAGTCTCCAGCCTCGACGTAAGTAATGGGATTTCATGGAATTACAATTTCAATTACTGCACTATTACTGTCTCACAAATGCGATTCTCTTCTTTCGAAATGGATTAGTGGGATTGACTTGGCCTGGCTACAAATCCACATTTATGGCTGGATCATGGACAGATGTTGATGTCCCCACTGTCCCTGTGCCCAATCCTTCTGCCAGGCCCAAATTGCAGATTCCATATCATTCCAAGCTGAGGTCACAGTGCAGCCTGCCTTCTCTGACCTTATGGGACACAGGTGCCCATTGTTGGGATGCACTTCCTGGAACCCAAGCTGGTCCCCAGCAGCCCAGCCAAGAAGACATCAGAAAGAGGTGCACATTGATCTGCAGTCTAGTGCTAAATTTTGCCCAGGGCCTCTTCCTGAACAAAGGCTCATGGGACCTTTCTGATTGATGAGGCATGGGTCATGTGACAGGGTGGTGTCTCACTCAAAAACAAAAAAAATTGGGAAGTGGAATGCTGGATTCCTCCTCAAGCCAGCAAGAATCAGGGTGAGGGAGGGAAATGTCTCTAGAGGGATGGCATCCTCAAGGACCACAGCACATCTGACCTACAGGCCTAGCTCTCAGACAGCCACATCTTCCTCCTGCCCTGGCCATATTCCCATACACCAGGTCCACCCCAACTCAGATCTGGCTATTCTCCATAGCTCCATCCACTGAGCCCTGCTCAAATGTCATCTCCTTGCATGGCTTTTCTCTACCTACCCTGAGACAGTCTCTCCACCCATCACTGTAGCACACACCCCACAGCAAATGTTGTGCACGGAGAATGCGGGCAACCCGATTTCGATCCTCCCCCTTCTAGCAAGTTTCTCCCATCTTTCTGCTCAGCTTCCTGGACAGATTCCAGGCACAGATTCTCACAGGGGATCTTCAAATCNGATGTGGCCCCAGAAGGAATGTCCTGGGGATGAGGCTGAGCCAAGCATGTGTGTGTCCTTCAGCAGGCTGCATGAAAAGCTTCCTATGCCAGCATGGCCAAGGATCCCCTCAGCCCGTGTCCCAGGCACCTGCTGCCAGGGAACAGCACTAAATGGTGTTCACAGCTCCTCTGTGGGTCTGTGTCTCCACTGCACGGATGCTCTAGGGATGCCGATGCCTGAAGTTAGAGGAGTTCCCACCATCCGTGCACCTCTCTGTCTGAGGCAGGTNAGGCACTCGCTCATGGCATATCCTCTCCATGCAGTGAGACATCTTTGCATGCTGAGAAGACAGAGGAGATGTAGCTGGACACCAGCCTCTGTGTCACAGCCGCTGTCACAGGAGCTGCAGATACCCCATCACCTCTGTGACACCTCCTACCTGACATGGAGGTAATGGCTGGTTTGTCTCAGCAGGGACACTAGAGCTATAGCAGGATGTGGCCAGGGCTTTGAGCCCCTCCTCTTTGTGTGCCTCGGACAAACCAGCTATGAAGGGTGAGTGGAGGGAAGAGAGGATGAGACACTTGAGGACCTGGAGCCGTGTGGACACCTAGGCAGAGTCTGAGTCCCGGGAGCTCCATGTGTTCCCTCACCTGCCCACTCAGCCACTGGTTGGGGATGGTTATAGGAAAAGGCATGGAAGAGATAGGTACGGATTTGTGCCAAGGCTAGTGTAGGATCGTATGGGCATAGCAGAAGTGTCACAGGGGCATAGAAAGCTGGTTGGTATCAGAAGGGAACAGAGGGTAGAGATGTGTGGGAGGTAGAGCAAGAAGTGATGGCAGAACTGTAGGGATAGTAGAGGCCTTGGGGAGCTGTGTCAATCCGTAAGGACAGGAAAGCTTTGGCTCCCGAAAAGAAGGCTTTCATTTTTTTCTCTTCTTTTATTGTATTCTTCTTTATAAAAATTTTGGACATGAGAAAAGACTGATACCCCTTGAGAGCCTCATCCCAGCAATGCAGCATGGCATGCATTATTGCTGCTGAGCCCCTAAGCATGGCTTCCCTACCTGGAGGCTGGTTCACTTCCTCTGCAATGGTTGGCCTTGAGTGTAGAGTAGATCAGAAGATGCCTAGGACACTTTGGGGTGTGTCTGTGTGAGGCTAAGGTGGGGAAGACTTGTCTTAAATATTGGTGATACCATTTAGTCAGTGGGAGTCCCACATAGAACCAAGTGGGAAGGAAGAAACCAGCCAGCCCACGCCAGCTGTTCTTTGTGAACTAGTACTACCTCCACCTCCATGGACATCAAGGCTCTTGTGTCTGCAGCTCTTTAATGAGCTCACACCAGAGACTCTCCAAGGAGCTTCCAGGCCTTCAGCATTGGACTAGGACTGTGCCATCAATTCTTCCTTTGCGCTGGTTAGTCTTCTGTCAACTNTTCACAGGCTAGAGTCATCTTGGAGGAAGGAACCTCAATTAAGGAAATGCCTCCATCAGACTGGCCTGTAGGTACGTCTGNGGAATATTTTCTTGATTAATGACTCATGTAGGAGGGTCCAGCCCACTATGAGTGTTGTCACCCTTAGGAAGAATGTCCTGGAGTATAAGAAAGGGAGCTGGTAAAGCCATGGAGAGCAAGCTAGTTACCAGTGTTCCTCCGTGGCCTCGGCTTCAGTTCCTGCCCCCAGGTTCCTGCCTTGACCTTCTTCCTTGGCTTTCCTCATAAATGGACCGAGAGCAGGGATTGTAAGGCAAATAAACCCTTTCCTTCTCAAGTTGCTTTTGATCCGTGTTTTATCACAGCAACCAAAAGCAAAGTAGGACACACTTGTTTTGAGGTTTTTGGACTGAGCAGCTACCATGTTCTCTGCCTTTTCACCCGGGGAGCTATTGTGGGATTTTTCAGCTTCCAGTTGAGTCAGCAAGCCCAATAATTCCCCGTTCATATTACACACAGACACACACACACAATGTTGGCTCTATCCTCTGGAAAGCCATGACTAANAGACTCTCACATCAGCACCAAAATGGAATAGCACCCAGGAGTTACAGTGGTAAGGTCTTTTGTTAGTGTTTTTAAATAAAGCAACTAAACCTACAATTTCAGCTTTCTTTTCTTTTCAATTCTTCCAATATTTTCACCAGGTCTCCATAGTTGCTTCAACTGCACTGCACTCGGAGGATTTCTCTTAAGTACCTGCTTTCAACACAGCTTTCACAGCAATAACCCATTCCTGTCTTCTCATCACATTGGCTTATGGAGCTTATTGAGATACCTAAATTCAATAACATGTAGGGATGGCACAACAGGCTGAG
>LZPO01116974.1:634085-652411 GCA_001675575.1 Neotoma lepida
GTGAGCTCACACGCGCAGGCCTGTGTGTCTGTGTACTCATATACAGAGGTCAAAAGACAACTTGTTGGAGTCACTTCTTTTCTCCCACCAAGTGTGTTCTAGCGATCAAACTCAGGTGATCAGACCTAACTGCATACCCCCTTACCCACTGAGCCAACTTGATGGTCTTGTTTAGAGTCGTCTTCTGGAAACCTACTAGGTACCCTCAAGGAAGGCAGGGGAGAGAAGACTGAGAAGTTCCCTGTGGAGAGAGTAGGGCCCATGGTTGCCCCTCACCAGCCCAGAGAGAGGAACAAGGACCCCTAGGCCACCCCTTTTCTGAGGTGTACTAGACATGGAGTGCCACACCCTAGGCACGGCTCTGGGTGAGTAGAGAGAAGAATAAGGTCAGGCTGCTTCTGGCTGGCATTTTCAAGAAATGCCAAGGTCCCCTGAGGTGGGGCCCAAGGCACAGACCAAACTCTAAACCAGAGAGCAGAGAGCAGAGCCTCACTAGAAATCAGGGGACATCTTTCCCCAACACCTATCACCATAGCATGAAGTCACATATTGACACAACTGGCAATGACTACAGCTGCTGTCTCACTCACTAGGAAAGGGGAAGACCCAAGGAGGTGAACACATTATCCTGGAGGAACTGAGTCTAAGTAGGACAGGATAGCCATAGCAACAGTGCCCCCTCCCACCAGGACCGAACTCAGCTTGTCCCAATCAGTACAGTCCCTGCACTGAGGGTAAACAGCAGAGCACCAGTTCATCTCAAGCATAAATACTAACTCAGTAGACCCTATCTCCTTCAGATACACTTCCGGCTTCCAGCAGAAGTCCTAAGATATACAAGACAAGATAAAAACCACCCAGAGAAATCATCTCAGCTAGGCTCAGACACAGTGCTGGACCCGAAGACAGGAAATTAAAAACTTAGAGATAATATGTTAAAGGATCCAAGGGGGAAGATAATCAACGGGCTGTTTGGTAGGTAATTTCAGTAGAAAAGAAACTACAAGAAAGAACAATTCAGTGATATGAGAAAACACAGAGGCAGAAACAAAGGAGTCAACCAGAAGGCTTGTCTGCACAAGGCACAGNCACAGAGCAGGTCACTGGGTGTCCCGTTAGGTCAGAGGGAAATTTCCTAGTGACAGACACAGAGGGAACCAGACAAGCAGAATGAATAGAAGGTAAAACAATAGCAAAGACAAAACAGGCCACAAACGCTGGGACAAAATCCAAAAGTATAAAGTACCCATACTACAAAATCCCAGAGAGGAAAGAGAGAATAAACAAAAGCGATATTTGGAGAAATCATTGCTGGGAAATTCTTCCAAAGCCAGTGACAATCAATTACAAATCCAGGACACTTAGCACAGAGGGCGATAAACAGTAACAACAAAAACAAACATAGGCAAAGTCTATACAAACTGCAAAATAAAGAAGAGAGACTGAGCAACCGAAAGGGAGACACGGACATAAGAACTGAGCTACGGACGAGTGTTCCAGACCATGTCTTGAGGAAGTGATCCACAAAGGAAGATAGGATGTCAGTAATTTATTACGGGAGAGAAAAGACCCAGAATTCCTTGTCCACTAGAAATACCCCCCAAAAGTCAAGGAAAACTGAGGAGCTTCCTGTCAGCGGCTCTTCCCTACTTCCTATCTGCAGGCCTCCCATGATTCCTGTTTGAGAACCTCCCTTACTTCCTGTCAGCATAGCTCTTCTACTTCCTGAAGTAAGACTCCCTTTATGTCTCACCAATGAGCTTCCCTAACATCCTATCAGAGGCTTTCCTCTACTTCCTGTCAGGGAATCTCCCTTTCTTCCTGCCAGGTGCCTTCCCTTCTTCCCATCAACAGACTTCCTCTACTTTCCATCCTCAGACTCTTTCTACTTCCTGTGAGTAGGCCTCCTCTACTTCCTATGAGCAGGCCTCTCCTACTTCCCATTAGGATCTTTACCTCTATGTATTTCCCAGTATCCTGTCAGAGGGCCTTCCCTACTTCCTGTCATCAGACTCCCGCCCACTTTCTGTCAAGAGTCTCTATCTCATCCCAGAGAACCTTCTCTTCCAGCAATGACAAAGGCAGTGTCAGTTTCCCAGGCACAGGAACTATAACATAGGCCAAACTGTGCATCCAAAAAGGAAGGAATAGTCTAAGAAATGAAGTAAACAAAGATAGGAGATTGTGGATTTATTTTTAAGGAAATTGAAGCAAATGACTTTGAATTTTTTTTTTCAAAAGAAATGTAAAGATCCGTGACTAGGCAATAATAGTGTTCTGTGGGCTGAATGTTTGTGTCCCTTCAAAGTTCATATGTTGAAATCCTCACTCAGGGGTGGGGCCTTTGGGAAGTGATTGGTCATGGAGCAGAGCTTTATGAATGGGATTAATGCCCTATAAAAGAGATCCCAGAGACCTGCCTCACTGATTCCACCATAAGAAGACCCAGAAAGATATTAGCTATGACCCAGATAGCCTGTACTACACACCAAATCTGCTGCTGTCTTGGCCTTGAACTTTTCAGACACCAGAACTATAACAAAATAAGTTTTTGTTATCCACAAGTGTCACTAAAATCCTTTCCTGGGGGAAAACAGGAACAATGTCTAATAAGACTTTTTCCTAAGGCCTTGATGACAAAGTAGAGTACATTTCCACCACAGGTCACCCTGGAGAAGCAATGAGTTTGTGGGGTCTATTTACAGAGCACGAATGAGGATTTCCTGATGGGTGCTGTGGAATATCTTTCTGTGAATATGTGCTGCTCTAATTGGTTGATAAATAAAGCTGCTTTGGCCTATGGCAAGGCAGCTTAGAGGCAGGCAGAAAATCTAAGGAGAGAGACAGGGAAGAGAAAGGCAAGGTGAGAGAGATGCCAGCCACTGCCAAAGGAGAAGCAACATGCCAGCAGACTGGTAAAGCCATGGAATACATGGCAAAACATAGATTAATAGAACTGGGTTAATTTAAGATGTAAGAGCTAGCTAGCAAGAAGCTTGAGCTGTAGACCATGGCCATACAGTTTGTAATTAATATAAGCCTCTGTGCGTTTATTTGTCCGAGAGTCTGCGGGACGGGCAGGACACAGGAAAACTTCTGACTGCAGATGGGAGCCTGGGTGACCCCAAAGCACTGGAAAGTCTTCAGCCAGCACAGATAATGGCTTCCCCATAGCTACATAGATAGAGTCCCCTTTTGCTAGCTTTCTCTATCTGTAGCACCTCCCCTAGATGCTAAAACCATACGCTGTTAGGGCAAAATTGCATACAAAAGGTGGGGAGGAGTAGCTTGAATATCAAGAGAGAGTCTGATGACCCTTCCCAACCCCTCCTTCTCTAAGGGAATGTCAAAAATCCACAGGCCCGGGACTGGAGAGGTGGCTCAGAGGTTAAGAGCACTGACTGTTCTTCCAGAGGTCCTGAGTTCAATTCCCAGCAACCACATGGTGGCTCACAACCATCTGTAATGAGATCTGGCTCCCTCTTCTGTATATATAATAAATAAATAAATCTTTAAAAAAAAATCCACAGGCCCTATTGTGATGGACGCTCACAGTTAGACACAGCTGATCTCATGAACATGACCACAGTTTGGCTCAGAGGATAGCAGTTTACAACAAGCCACTCTGTTTATGGTATTTGTTATAATAGTTCAAACAGACTAAAACCAACAGGAACAGCAACCGGGGCACTTACAATGAAAAAAACAAAAACAAAAACAAAAAAAAACACTGAAATGTGACAATAGAATTCGGGTGTGATGTTTCCATCAAGGACAGACCACATGGAGGATAACAATCCCACGGACTGTAGCACCTAGTAAGAACACGGCCAACATAGTTGGAGTACATTCTCTGATGTATGCACGAAACCTCACAATCACCCAGTCAGGCACTCCTCAGAACACAGTCTCTCGTCCTTCAACAAAGCCTGATTGTGATAAGAGATGCTTGTTTGAACTCAGGCAGGGAAGAGAGGAAACAAAGACCAAAGAATAAATGGGAAGCACAAAACTGCTAACAAGACGGCAGTTAGAATCCCATTCTGTCAGTAATCACTTTAAGCATGGGCATCAGCAAACACCAGCAAACACACAAAGATCATCGAACATGAAGAGCAAGAGCTAAATGCACGCTGTCTGGAGAAAGCCCAGATTTACATAAAAACACACAAGAGCTGAGTTTAAAAGGAGGATGGTGTACCAGGCATAGGCTGGCCGTAACAAATCAGAATAAGCTCATCGATTTGGGCAAGATGGATGTTTAGGGAAAAAGCAGAACGTTACCTAATGATAAAGGGTTCATTCTCCAAACAGACATAACGGCCTCAAATATCTATGTACCCAACAACAGAACTCCAAATTACACGAGGTAGAAGCTAATATAACTGGAGGAGGAAATTGACAGATGCACAATTAGGGTCCAAGACTTCCACACGGCGCTGTCGGTAACTGATAAACACTGAGGCAGGAAATCGGTGAAGGTATCAATGACCCTGGCAGCATTAGCCACCAGCTTGACCTAAGGGACACTCCACAGCAGCCTCCACCACAACACATCAGGCTTCATCTAGGCTCTCACAGGCTGCACACTGATTAGCCGTTCATACACTGGACCACAAAAAATTAAAGACCATAAATTCCACAAGTGTGTTCTTGAACCATAATGGAATTTAAGCAGAAATCAATAACAGAAAGGCATCTGGAAAGTCTCCAGCTATTCAGAAATTGAACAACACGTTTCTGAATAACCCACGAGTCAAAGAGGAGGTCCTAAAAAAAATTAAATGCATACATTTTAAGTTCACACTCATTTTGTATATTTATAATGACTAGAATATTCTATGTCCCAATGTGTGAGCTGTGTTTAAAGCAATACTTACCAGGAGTTTCAGACCATCCCATGCACAGCAAAAAGAGGAAGCTGTGTGATTGGGAGAGCCTGCCTGCTCTGAGTTTTTACACAGTCTTTCCCATGAAGCGCAGCATGGATCAGTCTTTGCCCAGAAGCACTCTCTCTTTTAGAGTGTACCTCAAGGGTCTGGGGTATATCTGGGCTAATAGAGCTCTTGCCTGGCATGCATAAGGCCCTGGGTTCCATTCCCAGCACCATATTAAAAATTAAAAAATGGTAAAATGGACCTTTGAAAGTAAAACCACAAGGCATGCTGGTTGACAGCAGTCAATCTTCCTCCACACCAGCACAGGTCAAGTCTGATGGAAACAGTCAATGCACTTTCCTCTGAATGGCTTCCTCCAGTACAGCAACTGAGCATCATGTCCTACCTCTCAGTACCTTGGGCTCATCTATCACCATTAAACTGGTGACCGAGGCAGAGGACCTTAATGACTCTTGAGCTCCTGCCCTGTGCATTCTCCTTGACATGATATTATTATTATTATTATTATACTATTATTATTATTACTACTATTATTCCTACTATTACTATTATTATTATTATTAGTCTTAGGGTTTTTTGCTGTGAGGAGGCACCATGACCATGGCAATTCTTTTTTTTTTAAGATTTATTTATTATGTATATAGAAGAGGGCGCCATATCTCATTATAGATGGTTGTGAGCTACCATGTGGTCGCTGGGAATTGAACTCAGAACCTTTGGAAGAACAGTCATGGCAATTCTTATAAAGGAAAACATTTCACTAAGGCTGGCTTGCAGTTCAGAGGTTTAGTCCATTAATGTCATAGTGGGAAGCATGACGGCATGCAGGCTGACATGGTGCTGGAGAGGTAGCTGAGATTTCTACATCCAGATCAGCAGACAGCAGGCAGAGAATGAGACACTGGGCCTGGCTTGAGCATCTGAGACCTCAAAGCCCACCCCCAGTGACATACTTCCTCCAAGAAAGCCACACCTACTCCAGCAAGGTCACACCTTCTAATAGTGCCATTCCCAATGGGCCTATGGAGGCAATTTTCATTCACACCACCACCACCACCACATCATCATCATCATCATCATTATTGTGGGAAAACATCTGGAGCTGGTCACCAGAAAACACAAACTGGAGAAAGTTACCATTAAAACTCCCCCAGCAAGAAACATGGCAGGCACAATTCAACTCTGAAAGAGGAACAGCCTTGCCTCATTGGCCCAGAAATGAAGTGTTCCCACCAGAGAAGGGGCATGCCATGCCCTCCATCCAGAAGTCCTTTACAACAAAGATGGTGACGGTATCCCATTTCTTAGAAAATCTTTGCAATATTACTGATTTTTGTTGTATTTTGTCCTTGAGGTTGTGCCAGCTTTTAAGAATTGCATTTTGGATTAAAATCCAACTCTCTGGCTCCTTCTGAGCATTCTGAATGTCTGCTTCCCGGGGCTCTACAGTGCAGCCAGTACCAAGCTTTGGCTGCCGTCCTTGCCTGGGTCACACCGTTTTGATTGCTTTGATCCAGTGTCATGGTAGCTGTGGCCTTGTTGGGTCTTCCCCTGATCCATCTTGGTAAACACTGGCCTCATACCTGCAGCTCCCCGCTGTCTCTGCTACCTGGATCTGGCCCAGGACTCTCAGGACCTCACAGAGAGTGCCACTCTCTGCAGCATAGGAGACCAGGTTCATATTCCACAAGTTGGGCATTCTTCACAAACCCCAGGGGCACTGATTGCTGCCAAGGGCAGGCAGATGGTGGCCAGCCACGCTCTTGCCACTGTCACCTGGAGGATGACCTCATGGTCTCACCTTAGGTTGCACGGTCTCACCTTGCCTTTATGTGACGGTAGAAGGCATCTTCTTCCTAGAGCATGAGTCCCACAGTCTGCAGGGAGGGGGACACATGAGTTTCCCACATCTGTCCATCCACAAATTGGTGACTGAGGGCCAAGGCACACTGAGGATGTGTAGGTGGGATTTTAGATTTTTAGCTCTCCCCCCCCATCCCGAAACTGTAATGACTCCACCACATGCCAGGGTTGCTGGTTATGGACACATTGTGACTACATGGGGTTGAGTGGGGTACAGACACCTGAAGGTAGGATCCTTTAAGAAGTGACACTGAGAATTCCATGTGTCTGAGAGACCTAGGGGCCCTGAGACCTGGATGCTGGCATGGGTGATAGAGAAGGACCCAAACCATATAATCTCAGAACCCAACTGCCACTGGCCAAAGTCACTCAGAGGCCAGAGACTCTGCCCAGGGTTTACGTGTAGAAAGAGATGAAAATGGGACCTCACGTTGGAACATGGTTTCTTTCCCTTCTCACTCTGGCTGCCCTCTCACAGACTCCAGTGTCACCCTCTGAGCCAAGAGGTTCTGTGGAAGTGGGGGTAGGGGGGATCCTGCTCTGACCATCTCTGAAGATAAAGAGTCTCACTAGACCCAGAGATGTGTGACAGCAGCCAACCCCCCCACAGGCCTGGGCACAGTGCTGCCCTAGCATGAGATATTCCACGTCACATCAAGATGGCATGGCCTCCATGTTGAAATGTTCTGACAGGAAGAAAAGTAGCAGAATCAAAGTTCTTTGTGGGCATACTAGTATTGACTGACTCCGCAATATCTTGACTGACTGGCCTCACAGCCACTCCTCATGGGTGATTCCTATATAGAATGAGACCCACCCTGAACCCCATGACTGCCCCCCCCATGGCCTCCAGTTCCTCTGAGGCTCTTCTACCCAAGAGGCTGTACATGGTCCAAGCTTGCCCAGGACAGTGGGAATGGTGATCTGTGCCCTGGGAGCCACAGATCACCACCTCAGGAGACTGACCTGTAAGCATGGTGCGTGGGCCAAGGGACAGCCTCAGCCAGGACACACACCCCCAACTGACAACCTTGAAGTTGCCAGGATCCCTCCCCCAGGGACAGAGGAAATCATTCCCCATGCCCCTACGGTCTGTGGGCCTTTCAGAGTAGTGTCACCAGTGGGAGTGGGTACAGGGAGTCTGCAGAGTGCAACATGTACACAGCAGAGGCCACACGCAGAGTGACAGCATCCCCATCCCAAAGGACAGTGTGGCAAGAGCCTCCAAGCTGGCTGCTCCCTCTCTGCCCTCTGGAAACTCTCAGCCAAGAAGGCATTGTGGTACTTGTGTAACATGAGGGTGTTGGCAGGATTTCAATGACAAAGAGCAAGCTCAGGTTTCCACCATTTCCTTCAGATTCCTCCCCTATTAACCATTAGGGCTAGCTTCAGCCAGAGCCGTCGAACAAGGATGGTCACCCAGATGCATAGTCTGAGAAAGGAGGGGAGAGGTAAGAGGTCATGGCCTACCTGAAGTGTGTGTGTGGATAGAAGGAGAGGGTGGACCTCAGATGCCAACCAAGACTGTCCCCTCCGGAGCCAAAGGTCACCCCATTCTTCTTATGGTGAGGTGTAAGGTCCAACATATCATTCCAACTATGGGGATATCATGGTTGCTATCAGGATAAGGTTTCCTGCAGGGTGACTTGGGTCAGGACAAAGCATAATGATTTCTTTTTCTGGATTTTGGAAGAGCCCGGTGTGGGCGACCTCAGGTGTGGGTCTTCCTAAGTGTGCTTTGCTAAGTCACCATTGTCCAGGAGGGTCACCATGACAACTGGATGTCTGTGCTAGAGCGTGAACCATCACTGCCTCAAACCATCTGGAAAAGCTGGCCAGCTACCTTAGCCTGGCTGTGTTGCTTCACAGTGTCTCCAGGGCTGCAAGAGCCTTCCACAGGGCCATCACCCTGTCCAGCTCGGAAACCTGCATGCAGGTACAGGATCACGACTGGACTGAGCCCCCTACGTCTGAAGAAGTCCATGGGCCTGAGAGGAGAGAGAGGTCACTAGGAGACTATCATGAGTATCAAGGGTTAAGAGCTGTGGTCAGAAAACACATGTTTCTCACCGGCTCATTTCCAGAGCATCAAAACTGTCCAGAGTCTGGGGGTCCTGAGGCAGTTCCTCTCTCTGGACCTGTGGACAGCTGAGAGTACATTTCTTAGGATCATTTCCAAGGTATGTGACTCCATCCTTGCTAACATGTGGTACAGATGTTTCAGTCACAGCTCCCTGGAAGCAGATCTGCCCCACACACAGAGCGTCCTGCCTCTCATCTGCCCAGAATCCCAACTCCCTTGTTAGGTCCTGCAAATGGGGAAACTGAGGTTCAGAAAGTTTAAGTTGACCCTAAGCCACTTCTAGGTATCTGCCTACTGTTCCCTTTCTTTCCTGACCCCTCTTGGGCCAGAAGACACTAAATGCCCCCCAAAACAGGTGACACCTCCTATATAAAGAGAAGAATTGTCTTGCCTGAGGTGAGGAAATGCTAAGTGTGTGTTCAAACAGGCTCTCCCAAGAGGGGATGATCCCCCTCCCCTAGCCCCAAGGAACCTGTGCTGCATAGTTTTATGCCTACTTGACGCAAACTAAAGTCATCTGAGAGAAGGGAACCTCAGTAGAGAAAATGCCTCCATAAGATCCAGCTGTAGGGCATTTTTTCATTTTCTTAATTAGTAATTAATGGAGAAGGCCCAGCCCATTGTGGGTGGTGCCATGCCTGGGCTGGTAGTCCTGGGTTCTATAAGAAAGCAGGCTGAGCAAGCCATGAGGAGCAAGCCAGTNAGCATCTCCCCTCCATGGCCTCTGCATCAACTCCTGCCTCCAGGTTCCTGCCCTGCTTGGGTTCCTGTCCTGACTTCCTTCAATGATGAACAGTAATATGGAANCCAAATAATCCCTTTCCTCCTCAACTTTGCTTTTTGGTTATGCTGCTTCATTGCAGCAATAGTAACCCTAAGACAGAACCCATTCACCCAACTTCTCATGTAAAAGGGTCCNTGATTAAGGCTTTCCCAGCCCAACACATCTCAAAGCCCAGTAAGCTCCTGGACCCTCTCTGAACTCCTAAGATATGCTGATGTTGTGGAATATTATTTTAACTAGGCAAAGATGTGTTCCATTTGTTTATGCTGCATTTATTTAACAATGTAAAAGATGTGTTGTGTTTGTTTCATCTTGCCTGCCTAAGGCACCTGATTGGTCTAATAAAGAGCTGAACAGCCAATAGCTATGCAGAGAGAGGGATAGGCGGGGCTGGCAGGCAGAGAGAGTAAATAGGAGGAGAAATCTAGGCTTGGGAAGGAGGAGAGGAGAAGGAGAGAATGAGGAGAAAGAAGGACATAGCTGGGGCCAGAAGCCAGGCAGTCACCAGCCAGACATAGAGACAGCAGGAAAGTAAGACATACAGAAATAAAGGTAAAAAGCCCCGAGGCAAAAGATAGATAAAGAGAAACAGGTTAATTTAAGTTAAAAGCGCTAGCCAGAAACGAGCCTAAGCTAGGCTGAGCATTCAAAACTAATAATAAGTCTCTGTATCATGATTTGGAAGCTGGTTGGTGGCCCAAAGGAAAAGCCTGGTGNAGGCTGAGGTTAGGACCTGAGCTGAGGCGTGTTTCAATGACTCAGCCCTCCACAAAATTCCAGGAAGCACAGAGTGGCATCTGTGCCTGAGACACATTGAGACAGGTATCCATCACTAATTAGTGCCTCAGCCAGGATGAGAAGCGCTGAGAAGGCCAGTGACCTGCCTTATCACTGTCACTCGGTACTCAGTGCTTTCTCCAATGTCCCAAGGGAAACTGGCAGAGCTGTGAGTTGTCAGTTGCTCCTCTTCTTAGCCTCATTCCCTGTCCCACGCCCCCACAGGCCTCAGNCAGTTGGGTCAGGCAGCATCTCCCAAGGTCCTCAGGCCACAGTCCCTATGCTTCAGAGGAAAGCAAGTCCCAAATCCCTGGAACTTGAGTACTTTCTGAGCCNCATCTCCATCCCTTGTCCTGCTAACTCTACCAGGGCCTACCCAGGGCATTGGTAAGAGGAACAGTACAAGTCTTAGGCCACAGATTTTCCCTCCTGCCCAAGCAAAGGATCCACAACCCTCCCGTCTGGCCCACAGCAAGCCACACACACTTGCACATTGCTGTAGCTGTCTCTTATACACATCTAAGGATCCACAACCCTCCCGTCTGGCCCACAGCAAGCCACACACACTTGCACATTGCTGTAGTCACTCCGCGGCAGTTTGTCGGCACCCACTGTTCTATGCTCTCACTGACCACCCAAGAAAGGCCCACAGGTCACAGACTCAGTCTCCATGAGTAGGCAGAGCTGTGCACCTGAGAGAAACAGAGCTGGCTTTGTAACTCAGTCCTTCCTACCCTGACCTCTCAGGGAGGGAAATGTACCTCACGCCCATCCATGTGGGACAGCACTTTGTCCAGGATAATGCATATTCNGCCCCAGCATGGTTTGACTTCAGAAGTCTTGGCAGTCAGCAGCTAATAAGAAGACAAATGCTTCTTCCCTGTTGCTACCCAAGGCAGATGAAGTAACAATGATCTAGGCCAGAGAGATGCTGTGAAACCTCAGGATGGAAAAATTGCTGTTGATTTGTTTCAAGTTCCTGTCAATCATTCTTTTCGTTATTAGTATTCTGTAAGCGTGAATTTAACTGGGAATAGATGCTGGGGCTACATGCTAAGTAAGGGCCGGGTCAAGACAAACAGGAAATAGGACACAGCCCTCCTGAGAGCCTGGAGTCTACTATCTCAAATGCACAGCACACAAATGGCTTGCTCCCACATCGTGATGGATGGCCTGCAGGTGAGGCCCCATGGAGATGGAAATAGACTCAGATGGACTGGTAGCCCTGGGTANACCAGCAACACTGTTGTGGGTTTTTCAACAAAACTGTTGGGGAAGAATTTAGGCCTTCTGATGCAGGGGTGGTGAGGGTTGCATCTGAGCAGCTGTGTACCACATGGGGACAGCCCAAGGCACCAACAGAAAAATCTAGCCTGTGAGATGGCCAGAAATACTAGCTGTTCATTTTTTTGTTATACTAGCCAGTAAATCTCGGCTTTTGAACAATCTGCTTTCAATTGTGTTTCTGCCACTTGAGACTGAATTAGGGGGAAATAAATCCATCTGATTCATGTGGCACCATGTGAGGATTTTCGGGGACTTCAAGTTGGAAGAGAGCTCAATACTACAAATGAAGCCTCCGAGCTTGCCACGGTGACTGTTGCAAGAGCTGCTTGTCACCGAAAAGAAAGGGCTGTGTGTTCAAAACCAGCCCAGGGGATCCTGAGCAAATCACAGTGACCCTTCACTAGCTTAGAGGGTCTCGTGTACCTGGGTGCAGTGTGGACCTCTAAATGCATGGTACACAGCACTCCTCAGCTATGCTAACACAGGGAGTTTGTTACTGAGTCCACAAGGAAACACAGCTCCTGGCTTTCAAACACACACACACACACACACACACACACACACACACACACACACACAAGGACTTTAAGGCAGATCCCTCATAAATCTGACTCTACAAACACACACCATCTGCTCAGAAACCAGAGTGTCCTTTTCAGGGTCTCATCTACCTCAGCACAGTGGCGCTGCCCTCTGCCCACTCTGAGAGGAACGAGGNAGAGAGATAGCAAGGGGACAACTCCCCATCCCACCCTGAACCTCCCTCCGCCCTCCAAATGCTCAGAAGAAGCACTCCTGAGGAGGAAGCTAGGAGGTGGAGGGGACAGAAGAAATGACTGAGAAGGGACTGGTGCTCTTTGCATCAGCCCTGCCCAGGGATGCTTATCCTCTGGGAAGTCAGCCTGGCCGCTGTGAGTGGCCNGATGGGAGAAGAGGAAGGCAGGGCTGCTGCCCGTTCCAAGCCCTCGCTCCTCTAAGCTGGTACTTCCAAAGGCCTGGAGTGGCAGAGNTGGCTCCAGAATGTCATATTTGATTCATCATCTGGAAAACAAGGTTCTGGGAGAGCTCTTGTGACCCTGCAGCATGCTTGCTTTAAACGCAACAAGGACAAACTATTACAGGAAGTCTAGGGGACAGAGGGGACATTGTGTCTGAAAGTGACTCAGCTGTTTAATGTCCTGTTGGGTGTTGCCTGCCATGANGGTCTGTTGTGGTAGACATCTTGTTTNGCAAACTTTGGCAGATTTTCTTGCTGTATAACATGCAAATACTTTTGATGTCCTATAAGCGCCAGTTTGTTCACTGGTTTCCTGAGGTGCCACCTCACCTCTGGAAGCCGTAAACAGACAACTTGACCAGTAACTTTCCTTACTTGACATCTGAAGGGTCAGCACAGCACAGAGTCCAGAGCTGACAGGTCTCTGTGTGGTGAAGCCACATGCAGGGCAGGTTCCTTAACAGGCACAAAGAGGTGATTTTTTTCATCTCCTCCCTACAAGGCTGGTGTTAATCTTTGAGGCCCCCCTCTTGGAAGAACATAATTCCCCAAATCTATCATGATCTCAGGAATCCGTCTGTATTAGTGGCTTCTTTCTGTACTGTGACAAAATACCCAACAAAAGTGACTTAAAGAAGAAATGGTTTGTTTGGTCTTACAGGGNGGNGGGTTTAGTCCATCATAGCTATAGGACAGTGTCTCTGCATCTGCAGTCAGGAAACAGANGGAGATGGATGCCTCCCTCATCTTCTCCTTTTTATCCAGTCCTGGTCCCCATCCCGTGGAACAGTGCCACTCTCAGTCCTGGTGGCTCTTCCCACTTAAATAGTCCAGTCTAGGAACTCCCTCAACAGACACATCCCAGAGGCGTGTCTCCTAGGTGATTCTGCCTTCTGTGAAGCTGACAATCAATTTTCACCATCACACTATGCATGCAGCACAGCCTTTGAAAATCCCGAGAGCACAAAACCTTCATCTCTGAAGCCAGCCAGCACAGCGAGAACAAATCGGCCTCATTTTCCAGTAAGCGCTGGCATTGGGCACCTGCAGGCTTTAAGAGTTTGGTTCCTGCGGTCTGTGGACCTGGCCCTCTCTGCTGCATACATTCAAATTTAGAGACTTCCCAGCTACCAGAACACAGAGGACAGAGATGAAGAGGAAAGGACCACACAACCAAAGCTTTGAGGTGACNGTCAGGGTTCTCGCAGAATCAGCCTAAGCTTTTCAACACAGTTTTGTCTCCTGGAATTCATTCTCTTCCATCTCTCTGTCTAGAATGCCATTGTCTCTTTGTAGCTTGGACAATTGTGGAGCCTCCCAGGCCCTCCACTAGTTATAAACACGGCACCATAGTGAAGCAGAAGGGAAGACAGAGAACCAGGACCCAATGCTACTGTGTCTAAACTGAAACCTGAAAGCCACAAGGGGAACATGCCAACTCTGCACACGTCAGGATTCACCTGCAATTGGCCCACATTTCTCCAGCTCAGGGTATAAGAAGATAGGAGACAAGGAAATTCTATCACACTGGGATATGATGACCATGAGTTCACCTATGAGTGTGGAGCCCCAGATGCTGGGGAAGGTAATCTATTTAAGGGTGATTATCCAGATGTGGGGGGAGGGGGCAATCGCCCACATGTCAGGGAAGCAATAGCATAGTCCTATTTAATCCCAACTGTGTGAACAGGATCTCTGGCTCAAGTCTGGGCTCTGCTGCCACAGTAGGGCGATATTAGGTAGGAGGTTTATCTGCTGAGAGTCAGCTACTTCATTCATAAAATGCAGATGATGTTGTGGTTTGAATGAAACTGCCTGCCCCCCCACCCCAGGTTCAGATGTTTGAATACATGATGCCCAGTTGGTGGTGCTGTTTGGGTAGGTTTAGGACATGTGGCCTTGATGGAGGAAGTACATCACTGGGGGTGGGCTTTGAGGTTTCAAAGCCTNATGTCGTTCCCAGTTTACTTTCTCTGTTTTGTGCTCGTGGTTTAAGATATGAGCTCTCAGCTCCAGCTACCATGCCAGCCTGCTGCACGAGTCCCTGCCATGATAGTGATGGACTCTGGAACCATAAGCTCAAATAAACCCTTCCTTCTGTAAGTTGCCTTGGTCATGGTGTTTTATGACAGAAACAGAAAAGTACCAAATACAGATAACAATAGATCCTACTGGAAATAGTCATGATGAGAAATGAATAACTCAGTCTTTTGGTTCAACAAGCACTCAGTCAATGTTCACACAGTAATGACAGGATAGTTGTAGTGTGTATGTATGATTTGGGATAAATCATCAAATCTTACACCACTATTGAGATTGGGAGGGTAATTTCATTCATTTGTTCATTCATTCATTCACTCATTCATTCAACAAAGCATTATGGGAGATATTAAACAAGATCACGTAGATAATTATAAAACAGCACCTTCTAGATTTAAGTGCCTGTAGATACTAATTTTGAANATGACAACNGTGATGGTTTTGANGACGGTATTAATGATAGTACNGTAGTGATGGTAATGATGGTGGTACTGATGCTGGTGTCTTAGCTAGGGTTTCTATTGCTGTGATAAAACACCATGATCGAAAGGGTATTTCAAGGACACTACACTTCCAAGTCATAGTCCATCACTGAGGGAAGTCAAGGGGAATTCAAGCAGATCACTCTCCACTCACTTTCCTTATAACCAGATTCTGAATGGCTGAAGTAGTCACTAACATCCTGTCTTGGGGGAATACACCTGGAGGATAAGCTATCTCTCCCAAATCCCAGAGGCATCCAACCATGCTGTCCTCACGTGGATCTTTAAAATAAGAGATGGAACTTCCTAAACACCCATGAAAGGACATAAAGTATGAGCAGAATAAGTAATGGCATTCTAGGCCAGTNGGACATCAATGCTATTTGTTACTTCCGCACAGCACAGCTTGTCTGACTGATGCATTGTGGCACTACATCACTAATCCTCCCACAACCAAGACACAGTCCCAGAAAAGAAGAGTTTCAGTTTGTCTGTGATGAATCCACTTCCGAGCTGAACTTGAGCTTCGAGAAGAAATTCATCGGCATCCCCGGAAGGCTGAAGCTACTTCTCCACGGTGTCTGGGTAGACGTTAAGTCTCAAATGTTTGTCATTTAGCTCCCCTCCCAGCTTCCTGGTGGGGTCCCTGAGGATGGGATATCTGTCANGCACTTCTGTTCACTGTGTCCCTCCTGGCACAGGTTTGGCATCTGCTGGACAGGGGTCATTTGGCACTCCAGCTTCAGATTGCTCATGGGCTGGAGGGCAGCCAGAGCAGACTCTGCAGGGAAGAGGCTGTGTGTCCAAGGGGCTCTGCCTGCAGCGAGGCCTCCATGCTGGGTCAGCTTCAGCTCCTTAATTAATGGCTGGGAGTAAGAGAGCCTGCTGCCTGCAGACTCTCTTTACTTAGGCCCAAAGCCAACCCTGCCCGGGCAAGATGAAGGACACAGTTCACGGGCTCCTGACGAAATTAATTAAGGGCAGGATGACGGGAAGATGGATGGAGGCTGTGGGTGTCAGAGCTGCCTGGAGTTCTAGCTTCAGAGAGCTTGTGTCAGGGCCACACGTTTAGTGTCCTGCAGAGGCTGTGTTAGTGACATGAGCTGCTTTCCTGAGTGCTGAGAGGAAGGAGTAGAGTCCGCAGCATCAGGTCCTGCAAACACTGGAAATGGCTAGTACAAATGATAGCTACACTCTTCTCCAACCAAGCAAACCCAGACTGGACCAGGCTCCCAGTTCACTATTTGGTGACCTTGTCCTACCAGCAATCCAACCACAGAGACAGGGTGACAGAGGAACTCCACAAAGGCTCCCAACTCAAGTCAACTGAACTCACTACTGCTTGCAGGCTGTGTATGATCAGCATATACATGTGTGTACATCTATGCACATGTGTGCATCCTGAAGCACATCTGAGTGAATGGGTATAATATGTGTGCACGCATGTACATGCAACTATGTGTGTATACCTGTGTGTGTGAGATGGGGTGCACATGCATGTAAGTGTGTATGTATGTCTATGTGTGTCACCTGCATGTATGTATGTTTGGGTAGCTGTGATGTGTATATGTGTGCATATGTCTGAATTATGTACATATACAACTGTGCACTGCATCTGTGTGCATGAGTGTGCAGCTGTGGTATATATGTGTATATATAAGTATGTATAAAATGGNGGTATATCTGTGTATACATGTGCACCACTGTGGTATGCATTGGGTANGTGTACANCAATAATGTGTGTGCANANATACACACATGCATATACTACAATACTTGTATGTGCCACTGTAGTATGTATGTGTGTACATGTTTACATTTACAACTGTATGGTACATCTGTACATACAGATGTGCAGTTGTGTGTGTACATGTACTGAGGTATGTGTGTGTGCATGCATGCATTCTCTGACTAACTGCATTTCAGTGTATTTTCTGAGGAACCACACTGAANGACCCAAAACTAGCCGCTGGCTCTGCAGGTGACAGGGAGGTCAGCCATGAGGAAAGAAGGCCAGACCAAACTCTCTTTGAGTTTGAAATGTTCTCCTACAGGACAGCAACTCTAGCTAAAACACCTCAAGTTCAACTGCTCATCCTGGGGAGCCCCTGCGTGGACACTAGCCATGAATTTCCCTCCAAGCTCAATGGTAACACAGCCTCATCTGAGTCTCCATTCTCCTGAGCTACCAGGGTGCAACATAGTTAACGGTGGTAATAGCCATAGTGGAAGCTGGAGTAGAGATGGGTCAGATGATAGAGGCTGGGGTAGAGATGGCTTGGAGACGGAGGCTAGGGTGGAGATGTATGGCAGATATGGGGGCTGGACTGGAGATGGATGGAAGATTGGGGCTGGGGTAAAGATGAGTAAGATAAAGGAAACGGGTAGACATGGATAGGACCATGGGGGTTACAGTAGATATGGGTAACACAGTGGGAACTAGTGGAGAGATGGGAGCTGGGGGGAGATGGATGGTAGAGATGGGGGCTGGAGTGGAGATGGTGGAAGATGGGGCATGGGATAGAGATGGGTAGACAGTGGAAGCTGGTGGAGAGATGGGTGAGGGCTGGGGGCTGGGGTGGAGATGGGTGGGAAAATGGGAAGCTTGCAGAGTGCCAGTTTGCATCCACGGACCTCACTCTGAAGTACCACTTTACATAATAAGCTATCAGAGGTCTCCAAGAAAAAAATCATCCACACTTAACAGATGCCATCTGTAAGCGTCTTGCTTTATAAACTACCTCCTGTATGCAGTTACACTTCATGTGTGGTGTTGAAAAGCATGTCATTGTGCAGATGCAAGGTCAGTCGGCAGACCGTTGGGGTGCTGGGCCAGCCCTCAGCAAAGTCAAACAAAAAACACAGAGACAAATCTCTATTCTCTTTTTTGGGAGATTCACAAAATCTAAGCTTGTGATGATCTAAGACACTGTTGCCTGACTCCACTCTTCCCATGCTGGGATTATTAGCATGAGCCACCACACCTGGCTTTTTAAATGTAGGTTCAAGAGAACAAACTCTGGTATTCATGCTTGCAAGGCAAACATTTTACCAGATCCCTGGGGGCTTGCTGGCCAGCCAGCCTATGCTAATTGTGAGCTCTATGCCAATGAGA
>LZPO01116974.1:715843-729276 GCA_001675575.1 Neotoma lepida
CTCTTTTTTGGGGTAGGGGGACATAACTAGAAAATAAAATTCATACAGACTCTCAAAGGACCCTCAAAGAGCCAAAACAGTCTCAAGGAAGAAAAACACACAGGAAGCCTCATGTTCCTGATCTTGAAAGACCACAAGACTCAGGAGTCAAGTCATGAAAACAGACAGACAGACCGACCAACCAGATGAACAGAGAGCATAGAAAGAAAGCCTCACAGAGGTGATGGGATGACCTTAGAGAGATGTCAAGGTCAGATACTTCCACCCATGGTGCTTGAAAACTCAACCTCCATGTGCAGATGTGATGCTGGACCCTCACCTCACACAATGTGAAAGATGAACGTAGATGGGACAGATGTGAGGTCTCAGGCCCAGCTGTGAAACTCCTCATGGAAGATGGGAGACAATCCTGGAAAGATGATGGAACAATCTTGACTACGTGATGATGTCCTGGACCTGACGCTGTACAGACAGCAAAAGTGACAGCTGATGAATCAGACAGTGACGTCAAAGCTTCTCTGTATATAGAAGGGGGGTCATCAGAGGAGATGGCCACCCCCAAGAAGGAGAAAATGCNTGCCTGCCTGCCATGTAAGTAATTGGGGTTAATTCCAAAATGTATAATCAGTCTTTGAAACTCAACAGGAAAAATAAATAAACCACCCCAGTGAAATGGGTAAAGGACTTAAGTAGACACTTCCCTGAGGCTATGTAAACAGCCCGCAGTCACACTAAAAGGCACTCAAGGTCACCAGTCACTGGGAAAGTGAAAAATCAGAACCATATTGCCCCATCGTCTCACCCCATTGGAGNAGTCATTATGAAAAAGTGGAATCAGAAAGTAACAAAAGTTGGCAAGAACTTGGAGAAATGGAATGTAAGTTAGTGTAGCTGCCCTGAGAAACAGTGTGGAGGTTCCCCAGAAACCTACAGGCAGGCCTGCCTGGGACCCAGTCATCCCACTGCTGCACGTTTATCCAGAACCAATAGCAGGATCTGGAGATTTTTTTTATTTACACATGTGAGCCAAGATCTGGATGCAGCCCAAGCACCCTGAGGCCTGAATGTGTGAAGACGATGTGGTACGCCCATTCAATGGAATATTATTCTGCCTTAAAGGAAAAGGAACTGCACAACTATACTTACACAATGTGTCTACAGTGGTCAGACCTGAAGAAACAATGAAGAAAGTGTTGCCAAGGACAGGGGCTGGGGGTTGCTCCATAGAGACAGAGATTGTTGGTGGGATAAACATGCCCCCGTTATTTCTCACACTCCAGTGTGCACACGGTTAACACTACCATGCTTCACAGTAACAAACATTTAAGATAATCAATGTGTTTCAGGCACCATGCACAGAGAGAAAGGTTAGGCAAAAGTCATGACATGGAGTTTCAGCCAATGGCTTGGGGTGGTCACAGTCCCTCACCCTAACATGAGCTCTAAAAAGGGAGGTTTTCTATCATTGTCCACAGTGCAGATGTGCTTAGCCCCTCCAGATATCTCAAAGTGCAGGGCATCATCTAGATCTTCTGCCAGAAGCCCTGGGTCCCCTGCTGCCTAACCAGGCTCTGTCCTTGCAGGACCTGGGACCCATTTCAGGTAGCATAAGAGGCTACTGTCTGAGGTGATTGAAGGGAAAGGGGTGNGGAGACACTATCCTTCCCTCAAGCATCTTAGAACTCCACTTCTGTGAACTTAATACTAATCAAGACCATGATTGCTGAGACTGAGACTCAGCCTGTGGGTCAGGGGAAGATCCCTGCTGCGCTGATGACTAGTCCTAATATAACCTGAGAGCTGGACCAAAATAGCTCCCTGCCCAGTGTCTGTGGAGCAGGCAAACCTGCAGGAGCATAGATTCTCAATGTACCTGAGCCAGGACACTGGTTGTCTTGGCATTGAGGGGTGGGAGGCAGAGTAAATTTTCCAGGATCCAAAGATCCCGTCCCTTCCTGGCCCCACCAGCCTCTGTAGTTTTGATTTCCTAAAATTATAGTCCATGCCAGAGCTTGGGGGCCAAGACCTTCAAAAGCCCCTATGCTGTAGCCTTCTGATGTCCCGGTACTCCTCTATTCCCCTCCACTAGAAGCCCCAGGTCTTTCCAGAACATGCTGGTTCTTTGACCTTGGGACCTTTATACATGCTGTTCCCTCTGTGAGGAAACCCCTCCACACAGCCTGCTTCCTTTGGGTGTCTAACAACACGTCACACCACATGTTCCTGTTGCTAGAGTGAGGGGTCACTTCACAGAGGAGCCTCAGGAGAATGACTGGTTTCTCGTTTGTCTTAAAGTCTCTGGAAGTGGAGAGCTGTGGTGACGGGCGTCATGGCAACCCACCCACAGCTCTCCATACTGGCTCAGGTAAAGTCACGAGCTGAGGCTAGTTTAATGACANGCTTACCCTGGGGAATTCAGCACGAAGTCACCCTTGAACATGAGGCCAGACTGTCCAGGACTGGAACTAAGAGGCCAGTCCCCAGGGACTGCAGAGAGACAGGGGCTCACACAAAGAAAGATATCCTGTCAACATCTGTAGTTATGGCCACCTCTGTGCCCACACACTCGGGAGTGGGGCAGAGTTGCTGATGAGTGTAAAGTTATGAGTGGACAGGCTGGCACATTGTGCTGCTCAGATTAAAAAAAATAAAATAAGGGCTGGAGAGATGGCTCAGCAGTTAATAGCACTGGCTGTTCTTCCAGAAGACCTGGGTTCAATTCCCAGCACCCACATGGCAGCTCACAATTGTCTGTAACTCCAGTTCCAGGGGATCTGATCCCTTCACACCAATGCACATAAAATAAAGTTAAATAAACTTAAAAAGAAATAAAAATAAAAAAAACACATCAATGGGAGCTGAGACAGAGGATTGCCATGAGTCCAGCCTGGGTCATAGAGTGAGACACTCCAAAATTAAAAAGGAGAGGACTGGAGAGATGGCTCAATAGGTAAAGGGCTTACTGTGTAAACATGAGAATCTGTGTTCAGATCCCCAGTACCCATGTTTGGGGTGGGAGGCAAGCTGGCATGGTCACATATACCTGTAATCTCAGCCCTAAGGTGGCGGAGACAGACAAATCCCTGGAGATCCCTGCACAGTGTAGTCAAATAAGTGAGTTCCAGATTCAATGATGACCCTGCCTCAAAAAATAAGGTGGAGAGCCTGGCAGTGGTGGCGAAAGCCTTTAATCCCAGCACTTGGGAGGCAGAGGCAGGCAGATCTCTGTGAGTTTGAGGCCAGCCTGGGCTACAGTGAGAGTTTCAGGACAGTCAGGGCTACACAGAGAAACCCTGTTTCAAAAAACAAAACAAAACAAAAAGGTGGAGAGCAAACAGAGAAGATACCGGACATTGACCTCTGTCTACCACACAAATGTACCCGTTAAGGAAGAGGAAGTGGGGAGGTGGAGGGAGAGGACACAGGTACGTGTCCTGGACACTGTCCCATCAAGCCGGCCTAGCCCCGGGAACACAGTGTTCCCACCTCAGCCCCTTGCCCCTCCCAGCCTGAGTCTCTCTAGGATCTCAAGGTGAATGGATGTAGAATATGGCGGGGATATTGAGAGGCCCCAGACAGCCTCAGAATAAACAACAGCACTGTCACCAAGGACATGGACAGCCACATCAGCAACTTCCTGCTATGTACTAAGGGCCCCAGACAGATCCACAGTTGCCAGCATGGGGCCACCAATCTCCCTCCTAAGAGGCCATGGTGAAGTTGTGACAGCTGTCTGCATTTCCGGGGGAAAAAAATTAGATCTGAACTGCGCAGTAGAAATGCGCCCTCCTGAGGCCTGAGACTCCTGTGGCCCTGGAGATGGTTGGTGCTCCCTAGCCTTCTCCCCAACACTCCTGTATGCAAAAGCCACAGCCCATCTGCCCCAGTCCAGCCACAGGCCTTTCCCTTCTCGTCGCCAGAACATGATTAGACTCCAGTGCTGAAATAAAGTCATCTTTGTGTCATGAACCCATGACCCTACCAAGCCACTTTTGCTTGATGGAAATCAGAAAGGAAACAGTGTGGCATCCATCAGGGGGTGTTAATTGCTGCAAGTCCCGCTGTGGGAGAAATGTAGGCACTGCTAACAGAGCCTCTGATTGCAGCCTGAGCCACGGAAGCCTCATCCGGAGCCCACAGCCTAAGCCAGTACCGCACAGCTGGAGTCCCCACGGCCANAGGCTTAACTTGTGACTCAGGTGAAACAGCCCAGGGCTTTCATTATCTCCTCATGTGCACACATGGAAGCAAGCATGCTGTCTCTGAGAAACACGGCTCACTTAAGCATCTAGAATTCCCAGGGCCAGCAATGGTGATTCTCAACCCATTCTTCCTTTAACTCCCTCCAGAGCATCCCCCCGCCATCCCATCCACCCACACACACATACACACCCACACACACACACCAAGGCAATCATCACTTCTGCATCTCTGTTCCCAGACAAGGTACCACTCTGGTACAGAGCCGCACTGTCTGGTCAAGGATGTTAGAAACCCAAGGAGGACCTCCTCATAAGGGAGGTGCTGAAGGAAGCATTCTGGAAGTGGGAAGAGGCAAAAAAACGAAGACAGCAAGGAGATGGCTGTTGGGAGTGGAGCAGGATCTGTCCAGGTGTGATGGCTAATCTCTGTTGTCAACTTGACATGTCTGGGGAACAGGGAACCTCAAGTGAGGAACTATCCCCATGGGAGTGGCCTGCAGACATGTCTGTGTGGCATTTTCTTAATTGTTGATTAATGTGAGAGGGTCCAGCACATTATGGGCAGTACCATCCCTAGGCGGGTGGTCCTGGGCAGAATAAGAAAGGTACGAGCCTGGAGCAAACAAGTAAGCTGCATTCCTCCACCGTCTGCATCAGTTCTTGCCTCTAGGTTCCTTCCTTCAGTTCCTGCCTCCAGTTCCTGCCTCCAGTTCCTGCCCTGGCTTTCTTCAATGATAGACTATGACACAGAAGCATAAGGCAAATAAACTCTATCCTTCCCCAAAGCTGGTTTTGGTCAGAATGTTTATCATACCAACAGAGTAGCGGCTGGAGCTAGCACCAGGAGACCCTGCACTGTCCAGAGCTAATGCCTTGTCCCTTCCTTCCATCTTAACTTTCTACATTCCTCATCTCTTCGAAGAGTGCAGGGAGGCAGTTGCATCACACACCTCTCTAACAGACATTCCGGAGACAGTTGAAAAATGGAGTACAAAGACAAATCTCTCCTAGTTTCTGCCCGAAGGCCTGTCGGGCCTCATCTCTATCCTGGAAGACTCCTAGGACTCTCTGCATCTGTCCTATATGTGTGTCCTCTGAAGGAAAAAAATAGTGACATAACTTAGGTTCCTTCTGACAGTGCTGTCTAGTCTTTGAACTCCTAGANCAGAACNAATGCCTCCAGTCGCATTGGAACTCAAGAAACTTCCAGAACATTCTAGTAAGTGTTGGGGATGCTCCGGGATGAGTTACCAGCTTCAGTGCTTTGTCTCAGGATTCACGGTCCTTGCTTGGGAAGGCTGAAATGCCACACTCCTTCAGGCTGCACAGACGTGGTCTGTGCCTTAGGAGAGGGAGGAAACAGAAGGGGGGGGGTGCTGACCTGCTGGTATCTTCTCAGGATCAGAGCAATGTGCTTAGCCTTAGCTTGGCTTGTTTCTAGCCAACTTTTCTTAATTTAAATTATCCCAGCTACCTTTTGCCTCTGGGCTTTTTCCTTTTCTTACTTCTGTAATCTTACTTTCACTCTTACTCCGTGGNTGGCTGTGTAGCTGGGTGGCTGGCTCCTGGCGTCCTCTTCTCCTTGTTCTCTTGCCCTTTCTTCCTTTTCTCCCACATTTCTCATTCTATTTATTCTCTCTGCCTGCCAGCCCCACCTATCCTTTCTCCTGCCTCACTATTGGCCATTCAGCTCTTTATTTGATCATCAGGTGTTTTAGACAGGCAAAGAATCACAGCTTCACAAGAGTTAAACAAATGCAACATAAAAGAATGCAACACATCTTTGCATCATTAAACAAATGTTCCACAGCATAGACAAATGTAACACATCTTAAAATAATATTCCACAGACAAGGATTGGGGACTACATCTCTTGGCTTCTCTAACCTGCCAGAATGGTTGAGCATAAGGAGAGTGGAGACAGGTACAGCTAAGAGGGGCTCAGGTAGCAGAATCTGCACTGCATAAGGAGCAGTAGGGGACCCTGGGACAGGAAAGAGGCTTGAAGAACTACTGGTGGAGTGCGGGTAAGGGAGAGTGAGCAGACAATAGCATGGAGATAGGATCATGAGCGTCGACCTAGCATCCTGGTAAAATGTAAGGTCAGTAAGAGAACAGTGATGGGAGGCCTCTGTGTGGACACTGCACCTCTGGTCCAGCAACCCAGGAAACCCACACTGTTCTCAACAGTTACANCTTCCTGAAGACATGTATTGATGCTAGCTCATGCCTGTAATCCTAAGGCAGGAGGATTACCTTGAGTTTGAGGTCAGCTTGTGCTACACAGTGAGGGCCAAGACAGCCTGGGCTGCAGAGGGAGACTGGTATCAAAGAAAAAAAAAAAGACTAAATCTGAGAAGACTACAGATTTGGAGAAGAAACATAGCAGGCCCTGAGCAATGGTTCCCAGCCTGGGTGTAACACAGGAGTGGACACCTGAGCCCAGAGCTGGTGGCTTCCCACTACCACAAGGATGCTTCACCTTGAGGCCTAAGGCTCAAATGACAGTGAGGAGAGAAAAAAAAATCCCCAATCCTTTTTTTTTTTTTTTTTTTTTTGAGACAGGATCTCACACAGCCCAGGCTAGCCTCCAACTTGCTATGGAGCTGAGACTGGCCTTAGTCTCTTGATCCTCCTGCCTCTACCTCCAAAGTGCTAGATTTACAGGCCTGCACTACCATATCCACTTTGTGCTGAGGATGGAACTCAGTGCCCCTGATTCTCGGAAAACACTCTGCCCGCTGAGCTGCATTTTAAATAAGGTTTCACTTATATTTATGTGCACATATGTTCATGTGTACAAGTCCCATGTGTGTAGGCNAGAGGGGACCCGATTCCTTAAAACTGGAGTTACAGGTGGTCATAAGCACCTGATGTAGGGCTGGGAACTGAACTTGGATCCTCTGGAAGATCAGTAAGTGCTCTTAACCGTTGGCCTTCCCAGCAGCCCTCTGAACTCCATTGTTGGTATTTTGACCTCAGAAAACTTTGTTGTCCTATCTGAAAACAGGATTGATCACCTTATCTGTAAGGTCCACTCCAGAGAGAATGTGTATATAAACAAGTACACACAAATCTGCTCCCCCACACACCTGTCCACATACACACGGGCATGCACACACACAAATGGCTGCATTTTTACTGCATTTTTATATTACATGATTCTAAATGGCTATATTTCAGCGCCCTCGTTATTTTTAATGGCTCCGGGCCCCATTGTGAGATGTTCCATAACTTACTTAAGCAATTTCCCATCTACAAGCATTCATCTCCATCTTTTATTTCACTCAGCACCCGTAATGAGTGTCTTTGTTCCAGTGTCTCTGTACACATTACAGGCTTTTTAATGCCTGCTTGGTATGCAGCGAGCATGATGTACAATCCCTTACAAACCACATGCTCTGTTTCCGACACTTACCTTGCCTCCCGAGTTTCCACCACTCTAAATAGATTTGTTATGTCATGTATCTCTGCACACACCTCTGCTTCCTTTTTTGAGGACGAATTTCTACAAGGGAAGTGCTGGGTAAACTTGTTTTAACTTTCGCTGGTCGNAGCCCATTTCCTGAACCCTGAGTCAGGGCCACCCTGCGTGGTGGTGCATGCAGGTTGTACACGGCCTACAAGGGAGAAGAGAGTGAAGGGGCGCCCATTGACCCTTCATCAAGGATTCAAGTGTCACATACAGTAAGTGCTTTTTCTAATTTGCATAAGGGCACAGTGATGGGTCAGTACCAACCACACAAGGGCTCTGGCCAAGTTACCAAAGGAGGAATCTGAGGTCAGAGGACCCCAGGAGACCCATAGGGTTGTGTTTGTTATACAGATAAGGAGGGCACCATGCTCTCCTCTCTGTCCTCACTTAGGGTTGGAGAGGGTGGAGCTGATGTCCAGGACCCTCCTAGTTGTCTTCTTACAGGCAAGCTGGGCCTAGTTTGAGGTCTTCCTTCTTGAAACTGGAACTGTTATCAGGTATTACGGCCTGGATCTGTCCTATAGTTTTGTCAACCTGGGAAGAGAAAATTGCAGCTGAGGAATTGCCTCCCTTGGCTTGGCTCATGGGCTTGTTTGTGGGGCATTTTCTTGATTGCTAATTAATGTAGGAGGGTCTGCATACTGTGGGTCATGTCATCCCTGAGCATGGGGACCTGCATAATAAAGGTAGCTGAGCTTGAACTGGGGATCAAGCCAGAAAGCAATATTTCTTCTTCCTCTGTTTCCCTTCCTGCCTGGCTCACTCAATGATCGACGCTAACCCAGAAGCCCAATAAACNCTTTCCTCCCATGGTTGCTTTGGTGGTGGTGTTTATCACAGCAACAGAATGCTAACTAGGACAGCATCTGAAGTGTCCCCCATCCCCAGAGGTTCAAGTGTTGAAGTTTTGGTCCCCACTGTGGCAAAAATCATAGCTAGGTTTCTGGCCNTATTGGTGGATTAATCTATTGATGGATTCATAGCTTAACTGCAGGCTATTGGGAGATGGAGGATANTTGGGAAGTAGGCCGAGCTGGAGAAAGAACGCCACAGGGAGCATGCCCTTAAGGAACGTATATTGTCCCCACTCCATTCCTCTGTGTTCTCATTCTCTCTCTCTCCTTCCCTCCTCCTCCCTTCCTCTCTCCCTCCCTCCATNCCANACACCACAAAGTGAGCAGCTCTGCCCCTCCTGACACCATCCNGGCTATAATTTTCTGTCTCCCCACTGCATAGAAACAATGGACCAAGTAGCCATGAGCTGAAACCTCTGAACTATGAGCCCCAGTAAGCCTTTCCCACCCTAAGTTCATTTTCTCAAGTATTTTGTCCCATCTATGGAGAGCTGCACATCAAAGAAGAAATGTCTCCACCGGCTCCTAAAGAAAGCTCTTTGGAGCCAGGCATGGTCACTCTATGACCCCCGACACTGATCCTGAGATTTTGGCCAGCTGGTCTGAAGCTACACTGAGCTATGTGGTGAGATGGGTGGGGGTGGAGGGCATACTGGGTCCACTTGAAGACCCAAGTGATGATCTTGATATTGGCTCTTATGTGGAAGGGCAAATAAATTCACTAAGAATTTCACATTTGACCCAAGACTTGCAGGTCACAGCATCTTTTTCAGCCAACTGGGTTTTTCTCCTCCACCTCNGCTGTATAAGGAATGGAGCTTCTTTTATGATCTGACACGAATNTAATTCTCTCTATGCTTCCACAGCACAGGCTAGATCCGGTTCTGGTACTGCAGCTAAGTTGGAAAGGGACCAAGGGACTCATATAATCCCATCTGCAAAAACAGANGATGCAGCCCCATGCAGAAACTGAGGAGCTAGCTCATCAGACAGCTTCCTTCAGGTGGAAATGAGGTTCCTGGCTTTGCCCTATAAAAGGATTTCTAGTATGAAACAGGGTTGAAATTTATTAAGAAAGGGCTTTAGGCGATGGTGGTGCATGCCTTTAATCCCAGCACTGGGGAGGCAGAGGCAGGCCTTCTGTGAGTTCTAGGCCAGCCTGGTCTACAAATTGAGTTCCAGGACAGCTAGGGCTACACAGAGAAACCCTGTCTCAAACACACACACACACACACACACACACACAGAGAGAGAGAGGGGGGAAGGAAATGTTTTAGAATATATTTAAAAAAGACTAAATCATTGTGTGGATCTGCCACAAGAGAGAAGTACCGGTACCCTTGACAGTCTACACAATAGACTGTGTATATGGTCTTAGTGACTTCTAAAGTCACATTGTTCAATGACTTGATNAAGAACTTGTTATTGTTTCCATAAATGAGACTANAGAGTGGTCCCTGAGGAGCACTGAACAGGACTGCNGGCNGATAGGATAAAATCAGGTCAAAAGAGTCAAGGAAATTCTTCCTATATGTAGATCGGAGGGAGTTGATGTGTTTTGATTGTGAAAGAGCTTCTTTATCTTGTCCATGAGATTCNCGAAAAGGAATTACAAGTTTACAGATGAGAAAGGAAAGTTAAACCGAGATTCCGGACNGGGGCTAGAGAGATGGCTCAGTGGTTAAGAGCACTGACTGCTATTCCAGAGGACCTGGGTTCAGTTCCCAGCACCCACGTGGCAGCTCACAACTGTCTGTAACTCCAGTTCCAGGGGACCTGACACCCACAGCAAGAACACCAATGCACATTAAAAAAACCAAAAAGAAACAAACAAACAAACAAAAAAACCAAGATTCCGCAGGGTTCCAGTAACTTTTGTCTGACAACCACCTTGCAGGACAGACCGAAGCCAACACAATGATGGGTCGGTGATAGTCAAGATAACCCCTTGACCAGGACTGCTTAATTTTTTTTTTTCCGAGACAGAGTTTCTCTGTGTAGCTCTGGCTGTCCTGGAACTCACTTTGTAGACCAGGCTGGCCTCAAACTCACAGAGATCCGCCTGCCTGTGCCTCCCAAGTGCTGGGATTAAAGGCNTGCNCCACCACTGCCCAGCTAGGACTCCTTAATTATGCATACCTCTTCCCTTCTATTTAAACCTAAACTTCATGTCAGTGACCCAAAGATGGAGTAGGGTGGAGTGATACTTAATATTGATTGACAACTTAATATTGATTGACAGGCTCTAGAATCGTCTAGAAGACAAGCCTCTGGGCATGCCTGGGAGAGACTGTCTAGATTAGGCTAATGTAGGTGAGAAACTCCAGCTCAACTGTGAGTGTAGCCATCCCATGGGCTGGGGTCCCAGACGTCATAAAAAGGAGAGAGTGAGCTGAGCACAGGTTTGCATTTTTTACCCCCTCCTCCCTCTCAGCTGCTTCTGAACCTAAAGCTTAGCACGGGTGATGTGGGGAAGGAGGACATGTAAGGTTGTTAGGACCTGGATGTTTTGTTGTTATTCTTCTTTCCCAGAGGCTTAGAGCTCTGAGAAATAACAAAAAAGAGATGGGAGGGGAGGGGAAGGTGAAATCACTGTGAAGACTTGCNATAAGCTCCTGTCTCTACCTCAGAAACAAAATTCNCCTTTGCCAGCCCAGTGTATCTGGCACAATTCCATTTCATTCATCTCCAAACTAAGCCGTTAAAATGCCAAGCTGAGGAAGAGATGCCTGGGGCACATTGCAACCAAGACGCTTTTATTTTAAGGACAGGATGGGGGATGTGTGTGGTGGCACAGACCTCTGATTCCAGCACTCAGGAGGCTGAGGCGAGATCAAGGTCATCCTGAGCTACCTAGTAAGACCCCGGTCTCAACAAAACAGCAAAACAGGAAGTCGGGACTCAGCTGGTGAAGCATTCGCCTAGCACACACAAACAAACCTCTGTTATAGCCTCAATAGCACATAACACAATGGTTCTCAACCTGTGAGCTGCGACCCATTTTGGTGGGATGTCAAATGACCCTTTCACAGGGTCACCTAAGACCATTGGAAAACACAGATACTTACATTACAATTCATAGCAGTAGCAAAGTTACAACTATGAAGTAGCAATGAAAATAATTTTATGGTTGAGGGTCACCAAAACATGAGGAACCACATTAAAGGGTCGCAGCATTAGGAAAGTTAAGAACCACTGACATAAAGCCAGGCATGACTCATGCTTATAACTCAGTACTTGAGAGGAAGAGGCAGGAGGATCAGAAGTTCAAGGCCATCCTCCAACACAGGGAGAGTTCAAAGCAGGCTAGGGAAACACAANCCCATGTGGTTGTAAAATGTTGCAACACCCATCTTAGCCTGTTTTCCTAGCTTGACTCTAAGCCTTGTGAAAACAGACACAATGAGCTCAGGTTTCTGTGCTGAGCATGACCCATGGAGCTTCCTCAGCCACACCAGGATGACACAGGGCCAAAACNACACCCTTATGCATAATCAAACTTCCTGGTTTTCTCTAGGTCCCATATTCCGAAGGCAGCAGCCTTAGCAAGCTTCAGGGGTGTGGTTTANTCCAGGTGCCTCTAAAGTTGGTGTTAGACACAAATGAAGGGGTAGGGATACAGTTCGGTTTGTAAAGTACTTGTCTTGTATGTATGATGCTCTGGGTTCCATCTCCAGGACCATATAAACTAGGTGGTGCACCTCCGTAAACCCAGCACTCAGGAGGTAGAGGCAGGAAGATCAGAAGTTCCAGGTAAGTAACACTCAGCTACATAACAAGTTTGAAAGCAACCTGGGCTACATAATGTTAGGTCTCAACAGCTGGGGTGCCTATTAACATACCAAAGCTGACGCTGGCTGCCAGGTTCTCCTAGCATCCCTCGGTCCCTACCTGTTTCAGGGTCCTCCTGCCTGGCATACTGTAGGCAGAAGTTTCTGTCCTGCAAGCCACTCCCAAGTAACCACACAGAGGCTTAATATTAGTTATAAATGCTCGGCCAATAGCTCAGGCTTGTTACTAGCTAACTCTTACATTTCCAATTAACCCATGTTTATATCTANGCTTTGCCACGTGGCTTGGAGCTTGTCTCAGTACAGCATGTCCATATTGCTTCTCTCTGCATCTGCTTGCTACTCCTNNGACTCCACTCTTCTTCCTAGCACTCTGTTTGCCTCTCCCTCTAACCTTATCCTGTCCAGCGATTGGCCAGTCAGCTTTCTTAGTAAACCAATCACAGTAACATTTATTCACACAGTGTAAAGGAATATACCACAGCATATCCTGCCCCCCCCCACCCTAAACTTCTCCAGCCCTTTTTTGGCCTTTCGGTCTCCTGGCTCTCCCCTCTTCTCACAGTCTTCCAGTCATGTCCACTCTGGACTCTCCCAGGTGCCTCTGTCTCTACCTGTGCTCTCCTTTACATACATAAAAACCTCAACCCCTTAGGAGCAGCATGTCCTCCTTTTATTTCTTTTTTTCACTCACATGAGACTCTGTCTCCAGCGGACAAAGCTGGAGTTTGCCCACTGAACCTGTAGTTCTTATGTGCACGCCCAAGTTTATATACNACTGGACAGTTCCATACAGAGACATTCTAACCTCCTTGGATCGAGACCAACCTATGATCCCCTATCTGCTTGGTAATTTTAGAAACTGGAGGTCTCCTGTTGAATCCAGGCAGGTTCCCACAGGATAAAACCAGGGCAGTTTCTATTGAGACTTCTATACATACCAGTTTGTACCCACCCTCCCTTCAAGAAATTGTTCAACAACAGACAATGAAGAAATNCAGAGAATCATCAGGTCATACTTCAAAAACCTGTACTCCACAAAATTTGAAAATTTGAAAGAAATGGACAATTTTCTGGATAGGTACCACATACCAAAGTTAAATCAAGACCA
>LZPO01116974.1:735099-746127 GCA_001675575.1 Neotoma lepida
GTGGCGAATCTACCGCTCTGGTTACCGGAAGTGCGGCCCCCTACCGGAAGTTGCGTCTCCTCCATTTTGTGGCCCGCTATGGCGGCTGGGTTGAAGTCGCGGCGAGGATGCGGCGCCTTTGACTGCTAGGGTAGGGCCAGGCGAGGCATCGGGGACGTTGTGCGGCCCAGCAGCAGACCGGCCCGGACGTCGGGGACGCTGTCATGTACGGTGCCGGCGGGGGCCGCGCCAAGCCGGAGAGGAAAGGAGGAGCGAAGGAGGAGGCCGGGCCCGGCGGCGGCGCCGGCACTGGGGGCAACCGGGTGGAGCTTCTGGTTTTCGGCTATGCCTGCAAGTTGTTCCGCGACGACGAGCGGGCTCTGGCCCAGGAACAGGGACAGCACCTCATCCCCTGGATGGGGGACCCCAAGATCCTCATCGACAGGTCGGTTCCTCCCCCCACCCGTCGACCCTCCCCTCCCTCGCCCGCTTGATTTCGCCCGATGTTGACTTGATGATGGCCAGGACCGAAAAGGGGGTTTTGCGGAGCCCGGGGATCCGGGGGTTCTCCCTGCTCCCACGTCCCCCGGCGTCCGGGGGGAGGGGACGGTGAAACCGGCCCTAAGGCTCCGGCCAGAGCTGGCGCCGCGCCGTCGCCCGGAGGGATCTCGACTCTGCTCCCGCAACCCCTCGAGCCCGGGCTGCCGCTAGCGACTCAGCGCGGTGGAAGCTGCCCGGGCCTCCCGCCCGCGCCGTGGGGCGGGTGCCGCTGTCCCTCCGCTCGCTGTGCGGGAGGGAGCCCGGGAGTGCGCCTTTGTTCCTCCGAAGCGCCGCACGCAGAGGCCGTGGGTAGAAGCTTCTTTTGGACCCCGTGAGTTAGCCTGAACCGTCTCGGGCCGGCTTGACTTTTGGCGTCCGGCGAGCCCCTCCCCGCGGTTATTTCGACCATTTGACCTACCACTGTGGTTGGTGAAGTTGCCGTCTGTTGGAGGCCGGTCGACCCCGTGCGGACCTTGCTCTTAGGGGTAGCGTTCTTAGAGCTGGTTTCACTGTTTCCTAAAGCTGAAGGGTGGAGCTGGGTTTACCTTTGTGTTGTTTCTTTTCAAATCACACCCACTTAAGGGGTGCCCAGAGTTGAGGGTAAAGGGGCGGGGACTGTGGATTTCTAACGGTGTTTGATTTGAAAAGGATGACATTACATGNTGTGGGTGGTTTGCTTCCCACCTCTCTTCTCATTTTTTTTTCCAGTCCCCTTTTCCTTCCCTACCATCCTGGGTTTGGGTATTTGTCCTTCCACAATATTGCTTCTGGGGCCAGGACTGAAAGACTAACTGTGACCAACCATTAAGCTGTGGAGTGGTTTTCTCCAAGTGAAGGAAACCCATCGTTTGAGACAAGTAAAACTGGATTCTGCAAGGACTTGGAACATGCATGACTGTAGGGATGACCTCTGAGCTGGCCAGAACGGACACATTAATGACCACTAGGCCTTTCCAATCCTTTACATCTGTGTTTGGAGACAGATCTAGGAAAAAAAGGACTCATGAAGGGAGTGTTGCAGATCAGATGGGCTCTGGATCTGATGGTCCCCTCTGCTGGAATGTGCTATACCTTTGAACCTCGGTTGATAGCAAGTGAAGTTGCCTGACCTGACAGGCTTGCTTCCCAGGCACTCCTTGTGATGTGTACTGTTAAAGTTGGGCAAATGCTGAAGCCTCTCCTCCATATGCAGTTCCCATATCATTCTGTGCATGATTTGAGTTAGATCTCCCAAAACTGGTGGGGAGCAAACACCACACATGTATATGTGTAATATTTGAAAATAATACATTTGTAAGTTAAGGAGGTTTGCATCAAAGTAAAACAAATTTTGAAAATTAATAAAATGCAACCATTGGGGTTCCCAGGAATTTTTGGCCTTTTTCCTGTGGTGCACTTTTTTTCTTCCTTAATTTGGTCTCCATTACAAAAGTCAACATTAANAAATTATGCAAACTTTTGTTTTATCACTCCACATTCACTTTTGCAACCTAAATTTGAGTCTTTAAACTCCACTAACTCACTTATTGTCTGGCANTTGTACATTGACANCATCTCCATTGAATCTTATGTTCAAACATAGCAGAAAGCACTCTTCTTATTCTTTATTTGGTAAAGTACCCATTGGTCTTCAATGCTGTGTCTTCATTCTGGGATTTAAAGTTTAAGGGACATCCTGATGCTGCGCCTTTTGGTGGTCTTGCCGTGTTTGCAGTGAACCTCCTTAAACTGCATGTATATGTCACTGTTCCTTTGTATGTGTGTCTCTCTACCACATAACCCAGCACTTCTTTCCTCAGCCAAGTGGCTAGGGGCGAGCCTAGCCAAGATTTTACCTCCAATGGACGCAAGTTTCTTTGGTGAAGATCTCTCCTGAGAGTTCGGGACTAGCAGGAAGAAGCGAGGAAATTTCGCCCGTTTGGTTCTGTCGGATAGGTATTTATGGACTCGGTCTGTGTGAATGTAAGCTGTAATATTTAACTGCTGAGAACAGATACTTTTTTGCAAGTGGCATTGAATGGTTGACCAAAGCATACATGGTAAGAACTGCTAGCAAGGGGGATACGTTTTCTGCCCTAAAGGATTGTCTGCCTTTAGCTCTAAGTTCTGTTGTACCTGTAGAGAGGAGCTTAGACTTTGTTACGATTACTTCAGCTTAAAAGTAGGTGAGCTATGACTAGTCACGTTAAATATAAATCTGAAGCTTTGCATTTGATTAAATATTTTTATTTCATTATTTTAATTGGTAAGTATGTGCATAGAGTGTCACACACAACCAGCATGGGTGTAGACTTCCATCTATTGACCAGCATGTTCACATTACAGATACGACGGGCGTGGTCACCTGCATGACCTCTCTGCGTACGATGCTGAGTACGCCACATGGAACCGAGACTACCAGCTGTCTGAAGAGGAGGCGAGGGTAGAGGCGCTGTGTGATGAAGAGAGGTATTTAGCCTTGCATACGGACTTGCTTGAGGAGGAGGCAAGGCAAGGTACTGCTCAAGAAAGACTTACTTCAGCCACACCCTTTTAAAATTTTAAGTATTTAAAAAGTTACTCCCATTCATTTTTTTATACTCACTCTTTCTGATATTATCTTGACAGTACCCAGTGGATTGGAAAAACAGGAGTCTTTGCGTTCTGAGAGGACCTCAGGATAGTTTATATGTAGAACCACAGAGAATTTTCCCAGCTTTTGAGGGCAGACTGGGATTTGAAAAAAACAAAAACAAAANCAAAACTCTTTAACTGTTCTTCTTTAACAGTATCGTATGAATTAAAATCGATGTTCTTGTCTTTGCCTTAATTATTTTTAATACAGTTCTTAATCCCAAAATTTCCTCAGCAGGAAGAAATTTTCCATAAAGACGTGTATTCTGCTGTCTGTGGGTAAACACGTACTGGCAAAAGTACATAATAGATACCAAGTGTGCATTTCCAGAAAAATTTTCTCCTCAAAAAGAGATTGAAAAAGTGTATTGTATGCTTGACTGATAGCTGCACTTTAGAAGTGTATGAAGTTTTTCTCAGTAAACATCTATTTTTGTTAATAAAATTCTCGTTTTTATTCAAGAGGAAGAATACAAAAGATTGAGNGAAGCGCTGGCAGAGGATGGGAACTACAGTGCCGTAGGGTTCACCTACGGCAGTGACTATTATGACCCATCAGAGCCCACAGAAGAGGAGGAGCCTTCAAAACAGAGAGGTGAGGAGAAAGGAAGCCTGTCCCTTGTGGGCACNGACCACNGTACTACAGGGACACTAATAAGGTGCCTTTTGCTGGAACAAAGCTAGAAACTAGAAGATGANTTGTGAGTGGCAGTGGAAAGACAGTTGTGACTTTGATTAGCTACCTGNATTAATTCTTCTTAGGGTGGGTCTCACTGAGTTCTTCATCCTGGGACCCATGCTTCTGCAGTGAACACACACTCTTACTGTTTTAGTCATTGTTCTGTTGCTGTGAAGAGACACCATGACCAAAGGAAACTCTTAGAAGAGAAAGCATTTAATTTGGGGCTNGCTTACAGTTTCAGAGGGTTAGCCCATTATCATCATGGCAGGGAGCATGGTAGCAGGCCCTGGAGCAGTAGCTGAGAGCTGCATTCTGATCCATAGGCAGAGAGTGAGAGACTCTAGGCGTGGCATGGGCTTTTGAAACTTCAAAGCCCACTACTAGTGACACACTTCCTCCAGTATAATGCCACNCCCTGGTAGCTAAGTATTCAAATACATGAGTCTGTGGGGACCATGCTTATTCATACCACCACATTTCCATAGCCTCAGTATCCATTCTAGCGTCACTGAAAAGTCAGTTTTGCCTAGGAATCATTAATGTCCNTATCTTTCCTATGAACCTCTGCATAGCCTATCCCCCACAAAAGTGTCCAGTGAAAAGANACCTCAGAGGCTTGTTATACTAAACAGAAAGACAAGACTGTTAAAATAACATTAAAGTTTGAAGCTAGTGCCCTCCTTAGGCTAATATGGCACCTTTGAACATAAAAAACAGTTTTATCAAAAANTCCAAGCACTTGCAGTGTAAACAGGAGNGGAATAAGATTTTAAGAACATTGAGCAGGGAGCTGAAGAAGTGGGTTGATGGGTAAAGCATTAGTTGCACATCTGTCTATGAGGACCCATGTAAAAGCTGGGAAGCAATAGCAAGAGTATCTGTAATCCCAGCACTTCTATGGGACGTGGAGTAGAATGAGAATCTCTGAAGTTTGGAGGCCAGCTAGCTTGAACACTGCAAAAACACCAAAGAGAGGGGCCCCTGTCTAATGGTTGAAGGCAAGAACTGACACCCAAGATTAGTCTTTGGTTCCACATATGCACTCTGGCAGGCTGGCAAGCCCATGCCCACATTTATACACACATACATGTATAGCTCCCCCCAAAAGTAAAAGAAAAACAAAACATTTAAGTGTCTGCTAAGCCTTGAGCATTGTGCTCTGGGGAAGGTGGCCTGTGAGTTAGCTCCCTTACACCAGGGAAGTGAGCTGGAATGCACTGGCAGACATGGAAAAAGATGTAATAGAAGCATATGCCCAGAATCCTAGGGTTCAGAAATACCCAGACTGGATTTCAGATTGCTACCTGCCCCCAAAACATGATCCTGTTACTGTACCACCACCACCTCTCTGGAATCCGTGAATGGGGATAATCANATGTAATGGGGTAGAGCGGGAAGCTGGCAGGGGTTTCTGGAAGTAGAGGTGCAAAGGTGAAGAGTCAGGAAAAGTCCACACTGTATCATTGCCTACTNTTGGTGGGCCATCAAGCTGCATTCTTAATTTCCCTTTTTGTTCTAACAGAAAAAAATGAGGCTGAAAACTTGGAAGAAAATGAAGAGCCTTTCATTGCCCCTTTAGGATTAAGTGTCCCATCTGACGTGGAGCTGGTATGTGTGCTTCTTCACAAGCCTTTGCANTGTGTTTTGTTGCTGTTCTTTGTGGTGCATGAGAGCACAGTAAAACACAGCCATTGTTTAGGTACTTTATGCTGCAAGATTATTTGTGAGTTATAGGAGAAAGAACACAGCCCACGTACCTCTGAAGAAACATGGGTGCCAGTTGTGGTGTGGCACAACTGTCCTGGGATTTGGGAGGCTAAGGCAGAAGGATCTCAAGTTCCAAGGCAGTCTGAGCGCNCCAAACAGGGACCTTATCTCAGAAAACAAAAGGGAGGGCAGGGTGGCTGGAGAGATGGCTCAGTAGTAGATTGCTTTCTTAACTTGCAGAGGACCCTGGTTCAGTTCCCAGCAGCTACGTCAGGTGGCTCACAACCACCTGTACTCCAGTTCCAGGGAATCACATACCCTCTGCCCTCTACAAGCTCCTACACACGGTACACAGAACCTCATGAAGGTACATACATGTACACATACATACATACTGCACTTTTTAGAACATACACTTTAAAACAAGAAAAGGAAGAGACAAGAGAAGGAGAGAGTGGAAGTACAGCATCAGGAACAGCTCAGCGCACCAGTGAGTTGTGTTGGTCTGTGGAGTTTTGTGGGAATCTCTGTTTATCAGAGATAACCAAGTCAGGGCTGGGCTGAGATGTTGCTGTCAACATACAAATGTGAAAACAGTTGTGCTCAAGGCAGTCTTGCGTTCAGCAGTGCCTGGTTCTGGCTTTGTCTAGTGTGAACTNTGGAGGCACTTGCTCTTTGCCTTACATTCACTGGACATTCTTGGGTCCATGTGACATGTCCAGNCCAGCCTTCCATGGATCAGGAAAGCAGAGGTAGAGCTTTATGAATACACCTACCTGTCTCTTGAGGTGCCAGTTTGGTGTTTTGTCTGATAAGCCATCTTGCCAGTCCCTTGAATTCAGTTTTGAGACAAAGTCTCAGGTAACTCAGATAGGTATCTGAGATTGGCCTTGAACTCCCGATTCTCTCTACATCCACCCTTACCAAGTGCTGGGATATCAGGCCTGTGCCTCCAGCCCAGCTTCTCTTTCATGTTTAGAAAGAGTTCTTAAGGGTTTATGCTCAGGAATGCGTGCTTTCTTTGACATTATTCTCACTCAGTGGCAAGTGTCAGGTATAACGGTTCACACTCAGTTCAGCATGGACTTGAGGCTCTTCCTTTTTTCCTCTCCTGCACCATATGAGGGAATGTGGTGCCTGGCTCCTCCTTTTGACGTCTTTTACAAATCTGGGTAGAAATTTCTGTGTAATTACAATTATGCTTGCATCCCTATTTCTATCTTTTGATTGCTTTGCTACAGTTAGANTTGAATATATTTACCTGAAGAGCTAATGTCCTAAGTATTGCATTAATACATATTCTTGNTTTTTAAAGATTGATTTTAAATTATGCATATTTGTGTGGGGGTTTGTNCACATGAATGAAGATGCCCACAAAGGCCAAAAGCGAGTGTGAGATCCTCTGGACAATTGGCAGTTGGGGGTTACCCAGTGTGGGCAGGTGCTGGGAACGGATCCCTGGAAGAGCAGCAGGAGCTCTTAATGGATGAGCCATCTCTCCAGTCCCATATTCTTGTTTTGATATATACTGTTTCTGCACATTCCAAAGCAGACCATTCTGCATCAGAGGCCTGTTAAAATTGAGTCTTAAAAACCATTTGCTGCATTACCTGTATTTTATTTATACTAAATTTATACTAAATTCTTTTATTTACTATTAACTATGGATTCCATGCCTCCCTTCCCCAATTTGGTGTTGTTTTGTTTGTTTGTTTGTTTGTTTGTTTTTGGTTTGGTTTGGTTTTTGGTTTTTTGAGACAGAGTCTCTCTACATAGCCCTGGCTGTCCTGGAACTCACAGAAATCTGCCTGCCTCTGCCTCCTGAGTGGGATTAAAGGTGTATACCACCACACCTGACTGTGTAATTTTTTTCATNATGTATACTGGTGGAGGGTGCATTGTACACATGTGTGTAAGTGCCTAGGGAGACCAGAAGAGGGTATCAGATTTCCCTGGAAATAGCGTTACAGGCAAGTGTGTGAGCCTGCCAGCAAAGGTGCTGGGATTCAAACTTGATCCTCTTCAGGAACAGTATGTGCTCTTAACGCTGAGCCATCTCTCCAGCCTCTCCCTACCCCATAGTTTTGAGATAGGTTCAATTTATATGTCCTAAGTTGACCTTGAACTTGTGATCCTATTGTATCTCTCAAGTGTGAGGTCTTTTGTGTGCTTATGTACTCCTGCAAGTAGAGGCTGCAGGTCAGCCTTGGGTGTCATTTTTCAGGAGCCATTCACCCTGTTTTTGAGACAGGGTGTTTCACTGGGACCCAGGACTCACCGGGAAGGCTACTAAATTGGATAGCTTCAAACCTTAGGGGTTCTGCATCCTGTCTCCTCAGTGCTGGTATTGCAGGCACATGCCACCATTGCCCTGCTTTTCACCTGAGTGCTAGGGATTGAACTCAGGTCCTCATGCTGGTATAATCAGCTCTTCATCAACTCAGCCTTCTCCTCAGTCCTTTTGTTTTTGACACAAAAAGGTTTTATTTATTTATTTTTTTAATGTCTGTTCAGATAAAAATACAAAGGTACAATAGAATGTTGTAGTTCCTGTTGTAAGATTTAACAGCTGTGTAGTCTCAATGTAAGCATCACTGAGCTGGTTAATAGTTACCTTGAACCCACAGAGAGTTAAGGGAGCTTTGTTTGTTGCCACAGTTCTCCAGTATCAAGGTTTGCGAGGTCCCTGAGTCCTTGGCTGAGTGTTTGGTTTGCTTTCTCTCTCTCCCCTCTCTCTCTCTCTCTCTCTCTTTCTCTCTCTCTCTCTCTCTAACAGTGTCAAATACCTCACTCTTCTCAGTTGTGGCTTTGGGCATTCATTGGGTAAATCATTAAACTGTGGAGTGTTGATGGCAATGTAGATCATACAGCCTTTGTGGTGTTGATGGGGAATGAGAGGGGACAGTATTTGCAGAGCAGTTCTGGTTGGTGACTTAAGCAGGTGGTGGATTGGTTACATTCGTGAGTGTTGCTGTGGCAGCTGAGGAGGGGGNATCCTGACCTGGAAGGTTGTGTTGAGGGGTGGGTGGGTAAGGAGGCTGGTGTTCTCAGAGCTCTTGGTTTACACTAGATGTTGGGTGAGAATGTAGTGAACACCAGGTACCTGGGATCACTGCCTGCTTCCTGCTGCACACCTGCCAGCCGGCATGCCTCTGTGACTGATTCTACAGCCCCTAGTCCATGCCTGCTTCTAGACTCAAGCCCCTTAGATTTTAGGTTTTTGTTTTCTTGTTTTTTTCTAGTACCTTTATGGGTGTGTCTTTTTGCTCCAAGGAAAGAAAAACAGAAAGACCAGTTTTTCCTCCCAATATGTATTTATGCATCATGTGTCCCAACACTCATCTGTCCCTTTCCAGGTACCCATAACCCTTTGTCTTGCCCTGAGTCCCACATATCAGCTAGCCACCTGCTTTGGCTGCTCTGTTGCCCTGTGGAGCCGTGTAACTCATGGGGTGAAGTGCAGAGTCCTTTGTTCAGCTCATCTTTTCACCCTCTCCTCGCTCCCAAGACACTAGAGATGGTAGACATGGGTGTCTGCACCTAGCGTGATGGTTCCTGAGTGTGAATGCCTGCTAGGTACTCAGGGCCTCATGGGCTTGCCTGTGGGCTGGCACTGCATTTTACTGGGTTGTGCCACCCACCACTGGGGCAGGCCTAGGGGCCCAGAAGTTCTGCTGCTTAGCAGGCCTATTAGAACATGTTTCTGCAAGAGTACACTGGACGGTGGGAAAGGAGAGGGGCTTTATTAGATGCTATATGCAGCATTTTAATCTGTTATGGGATGGTAGGCGCTTCCTGTGGACATGCCGTGTCCCAGGCCTGAGCCAGGGCATCTCTGTGCTTGTTTGTATTTCTCACTTGAAATCCCAGTCACTGTGAAGTAGGAGAAACCCTGGGCTTGAAACTGAGTGTTGAATAGCTTGGTTGTTGTCCATTTATGTCTGACAAAACAGAAGCCTGTGTCCTCCACCTACAGGTGCTGCTCCAGCACTGGGTCTTGTGTCTATGAGGGATTCTTCAGATAATTTCCATGTCCTACCAAAGGCCTGTGTCTCTCTCTTCCTTTGTGTCACAGGGTTCTGAAGCTCTTTCCCACTCTGAATTGATGGGACAGTTTTTGCTACNTCTCCTCCTAGCTCTTCTCTGTGGTTTTGTTTGTATGTCTGTTGTGGCTCATTGGTGCTTGTTTGGACCCATGGGCAAAGGGAGTGTTTCTTTTCTTTCTCACTGGGATGATTCACAAACCTCTCACTAATTACTGCCTTCCTCCTGAACTCTTTTACTGTTGCACTGCTGAATCTATCTAGAACTTCTCAAAGCTCTTTGAATCCATCCTGTGGGCTTCCTGACCTGTGGCTGTCACTNTCCCACTTCCCANTTCTCACTCTGAGTTTAGGGCCAAGATGATGGGGTTTCCAGGGAGACAGGCTCTCAACACAGGACTTAGGTGTAGATGAGACCAAAGAACATTTTCCTTCTGCTATGTAGGCTTTGTGACATGCATACTTAACAAGTTTGTTTGAGATTTTTGTTTGTTTGCAAATNGGGGGTGGGGTGGAGGTGGTGTTTGTTTGTTTGTGGCTCATGTGTGATTATTTAGTGCCAGAGTTCAAACTCAGGGCCTCATGTGTGCTAAGTATGTGCTCTGCCATTGAGTTGTACCCCAGTCCTTATTAACTATTTTTGTTGTTGTTTTGGGTTTTTGTTTGTTTGTTTTTTAGATAGGGTGTACTATATGGCCTTGGCTAGGCTGGAATTCATAGAAACCTTGTTTCTGCTGAATGCTGGAATCAGAAGCATATACCACATGCCTAGCTTACTAAGCATATTTTAAAATAGCATTCTCTAATGCTGGAATGGTAATGATGGTCTGAAATGAAAGAGAATGTAAGATCTGCATAGTAAAGATGCAGAGAATGCTGCCTTAGTTTCTGATACTGTGATAAAATACTCTGACAGAAGCAACTTAAATGAGAAAGGGTTTATTCTCATTCACATTCCTGACAGGGAAGTCCAGATGGCAGGAGTTTGAAGCAGTTGCTCACATCACATCCCTAATCAGGAACAGAGAGGGATGAATGCCGCTGCCTCTCAGCTCCCTTTCTCTACTTACAGGGTCCAAGATCCCAGCCAGGGAATGGTGCTGCCCACAGTGGGCAGGCCTTCCTACAGTGGGCAGTTCTTCCTACCTCAGTAATGAAGATAATCCCTAATAGGCATGCCCAGAGGTCCATCTCTCAGATGATACTAGATTCTGTCAAGTTGACCATTAGAATTAACCATTATAAATAGCTTTCTCTAAGAGAAAGAGTTTTTATTTTATTATCCTGCTAACAGATCTTAAGGTATATTCATAAGATACTTTGGGGCTGTCAGCAGGTGAAAGCACTTGCCATTGAACCTGACAACCTGAGTTTTATTCCTGGGACTCATGTGGTAGAAGAGAACTGACTCCTGCAAATTGTCCTCTGACTGCCACACGAACACACTCACACACATACAGAAAA
>LZPO01116975.1:12646-26267 GCA_001675575.1 Neotoma lepida
GGAAGAGCAGCAAACTTTTTACACTGAGTTCTCAAGCCCTGCATGCCTTACTTTAAATCCTTGTTAATGTCCCTTCTAATGAACCTTACCTGGTCACATTAGTAAAGGACCAACAGTCATATTATCAACATCTTTTTCATCATGGCATTCATCATCTTCTAAACTGTATACTGTATGATTCACTTTTTCTACTCATCTAATTTTTTTTCTCTACCATTAAGCTAAATGAGGAGAAATTTTTGAATTCTGATTACTAATCCAGGTAGTGATTTGAATACTGACAGGCATATCATAAACACTTCATAAATCTTGGCCGAACTGAAGTCAATACCCCATTTAAATTCATAATTTAACCTGTTTTTCACATGTACACTTTTAAATGGGAACATTTAAGATCAAAAATGGTATTTCAAGAAATAATCTGTTATACTCTTTCAATAAATAAGAATATTTTGACTACCACTATATGATGTTAGAAATAAAGAAACCAAGTAACAGTTCTTCCTCACAATTAACTTCAGAAACAACAGTGGGACAGCGAAGCTGAAAAACATGTAACAACTACAGTGGTGTGAGACAGTGTAAGAGAGCTATAGAACAGAGGGCATCAGAAGAGCAGTATCACTCACAAAGTTAGACATGCTGATGGCTGAGATGATCGGAGATTAGAGGAGTGAAGCAGGAAGAAAGGTGAGAAAGGCTGTGTGAAGCTGAGGCTTAAGCACAGCATATGTGCACCCGAGGAAAGAAGATGAAAATTAGAACAATTGCCCTACAATATGTTCTAATACTAAAGAAAAATTCTGTTTTAATTGAAGAGAACTTATATATACCAAATACACACACACACTTATAGATATCCTTATATATACTAATTCACTTTAAAATCTTCTCAGTTCCTCCTTCAACTATAAAGATATTAGTAATTCCTGTTTTATATGGTTGCTGTGAAGATTAAACTAGGGAATACATTAAGGAGATGAGAGCACTGCTGGACAATTTTGTTATTGGTATGCTGGAATATTTAAAGCTGCCAGTATGAAGTACATTTCCAAGTACAATAAATCCAGAAACAAAACGCTGAAACTGTTTTACACCGCAGAGAAATTAGCTTGTTTAGCTCAAGGGATCCAACACCATCCTCTGGTGTCTGCTGGCACTAGTGTGCACATACACACACACAGACACTCAAATAAATAGCAAAAACAAAAACAAAAACAAAAAAACACCAAGGAGTGGGCTGCCTGGCATGGTGGCAAATGCCTAAAATTCCAGCCCTTGGAAGGCAGAGGAGGATCAGGACTTCAAGGTCATCCTCTAATAAATTTGGGGCCCTAGCCAAAGCAGGGAGGACTAAGGATGTAACAGTGGTAGAATACTTGCCTAGCATTCTTGAGGCCCAAGATTTGACCCCTAGTACAGATGTGGGAGGAAGAGAGGAAGAAAGGGAGGGAAAGAATAAAAAAGGAGAGAGAAGCAATAGGTAGGAAAAAGTACTAAATCCCTATGTGCTATGGCACAGCACAGTACTTGCAAATAATAAAAATACACTGTGTGCTTTCAAAACCTAGANGAATGACACTGAAAATCTTCACCATAAAGAAAGAATATGAGTCAGGTACAGTGAAGTAGGCCTGTAACGCCAATAGTCAGAATACGGAGGCATGAGGATGCCTAGTTTTAATTACAATCTGGGGCTTTTGAGACCCTATCTCAAAATGAACAAATATATGTGTGAGCAAATATATTGTTTCACTTGATTTAAACAATATACAAAGCATACACATATAGAAACATCACATAGTACTCCATAAATATAATTCAATTGTGGTTTTATGTATCTGATAATAATAAATTTAATTAAAAACTACAAGAATTAATGATTTAAAAGACAAAGCAGCTTAAAGCATAGTAATTCAGATTGGAATGCTGAGGACTGGAGAGATGGCTCAGTAGTTAAAAGCATTTACTATTCTGCAGACCTAGAACCTGAGTTCCTAGAACTCAATCAGGTGGGTCTCAGCCTTCTGTAACTCTAGTCCCAGGGCATCATCAGGCATGCAGTACACACACAAGCAAAATACTCATGCACAAAATCTTTTTATTTTTTTAAGACAGGACTGTTATTAAGATAGAAGGTTGGGCCCAGACTTGATATTGCACAGCTATAAGATCAGATGCTTCAGAGGCTGAGGCAGTAGTACCACAAGTCAGAGGCCATAATAAAAAACTCAGTAGGACCCTGTCCTAATTAAGTTTTAAAAAGAGCTTAGACCAGTATAACTTCATTATAGATTGACTGTATAGAATGCACATGGCCCTGGTGTAAAACCTTAGCACTGAAAAACAAATAAATAAATGAGCTTTATCTGAGAAAGTAACAGAGACTTGAATGAAGTGAGAGAACTATATAATGACTAATGACTGTCCAAAGATTAAAATGACATATGTGANATACCAATTTCTTAAACCTGATGCTATTTTGGAAATCAACATCTGACTTTTATAAATAGAAAATATGCTGTTCCCAAATTAGCATTATAGCAGAATAGTGACTAGAATCACCAATAAGTAACTGTCATCCTGTTTAAGAACAAGAAATGTGTAGGTAGTAATACATTTTTAAAACAGTTCCAGGAGCTGGGGGCATGGCGGCACACACCTTTAATCCCAGCACTTGGGAGGCAGAGGCAGGTGGATCTCTGAGTTAGAGGCCAGCCTGGGCTACAGTGTAAGTTCCAGGACAGCCGGGGCTACACGGAGAAACCCTGCCTTGAAAGAAAAACAAACAAATAAACAACAACAAAACAAACAAAAATAAAACAGTTCCAGGAAAAGATTTAAATTCACTATAAAACTCTAAACTAAAACAGTTCCTTCAAAAGTAGGGGCAGTATTATAAACAACAATAAACAACTGCAGATGTCATGATGCCAAACAATAACATGCAGGCGGATTCAAAAGCTCCACAGTGGCTGAGGAATCTTTGAAAATGAATTCAATAAATGTTAGTCTCATAGGTACACACACACACACACACACACACATATATATATGTTAAAATATTTATAGAACGTAATAGAGGAATTTCTTCCTCTAATATATTTCCTCTAAGTATATTTTCATAATTATATTAAAAAGCAGGCTTTGATTATAAGAATAACAGATTATATATTATATAATCCAAAAATTAAAGCCATTTTATATAACAATATACATGAAGAATTTGAGAGAATTTAGTTTGTGAGAACTTAACAAATGCCAAGCCTGGTGGTACATGCCTTTAATCCAAGCACTCTATAGGTAGAGGCAAGAGGATTTCTGTGAGTTTTAGGTTAGCCAAGGCTTATACATAACATCAATTGGAAGCATTAATCTGGAGAAATATAAAATAGAGAGTCTTAGTACCCCCCTAGTGGAACTTAAAAATGATTCAACATATTTCCACAATTGTAAATGATGTAAAGTGTAATATTTTATAACTGAAAAAGGAGTTTCAGATTTAAAAGAAAATAATTCAAGAGTTTTTTTTTTATTTCCTTTATGACATATCTCTATATAGTAGCTCATGTTGGCCTTGAACTTTCAATCTTCTATGCCTCTCTCTACAGAATACTGGAAATGCTGCCTATCTGTGGATCTTAACCTACATTAAATAAATAAATGTTGAGCCATTAAGACATTTACTGAAAATATCCTTCCTAAGTGAATTAACAGCAAGTCAGATCAAGAGCACACAGGCCTCAGTCCTGGAAGAACAAGGAAATTGCCCCCAAAGTAGTAGAAGTTACAAAAATGTAAGAAGACAACAGCATGCAGAAGGGCTCAGAAATCTGAAAGAACACGAAAGCCCCAGAACAGGATACTCTGGAGTATGTATACTGGGCACAGTGTTGTTTATGAGAGATAAAGATAGAAACATGGGTTTGGGGGATAATAAAAAGACAAGGATTTCATGCTGAGGAGTTCTGATGTGATTGGTAGGTAAAGGCAACCAAAAAAGGCTTTTGTTTTAGAAAGGCAGCTCTGGTAACTACTGGAGAAACACCTACAGCAGAGGGTGGAATAGGAAACTGGATGGGAAAATTCTTACTTGCTGTGGGATGGCTTTCTGTATGCTGTGAATATGTGTTGCTCTGATTAGTTGATAAATAAGGCTGTTTGGCCAATGGTGAGGCAGAATAAGGTTAGGCGGTACATTCCAACTGGAGAGAGAGGAATGAGAAAGGAGGGCTGAGGAGATGCTGCTAGCTGCCACTATGAGAAGCAAGATGTAAAGTACCGTTAAGCCACAAGCTACATGGCAAAGTATAGATTTATAGGAATGTAAGAGCTTTTAAGATGTAAGAGCTAGCTAGCGAGAAGCCTGAGCCATTAGGCCATATAGTTTGAAAATAATNTAAGCCTTTGTGTGTTTACTTGGGTCTGAGTGGCTGCAGGACCAGGCGGGACACAGGAAAACTTCCAGCTACACTTACTACTTCAGAAAAGACAGTCACTAGAAGAACTAAGGACAGGCAGAGAAAAAACAGAAATGCTAGGAAAGATTCAAAAAGAGGTTTGTTTGTTTTGCCTTCTGTAGCACTAGTCCATACAGCAGGTAAACACTGGCAGAGAAGTAACTTAAGGTGTAAAATAACGTTAGCTACTGAAGCTGAAAAGCTGAACACCTTACATGTGCACCTTTGGCATGCATTACAGATGGTAATAAAGAAGTACCTGAAGTTACTCCAGGCTGAAAAGGTGCTAACAAATGGTCCAGTCATCAAGACTCAAGATACAAAGACACAGAAGGATTGGGGTACAATAGGAAAACATCTGATTTCACAAAGTCAAAACATGGAACCTACCTACATGTCAATCAGTTGATGAGTGGATAAAGAAAATGTCAACATATACAACGGAATGCTACTTAGCCTTTAAATAGATGGGAGTTGTACTAGCTGTGATGGTGCACCCTGCAATCTTAGCATGCAGAAAGCAGAAGCAAGAGGATCATCGGTCAGAGGACAGCTTGGGCCACAGAAACTCCTAGGCTAGTCTGAGCAGCACAGTAAGACTCTGCCTAGAAAACCAAAAATAAATAAATAGTAACAAAAAGAAATTTTGTCGTTTGTGACATGGTAAACCCATGTACTCACTTATACTGGAANCTAAGAAAGCCGACCTTGTGATTAGGATTGTGATTGTGATTGTTATAGCAAGGTAACAGTACAATGATGACCAAGGACTTGGCACAGCAAGTTAGAGAAAAGTTTAAGAATATTCCATGCATCTTCATTTCATTTTTCACAAAATGATGTAATATGTAGATTTCACTTTAAACAAAACATGCAGAATGAGGTTCTTCATTTTAGTAAGTATTTGAACATCAACAAGAATTGATTTGGAGGACTGGGGAAATAGCTCAGTAGATAAAGTTTGCTGTGCATGATGAAGACCTCAGTTTAAGCCAGTATCCACCTAAAAAGCACATGCCTGTGACCCCATCATGAGGGGCAGAGACAAGCAGATCCTAGGAGCTCACTGGCCTTTCAATCTACCAAAACAGTGAGTCTCTGGTTCAGCGTGACACCCTGTCTCAAGGCAATAAACACAAAAAGCAATAGAAAAAGACACCTGATGTGCAGCTCTGGCTTCTGTGTGTACACACAGAGAGGCTGATGAAGTTACATGCATGGGCCACCACACCCAACTAAAAACCATGATTTAAATCTTGCTATTTTGTGATTAGGATGTTTAAAAAGACAGTGCAGTGGTTTGAATGAGAACGGCCCCCAGAGGCTCCTATGTTTGAATGCTCAGTACCCAATTAGTGGAACCGTTTGGGAAGAATCAAGAGGTGTGGCCTTATTAAGGTAAGTGTGGCCTTAGTGGAGGTACATTACTGGGGGTAGGCTTTGAGGTTTCCAAAGTTCCTACCAGGATCTCTGGATTTCTGAATTTCTGTCCCCATCCCTTCCCTCCCTCCCTGCCTGTGAATCAGAATGGAAAGCTTTCAGCTACTACTATAGCACTATGCCTACTTACTTCCCACCATAACAACCATTAACTACCACCACCACCACCACCACCCCCACCACCACCCCCCCCACTGCCACTAAATGTATTCTTTTATAAGAGCTACTTTTATCATGGTGTCTCTTCACAACAATAGAACAGTGACTAACATAGATGGCAATTTTTTTATAAACTTCATGATGTTGGAAAAGCCAATACAGAATTGCATGTAACAGAATGATTTAGTACACACTAAAGCCAGGCATGGCACCTCACACCTATAATCATAGCTCTCTGGATGCACAGAAAGGAGCATTTATGGGAGTTCTAGGCCAGCTAGCACTACACAGTGAGTTCCAGGCCAACCTGGGCTACATATGGAGATGTTGTCTCAAAAAGCTAAACTAACTGTGCTGGCCAGTCTTATGTCAACTCCACACAAGGAGGCAAGGTAGAGTCATTTGTGAAGAAAGACCTACAATTGAGAAGATTAACCCCCCCCACCCAAACACACACACACACACACACACACACACACACACACACACACACACACACACACCAGTTTTGCCTGTGGACAAGCCTGTGGTAGATTTTCTTGATTGGTGAAGGCCCAGCTCACCGCAGGTGGTGCCACCCCTGCGCTGGTGGTCTTGGGTACTGTAAGAAAGCAGGGTGAACAAGCCACAGAGAGTAACCCAGTAAGTAATGTTCCTTAATGGCTTCTGCTTCAGTTTCTGCCTTGAGTTCTGGCCCTAACTTCCCTAGATAATGAACGACAAGCCGTAAGATGAAATAAACTCTTTCTTCCCCAGGTTGCTTTTGACCAGTGTTTCATCACAACAACAGAAAACATAATTAAGACACCAAACAAATAAACAAACAAACAAATCCTGTAATACTTTGCTCATATAGGACATGGGGCCAGGAGATGGCTNAGCAGTGAAGGGCATTCATTTATTACTCCTGTAGAGGATCCAAGTTCAGTTCTCAGCACCNACATGGCAGTCTAATCATTTGTAGCTGTGATTCTAGGGTATCCAATACCCTCTTCTGACTCCACAGGGACTGTCTGCACATGGTACAGAGATATACATGCAGGCAAATATTCATAAACATAAAACAAAACAAAAATAGTCCTAAGAGAAAAAAAGTAGGATATTCAAAATTACTTTGTGGGTGGAGAGTGGGGCCTGACTTCAGTACGGTGCCATAGCCTGACATCAACCTTGCAATCTCCTGTTTTAGCCTCTCAAGTGACTGGAATAATATTTGCCACCATGTCTGGTCCACATTTACTTTTAAAAATCTAAATTTTCTTTTTAAAATAGAAGTGACAGTGCAAAATTTAATGAAGTGTTGCTCAAAATGGACTTAGAACACTGTGACAAAAGCAAAATCCAAGTTCTCTGCTAAGATTTTGGACTTCAGAAAAACAAAACTCTTCTGTGCATCAAAAGACATTATCAACAAAGCAAAGGGGTTACTTTTGGTGCTGGGATAATCTTTTTGTACACTATGTGAAGATATGTTGCTGTTTACCTCACCTGCGTAAGGTACCTTCTGTTGGGTTAATGAAGAGCTGAACGGCCAATAACTAAGCAGGAGAGGAGAACGGAATTTCTGGGGAGAGCTAGAAACTCTGGGAAAGAATCTGAGGTGGGAGATTCGCCAGCCAGATGTGGAGGCAGTCAGACGTACGGTACTGAGGAGAGGTAATGAGCCATACGACAAAACGTAGATTAATATAAACTGGCTAATTTAAGTTATAAGAGCGAGTGAGGAACAAGCCTAAGCTAAGGCCAAACTTTCATAATTAATAAAAAGTTTCCATGTCATTATTCTGGAGCTGGCGGTCCAAAGAAAGACCTGCTACACCTTGGTGCTGGAGAGACAGCTCAGCAGTCAAGAGCAGGAACTGCTCTGGCAGAGGACCCAAATTCTTTTCCTAGCACCCATGCGGTGGCTAGTAGCCATCTGAAGGGATCTGACACCCTCTTCTGGCTTCTGCGTGTATTACATGCACATGGTTTATACATACATGTAGANCAAACACCCATATACATAAAATAAAAATAAATCTTAAAAAAAGTATCCTACAGAAGAAAATATTTATAAACCCACACCATTTGACATGGGATTGCTACTGAGAATGCACAAATAACTCCTACAACTTATCACCAACAAGAAAAACAGATTGAAAAGTGGACAAAGAACTTGAATGGACTTTTCTATAAAGATGATAAATAAATGCTAAATGTCAAGGAAAGGGATGCTTGGTACTACTACCCACTGGGAAATCGCCAATCAGAATGAGGAGGTGATGCCACCTAAAACACACCAGGATGACAGGCTCCCNAGCTCCTGAAAATCAGTAAGTAGTGGTAAAGATATGAAAAAAATAGAATTCTTGTGCTCTGCAGTTAGGAATGTAAAATGGTACATTTACAGAAAATAGCACTGCAACTCCACAAAAAATTAAACAGATTGATTGCATGACCCAATATTTCTAGATGATGCGTATACCCCAAAGAAGTGAGTACGAGGACTCTAGTGGGTATTTACACATCTCTGATCATAGTAGTGTAGTTCACAACAGCAAAATGATGAATCGCTAAGAAAAATGAGAGATTATGATATACACCACATGAATGAACCTTGAGAACTTCATGCTAAGTGAAATCAGCCTGTCACAAAAGGATATATGTTTCATGGTTACTGATGGAATGTATTAGCGTGGTCAAATTCACAGAGGTAAGATGCTAGATGGTGAACACCAGGGGCTATGGAAGGAGGGAATGTCCTTCCCTCGTATTCAATGGACACACTCAGTTTCACGCGGGAAATGAAAACGTTCTGGAGGCCGATGGTGTTGGTGCCCATACAACAGCATAAATATTCTTAATGTCACAGAATAGTAAATTTTAAAAGTTTTATGTTATGTATAAATAAAAATGCACCCGAGGGCTGAGGAGATTTCTCAATGCGTAGAGCACTTACCATGCAAGTGAGAAGATCAGAGTTCAGATCCTCAGCACCCACATAAGAGTCAGCTGAGCATGGCAGCNGCCTGTAATGCCAAGCAGGCAGAGACTTGGGAGGAGACAAGGGATCCCTGGAGCAGGCTAGCTAGCAAGACTAGCCCAGTCAGTGAGAGGCCCGGACTCAGTAAAAAAAGTGGATAGCACTGGAAGAAGACATTGAACTTCAACCTCTGGNCTCCACATGAACTACCCCCAAAAGCACTCTGAAATGGATGAAGTATCAAAAAGTAGAACTTCAGTCACCAGGAGGCAGATATAAGCACACAGTAGTTCTGGTGCACAGAGAGGAAGCCACATCATACCTGGATTTCCAGCTCAGCAATGTGCTGCTGCAGCTCAGCCACGGCAGCTATGCTATCAGCTTCCCGGAGTCTCACAGCCATGACTTCTTCCTTGTTCTACAGCATCAAGCAAAACACAGTAATAAACCAGCTGAGTTTGGAACTGAGATTTTTCAGATTGTACAAAATATTAAAGTGCAAAAACTGCACATCAGTATTATCCAACAGTGTCTGAGATGGCATCTATAATGAAGCAGTCATCTTTAAACACACACCCCTAAAGGGATTAAAAACAACTTGTAAGTGGCCATCTACCAGTTCAAATCAGATGTTGCCTCCAAATGAACCTGTGTGAAAATTATGAAAAAACTTTTGGGATTCAGAGTGTTTGCTATTGAAACTGGGGATTATAGGCTTGTACTATTTTAAGTGAGACTATTCAAACTCGTTTATAGAGTAAAAATAATGTTGATAATATAGATAATATTCAGATACTTTATATAAACGAAAAATAAAATGAGCTTTAAAAATTACCAACAAATCATAAGCTTTAATCATATAAAACAATGTAAACAAATCTAATTTACATAACTAAGGGACTGGCTCCTTTGAAAATGTTACAGTTGTTACTGAATTGTTGCACTCTAACAGGGAAATGTGATGAAGGACTAAGTGCTAGAACAACAATTAGTAACTAATACTAATGACCAGTATCTACAAAGGGAGTAAGGAAGGCTGAATCAATTTAGAGCTCACACACAAGGGGCATATCAGAGTTAGTATCCTCGGTACACTTTACAGGGTACTAATGAACAAATACAAACTAAGTGAAAACCCCGTATCACTCTGCCCAGTCCTCTACTGTTCTGAGTCTTTATCCATTACTTAGAAAAACTCAAAACAAGTATCTTCTTGGTCAAGTTCCACAAATACTTCTAAAGAACATTTTACTTTGCTAACAGCTGCCAAGACAATATTAAATTCAGAAATACTGTTATCAAAATGTTTAATGAAAACTGGCATTCATATAGAAAAGATTACATTTAGTTCTCTATTAAAGACAGATCACAAGGCAATGTGGCATCATAAACAGTCTATCAGCTATCAATGTGACAAATCATATGAATATACTTCATTGTGTAACACTTTATTTTTATTTTAGTCTAGATGTATCTTTTAAAAGGGTCAATTCTTGAGTTAATACAATCGTCAGTACTGCCTACAGATTTCTTCAGTCTAAATTCTAACAGCAATGAATATTTATTAGGATGTAATTTCATCTCTGGATTTCAGTGACACTGATAAACCACTCAAGCTTCACTCTGGGTTTTTAATGACACCAGAACAAGTTGATGGAATTACAGCTTTATATGTGCCACTGAAAGTCTTATTTCTTTTATTATTACTATCCTATGGGAACATAGGATAGTAAGGCTTGAATACATGAAGGACACTGCAACTATTAAAGGAGCTATGTTAAAGATATGAGTAGTTCCTCTTAAAATGTCACAACTTCTCTCCAGTAATCTTCTCTAAGGCTCAGACTACACACATCTCTTTAGTTATTCTCACATGTTTATGTATGTACATCCATACTCCTCTTCTCTGCTTATCTGATGTCCCCAAACATGTGTCCCTCTCATTAGCTAAGGCTATTGTAAGTTCTTTTCACAAAAAATTCAATTTATTTCAAATACTTATAATGCTTTTTGAGCAAAAAGCTTCACATAAACAAAAACCGATNAAAAGAATGGAAATTNTACTCATTTTTCTTAATCTACCTGTACATACACATTTCTCTTTCTCTGTTACCCAGAAAGCATAGCAGTACTGACTGACTGCTAACACGACGTGAATCAAGGGAGGGAGCTTCAACTTCTCCAATCACCTGCATTTTCANGTGAGACATCACAAGCGAAGTTTTAAAGAGACACTAGTCAAAAGAAGCATCAAACGTCACACTATAAATGCCAATGTAAGAAGGCATTAACTTAACCAAGTCCAAAGTTAAAAATGAGGTTTCTTCAATTCACCTTTGAACAAGATGAGCTGCTCTTGTCTGAAAATTTAATCTAGGTGTTGTACATGTCTGTGATCCCAGCAATGAGAGGCAGAGGCAAAAGAATCCATGAGATTTTTGAGGCCAGTCTGGTCTACATAGCAAGCTCCAGACTAGCCAGGGCCATATATTGAAAGCCTGTCTCAGAAAGACAAGATATAATCATGATTAAAAANAAAATCTATGAAAGGCATCATTAAACTGACACTTACCTTGCATTCAATCTCTGCCTGTCTGCGCTTTGCCTCACTCAACTGGGTAAGCAACCCTTTGTTCTTCGCAGAAAGGGAATGTACCTTCTCCTGAAGACTGTTTACCTCTTGTTCTGCTCTTCGAAGTTGGTTACTATTGATCTGGTTCTAATGAGAAATATAAATATTATGACTCACTATAGATAAGACTGGAAATTTTTACTTGCAAATCTTATACTTCAACAGTCTATAAAATGTTGTTTAAAATGTTTATTAAAAATGGAAAAGAGATATAAAAACAAATCCTCAGCTAAGTGTGTAGGACATGAGGAAGGAGGAACAATAAGAGTTTAAGGGTAACCTGGGCTACACTGTGAATCTGAGGACAGCCTATACTACACAGTAAGACCTTGTCTCAAAAAATCTTTAAAACAAAAAAATTGAATTCTCCAAAGAATATTAAAAATTCTTAATCAACATATCAGTTGGGCATGTTGGCATCCATCTGTAATCCTAGTATTTGAAAGATGGATGAAGCAGGGCCAGGAGTTCTAGGCTAGCTTTGTCTCTGTAATATAGAGTTTGAGGTTAGCCTGGGCTACATGAAACNCTAGAAATAAATACTTAAATAAATAAAAATTTAAACCTAAATATACCATTTATAGCAAAAAATAAAAAACAAAATTATAAACTATGAGGACTTTCACATACAACCTAGAGACAGTTATTTCTGAAACACTGGGGAATACACAGCAAAAACTGAACTGTAAACTCTCTCCCATCACCCTATGAGTCATGTGTCCTACATTTCCCAGTGTCTAGTATGGCTTTTTTTCATGGACACAGAGTGGGATTTCCTGCTTTATGTTTTGAGATAGGATCTCACTATATAACCTCAAGCTCATGCTAACACTCCTGCTTCAGTGTCTTAGTGCTTGGCCACAGACTGCTTATGAGTCTGGCTTTGCCCCTTGATGATTAAGAAAGTAACATCACCAGGTGGTGGTGGCACACACCTTTAATCCCAGCACTCAGGAGGCAGAGGCAGGTGGATCTCTGTGAGTTTGAGGCCAGCCTGGGCTACAGAGTGAGTTCCAGGAAAGGCGCCGCCAAAGCCATACAGAGAAACCCTGCCTCGAAAAACCAAAAACAAAGAAAGTTACATCTCCAAGTCTCTAGTTTTCTTGTCCATACTACTTGTTATTTTTACTTGGTTGTCTCCAGAACTAAATGAGATGTACATGAACATCACGTATGTGGCAAGATCTCTATGAACATGTGTTCTCTGATCTTGGTCGAGTTATTTAATCCTACCAAATTTCAGTATACTGGAAAAACANGTAGACATTATCACTTGCCTTCTGGCTGTGTAAGGAAGATTATGAAAAGAAGGCTTAAGAAAGGAATATTGCAGAAAGAAGTTTACAGGCACAATGAGTACTCAGTTGGCTCATTTTATTCATTCTGCCTCATTCTATGAAAAATGGTACTGCCTTCAGTATTAATGGGGAAGAAAGTGGATAATTCCATATATAGGCTCCAAAACTTTCTACCACTTCCAAATTTCTTCACTTTTTCTTATCTTCCTTCCATGCTCAGAAGAATACTTATCGAGACTATCCTCTGTGTGTCTATTCTTTCTCATTTTTATTCAATGAATTCTGAATACAAATTAAATGGACTTTTTAGTACTGAATTCAAAATGTCCTATAGCCTTGTCTTATGTGCTACAACTGAAACAAGTAACTATACCTCAGACGGATATTCCTTCAATATAGCTGCAAAGAATTCTCAAGATAAAAACAGTTCCTACAACTAAACACAAAACCACAATTCAAGACCTAATTGTGGATTAGAAACAGTATGTGACAAAAAAGACCAGAGTATAGTTTAAGAATTCTTGAGGAAATTATATAAGGACTTTACATAAAATAAATGCTTAAAATTATTAAAGATAGAAGAAGAAGAAGAAGAAGAAGAGGAGGAGGAGGAGGAGAAGGAGGAGGAGGAGAAGGGAGAGGAGGAGGAGGAAGAAGAGGAAGAGGA
>LZPO01116975.1:29462-70659 GCA_001675575.1 Neotoma lepida
AATTAAAACCAGGAAAGGGAAAAAAATGAATGAGGAATAGAAATGGAAGATATAAACCAACAAACAATGAGGACTTTTGAGTGGGGATCAGAAGAGCTAGAATGCTGATTCCAACCTTCTGATTAAATAAGGGCAGGGGTGGGGGTGGGGACCAAGACTGAACTACCCAGAAGCTGGAAGTGAAGAAGGGAGGGGATTTTAGCTCTTACCAAGGCAGAAGCAGCCATAAGCTGTAAAGAAAATTCAGCAAGAAGAAACATCAGACTAATGGAGGCNAAGTGTTGGCCTAGAAAGATTCACAAGTTCTCTTGCATATTCTTGTCATATACCCCAACAGNAATACACAACAAAGGCTGATCAGAGTCTTAGAAATACATCCACAGAATGGGCTGGAGGGAAAGGAAAGCAGCTGTTATAGGAAGAAGCACTGACTTTACCTATCTCTTCCAAGGAATGAAAGCTTTATCTGGCACAGGACCAGCACGCACTGCTGTCTTTGGGGTTATAAAACACATTGTATCTGGAAGAAGAGGCAGTAATATGTTCTGGACCAAGGACTACAGCTACTGGTGGGCAGAACCATTAGAAGGCCAAACACCTCTGATACAAAAGTAAAATGAAAGCTAAGGCTGAGGTTTTATCAGAAAATGGAAAATGCCCTTGCCCCTCCAACTCCCAGCAATAAGTAATAGAGGAATACTGCTGGAAATAGTCCCAATTCCAGGGTGTGATGCAGAATAAAGACATGATGTTTCTGAGAAGAGCCCTCTGGGAAAACAGCCCTCATTCTAAAAATGAGGTACTGCCAAAGGGATTTGAACCCTGTGGTACACTGTATATAACCACAGAGCAAACCTCAATTCAGCATCTGACTGCATTAACTCAATATGCNACATGAAAGGCCTGCAGGAGGAAATGTGCACCCATTTTTAGGCATAAAAACAACTTACCTCAGTTATTGCTCTATACAAGATACCCAATTGCTGCTATGCCCTTCCCTGTGCTATGGATATCCTTTTCAAGATAGCCAATCTTTTTTGGTGTATATTTGTTGGGGCACATGATGAAAATGTGTGCAAAAATTTACAAATCATATGAAAAGGCAAAGAAAAAAAGAAGAAGAAATGTAACGAGACAGAACAATGCACAGAAGCAGTATTGCATATGACATAGAAACTGAATTATCTAACAGGGAACTTAGCATAGTTGTGATGGGTAAGGAAGAGTGAGGTATGTGCACAGACATACCAGCAATGCCATCAGGAAAAGGAGAACCCAGAAAAACATCTGCAAATGAAAAACAGTGTCTGTCCTTTAAAATTGGAGAAACAGATGTCAAAAAGATGGCTCAGAGGTTAAGAGTGCATGCTGCTCCTGCGAGGACCCAAAATTAAATTTCTAGTGCCCACACTGGGTGGCTCAACAACCACCTATAATTCCAGCTCCAAGGGAATCCTACACCTCTGGCCTCCATGAGTACCTGCACTCACATGCACATACCATACACACATACACAATTACATAAAACCATGAAACTTGGATAAATGAATACTTCAAGTAACAAAAAAAAAAAAACCCAAAATCTATTACCAGCAGAGAAGCACAAAAAGTCTTCAAAACCAAGTGTAATGTTGCACACCTTGAATCCCAGTAATTGGGAGGCGGGAGGCAGGAGGATGTCTGTGAGTTCGATGTCAGACTGGTCTACATATCAAGTATCAAGTTGGGGGGGGGGAACAGGGCATAGAGACCCTGTATGTCTGTAAGCAAAAGAAGTAAGAAATAAAAACACACCATACAGAAACACAGTTTACACAAGGGGGAATCAATTGAAAGAAAAATGCATTTCACTAGGGCAACATAACAACCAATTAAGACAAAATTATTCACATAATATATATGACAATGATAGTTTAAAGGTGAGGAAGGTCCAAGAACTACGTATGAATTCAAAGCAGACAACCTGTTGCCTCTAATTCAACATTTATTATTTGAAGGCAGCTCTAATTAAAGATGCTTAATGTAAAACACAAAGCAACAACCACTAAGAGTCTGCTTGAAGGGACACTAAACAAGTCACCTGTGAAGATAAAGTCAAACCAAAATAAACCCATAAGATAAAGAAAAAGAAAGAATAAAAAGACTCAACAGACAGGAATTGTTTAAAACAGAACCACCAAATATGGACTAAGCAGGGCAGTTGGTAGAAAGACAAAAAGGTGAGACAATTATAGTATAGTTTAATTGGAAATTAATTGGAAAATTAATTTGGAAATTTTTATCCCCAAATTGGAAAATTTTATCCAGAAATGGGAATACATTGAGGGTTTCTGTATATATGTTCTATATCACACAACTGTTTTAGTACTTTGACAATTCTACCTCAGTGTAAGTGCTTTGTTTTTGCAATCATATATTTTGCTCTATGCATTCAAAATCATTGACAAGGTAAGAGTTCCAAATGATCCAGATGGCAACAGTGTCCAGAGCACAGAGAACGAGAGAACACCACACTCAATAAACTCTTGGATAAAACACAAAGAAACATATGCATGAATGTTCAGAGTAGAACTATCGGCAACAGATAAAGCGTGCATATAACAAGAGGGCGGCAGCTCAATAAACTGGAGTGTCCTCCCTAGTCAGGGCTCTGAAAGTGTTTAAGTGAAGGAACTGAAGTTACACGCACCAACATGAACAAGTTTCTGGACAGTGACTTGGGTGCTCAAAATAACACTGTAGCTAACTATATACCACTACCATTATACCACAGCTTTATTTTTTTGACTTTTCAAATTTTTTTTACATAAAACTTCATGATTACTACCAGTCCAAGATCTAGTCACAAACCAGTGACTCATGGAAAATCTAGCACAACTCACAGCTACTAGTCCAGCAGTTTGAAATATAAATCCTCTGGAAAGCCTTTCCCCAAATTATCTAGTTGTAGCTAAATGCCCTCTCCTGTTTGGGATAGCAACTTCTCTCTCACTCTGAACTTAGATTCAGTTTCTGAGTCATATTTAATATAGTCAGTGATATCTAACTGCTCAGCTCTCGGTCCTTTAATGGCTGGACAATGCTTCAGATTTCAAAGATCCTCCAAACCATGTCTTGAATTTGACTCACCCCTCCATATATATACACATATACAAATATACGCATACATGTATATAAATTTTGTTCATAAAAATAAAACTTCCCACTATAAAATCTGATTTTTGCTTTTCATAATTTTAACCTCTTCCATATTTTTTAATTTCAGTAAAACTTTTTGAGAAAGTAATTGGATGATGAAACAATATGTTTATCCTAAAGACACTGCATATTCACATCAGCATGCCTGACATCTCTGTTCACTAGAACACAGAATGAGACATGAGTAAACTATGCCCCCTACTGACTGAATAAATGCTTTGAAAATAAGTAATATGCACTGTTGCCCTTCCCTATGTATCCATGAATTCAAACTGATGAGGACTGAAATTTTTTAAACTGTATTTGTACTGCACATGCGCAGACTTTTCTTGTAATTATTCCCTAAATAATATACTGTAACAATTATTTCTATTGCTTCTGTGCTATATTAGGCATTATACCTAGGGATGGTTTGAGGTATACTGGAGAATGTACGTAGGTTGCACACAAATAATAAACCATTTTATTAAAGGAACTTGGGCATCTGAAGACTTCAGCGTCAGCAAAGATCCTACAACATGCACCATGGATCCCAACAGGACAATTTTGCATGAAATACAGCTCATACAAATGTAATTCATAAAAGCCAAATTTACCTTTACAATGCAAACAAGTTTTGTAAGCAAAACAATCTGTACATATTAGGCCAAATACACTTAAGACAGGGATGTAACAGAAAAGGGACCAGAGAGGATGATTTTAGACTTAAGTTTTAAACTTATTACTCAGGGGGGGTGGGGTAAAGTAAAAAAAAAAAAAAAAAAACTTATTACTCGGGATCACATTAAATAATTTGAAAAGGTAAAATGCACATTATAGTTGACACTTGTGATTCTCTACTGGAATGTATGGAGACAGTTTTAGTATTAACAGAGAACAACATCTGGAGGGCAGAGGCCAGGGTGCTGCTAAACATCTATGATGCACAGGCTAACTACATAAATCAAAGAATGTTTAGCCCAAATGTCATGTTTTCAGGTTGAGGAACCTTGCTCTACATAAATTTCCCTTCTTAATTTGTGCAATAAGGTAACCCTAATAAACCCAAATGGAGTCTGGCTTGCTTAAATTTTGTTGAAGAGTCAAAGCAGAGATGAAATCTCTGGGAAAAAGATGTTTATGCCTACAATCCCAGCACTGGGAAGGTTGGGGGCAGGTCTGTCACTAGTTTGAGGCTAATCCAGGNNACAGAGTGAGTAACAAGCCAGCCAGGGATATTGCACACCNTGTCTCAAGAAAAACCCCATAAACCTAAAACAAAACAGGACTGGGCCGTGAACAACAGTGCTTGGTGTACCAGCAAGAAGACTTGAGTTTAGATCGTCAGCACTCATGTAAAAGGCGGGCTCACATTTGTAATCCTAGAGCTGGGGTGTTGGGGACACAGGCAGGAAGATTATGGGAGCTTACTGGCCAGCTAGCTTAATTGTAAAAAATGGTACNTTTCTGGAGTTCCAGATACAATGACAGACCCTATCTCAAGAGAATAAAGGCAGGAAGTGATAGGTAACTTTTAGCTTTCTCTATGAGGACTAGAAAACTGCTGTCTAGACTTCACCTTTTACCTAAATTCTAAGGATGATACAATGTTAAATTTTTGACTCATTTACCACCCCCTAAANACAATGGCATGAAATTTAAATTTCCCATTTAAAGCCTAGATTTTCATTCTTCATAACTTCATAGTATCTCTTCAATGTTATTTTTAGTTACATAAAAAATTTGAGAAAACAACTGTGTGAGACTCTGATCTGATGCTACTTTCAATCCAACCGGGCCTGCCCATCATACCTGTGTTTCCATTTCCATCATCCTTTGCTTCATTTCTCTTATTTCTGCCTGTGTTTCTGCTTCTCTAAGACGAATGCTCATTAGTTCATCTTGTAACTCATTCACAGCATTTTTCTTGGGTGGGTCTTTCCATCTTCCAGAAGTTCGAGCTAAATGACGCTAAAGCATAAAACATTATATTGCAGCAAACACTTTATCAAAATAAGAGTTAACTTTACAGAGCACTTATTTAAGCACTGTCCAAGATCATTTTATTTGTTTGAGAGAGGTTTTTGGTTTGTACTGCTGGTAGGCTTGGGGCTTATGATTTTCCTGCCTCAGCCTCCTTAGCGCTGGGATTACAGATACACATCATCACGCCCAGCTTAACTGATACTTTGTTGCAGCTAGGTACTTTTCAAAACACATTTTTTTAAAAGCCATGACAATATCAAGGACTAGTTTCCTTTGTTCTTTTAAAATTATATTACATTTATTTACTTGGGGTAAATGGGGTGGGGGTGCTCCACAGCACACATATGGGGGTCAGAAGACAAGCTGCAAGAGTCAGTTCTCTTCCACCTTGTGAGTCCAGGGGACTCAATTCAGGTTCTGGCCTTGGTTATGAGGCCTTTCGGCCAAGTGTCCCTGTCCACTGACTGATCTCACAGGCCCCCTCAAAGACTAACTTCAATCTTCACTAGATGTCTCTTCCCATCCTCAGTTCAACCAAGATCACCATTCTCGAACTGTGCACTTTTAAAAAATTCATTCTCTTCTGTCTTACATGTTGTTACACTTTGTTCTTTATCAGATTTCCCTTACAAGTAGATACATCTGTGGGACTATACCTAAAGTGTCATTTATTTTGTGATAAGCATTTTCAAAAGAAGTCAAAGATTTACAAATACATATTGGTGTTCCCCTTCAGCTGTTTCACCNTTCCCAATGTACCTAACAGCGAAGCAAATCTTTGTTTGCTAAATGAACAGAATATCAAACTGCCCTCTAAGTTCCATCTCCAGCCATGGATTAGTCTGTGCAGTGGGCAACAACTGACATGGAAATTGACAACTGATCAAAGTGATGGAGTGCCTTGCCACCCTGGACTACACGAGATTAATCCGATTTAAAAGAGAAACAGCCAGGCAGTGTGGCACACACCTTTAATCCCAGTACTTGGGAGTCATACACCTAGCCCCAGCACTAGGAAGGTGGAGACAGGAAGTGATATGGCTGGGCAGAGAAAGGAATATAAGGTGGGAGGAGACAGGAATCAGGCCCCTTTCAGCTGAGGACTCAGAGGCATTCAGTCTGAGGATTCGTGGAGACAGGATCTTCTCTTTTTGGCTGAGGAGCTGGCGAGGTGAAAAGTGGCTGTGGCTTTTTTTCTCTGATCTTTCAGCATTTACCCCAATATCTGGCTCTGGGTTTTTATTATAAGACCATTTAGGATTCATGCAACAATGNGCCTCCTCAAGGCTCAGGGACCATGTGGAAGGGGGATGGAGAGGACCTAAGAGCTAGGGAGTGGAGAAACCCAGGACAAAAGAGTGTCTTCTGGACATGACAGGACACCTGTACTTATGAACTCACAGCAGCTGTGGTTGCCTGCACAAGACCTGTATAAGATCATACCAGTCAACATTCCAGCATGAGGGAGGAAGGCTCCTGAGCTCCTCACCCGTAGCAAAACAGCTAGTGACAGCTGTTCCTGAATAAGGGAGAGTCAGTTTTATTTAAGAATGTAGCCCCTGGTAGATCAACTATGCTCAAATGGATGGCCCCATACCCATGAGTATATGGGCAGCACAAACTGGGCTAGTGAGTTTAAAAGAAAAAATGAGGATCTCAAGTTGGGAAGGAAGGTAAATTGTATATCTGGAGGATATGGGGAGGCACGAGGGTGAATATGATCAAAATACATTGCATACATGTATGACATTCTAAAAGAATAAAAATATTATATTTACTAAAAAAGAAAAGTTTTGTACTATATAAGAGGAATATTTTATAGTTCTCTAGGAAAAGTAGAACAATGCAAAAGTTCAAAGCAATAATAAAAACATGATCTGGTTTCTATTTTATCTTTTGTTTCACTTTAAGAATTATATAAAGCACATCTTTAATGTACTTTCAAGTTGTAAATGTTCTCAATTGTGACACTAAGCAAGATTGTTTCTCATCATCCACTGCTGGTCACCAGGTATTTCAAACTAAGTACTTTGGCTTCAATTCCTTTTGGAAAAGCACAGCAAGTCTGACATACTTGCCAGTGTTCTTCTAGATCTCTGACTTGCTGTCGAAGTTCTTTCAAACCCATAATGGCTTCGGCTTCTCTCAGCTTCACAGCGATGAGTTCCTCCTGAAGTCTTGCGACATTATTCTCATCGGGAAATGAGTTGTTCTTCTAAAATCAGAGAAAAATTGAGATTTTTTTTAAAACTTACCACACGTTTTTTAAAATTAGTTTTGTATGCCTATGTGTGTGCATGCATACATCTGTGGAGGCTGGAAGACAACCTTCAGGAGTCAGTTCTCTCCTTCCACCATGTGGATTCCAGGGATGGAATTCATCTCCATTTGTATTCTTAAATATAGAAATTTGTATGGATTTATATGAAAGTAACCAGGAAGAATTGGCACTCTTAATTGAAGAAGACACCAGAAGAAGAAAAGATCTCCCATGCTCATGGATTGGTAGGATTAACATAGTAAAAATGGCCATTCTACCAAAACCAATCTACAGATTCAATGCAATGCCCATAAACATTCCAACACAATTCTTCAAAGAAATTGAAAAATCAATTTTCAATTTTATATGAAAACATAAAAATCCCAGAATAGCTAACACAATACTGAATAATAAGAACTGCTGGAAATATCAACACTTCCTTTTTAAGTTGTACCACAGAGTTATAGTAATAATCTGACTGAAGAGGAGGTAAGAATAGTCTTGCACTCACTGACATAGGAAAGGATTTTCTGAATCAGCAGCTTAAAGTTATTTTTATTTTCTGCCTTTCCACTCTCCCTTTAGAAAGGGTTTCATGTACACCAGGCTGACCTCCAACTCACCATATAACCAAGGCTGAGCTTGAACCTCTACATCCTGAGCGCTGAGATTGCAGGTGTGTGCCACCGTACCTGGCTTTATGTGGAGCTGGGGCCTGAAGCCAGGGCCTCAGACATTCTAAGCAAGCACCCTACCATTTACCAACCAGCAACATTTCCGTATTTGCTGATTCAGTAACTAATACATAGTTCCTCACGTGTAAAACACATCAGGTCTAATTCAGTTCCTCAGTAAGTACTGAACAAGTATCCAGCATGGCTCCCATCAGATTTGGAAGCAGGAAGTATTTATGTAGTTTCTTACCTTCTCTATATCCAACACTTTATCCTGCATCTCCTTCAGTGCACACTGTGACTCAGCTTCACTCAGTCTGGCTTGGACCAACTCCTTCTCCAGCTGCAGCACAAAATCTTCGTTGTAGGTGGAGCTGCATTTATGCTAAAGGTTATAGACACAGACTGAAATCTTATGGGGCACAAACATGTAAATATACACATACAGGAAAAATAATGAAATTATATAATGTGGGTATCACAGGCAACTAAAAAGTAAAATTCCATCTACCCAGTATTCCAAATTATTTCCTTTTTCCCAACAAATGAGTTTAAAAAGGAAAGAAAGCCTAGTTCTGGTGTCTTTGGTTTGGTGACGAGCTCTTACACTCCTCAACCCTGTTCATACAAAGCACCTCCTATCTTCTTTCTGTCCACTCTTAAGGTGCTCAGAATTTGTTCTGACTCTATAGACAACAGGGCAACCATTAGCCTCACATGGTCACTTAGTACCTGAAATGTGCCCAATCCTTGCTGAGTATGGTTATAACAAAAGACACAAACTGGTTTTCAGTGCAAGTCCCCTGCGTTCAACCCCTAGCATCATGACCAAAGTATAAAATTAAATAAGCACATAAAATAACTCAATGATTTTCATGTTGAAGGCATGTTAAAATATATAAAATTGAGGTAAACAAAAAAACATTATCTTCCCTTTTACTCTTTTCAGTATGGATAATACAATATCTTAAGACTCCTTATTTGGCTCACTATAGACTACAGAAGCATAACAAAGCCTAAAAATTCTATTTGAATGAACTGAAAGTAGAAAATGGCATATCAAATAAGGTGAAGCATCTACAACCCTAAGGAAGCAAAACTGTATTTGCTTTAGACATGTCAATTTCTTTAAAACATTGCATGGNTCAGTGTAAAAAGAGAAAAAAGCAGATGCTACACAAAGAAACAAATCACAGAAGTAAGACATCTTCCCTTTTCCCCTCTACTCCACTGGCATTCACAGACGCCAAGAGGCCACTTGCAGTTTCTTAAAGCCCATTCCATATAAAAGCTGCAGCAGAAAAGCAAAAAATAAAGTTGAGGGTGTTGATGCACACCCTCATTTTTATGTTTTAATTTTATTCAAATGTCCACCTAGCAATTTAGAGCTACTTTTAAAATGATACAATGTTTTTACTTATTCCAAAGACAAAATATAATAGTACATGTAAATACAAAATAAAATAGTAAGACAGTACATGTGATTGTCACATTCATAAGCATCGGAAAGAAATAATCACAAAAGGCAGAGTACGCCAGAACATGTTTCTGTAACAAAAATGCATATTCTGATTTCCTCCAATACATAGCCCCCCCAAAATGTTCACAACCATTCCTATCCATATGCCCAAAATGGGTGTGAGTGGGTGTGTGTGTTTTTTTTTNAAATCCAACAGGCACAGTGTCAGAAGCCTATAACTGAAACAGTTGGGAAGCTAAGAGAGGAGAATTAAAAATTCAAAGCTAGTCTGGACTACAGAGTTAATTCTGGTCACTAGGTGCAACTTAGTAAGACCACGTATCAAGACAAAAAGTAAAAAGAGGGCTGGGGATACAGCTAGCTGGTTAGACCACATGTCCAGCATGCATGAGCCTTGCGTTCAAATCCCAGTACTATCAAAAAATACCTATCATTTAAACATGATTTCCTTCTAATACCTAAAAAATTACATAAATCCTTTAAAATGGAAATTTCTCATTATTTTTAATTATCTCATATTTTTAATTGCTGTCAATGATAAAGAAATGTTAAGAAAACAAATATTCTCACTGCAGTGACCTCTTGTTATTAAAAATGAAAGANAAACATTATATATAATTATAAAACATTTAACCTTTAGATCAAAGCCTAAATTACTTTATATAAAAGATTATTATTATGTTTACATGCGCGCGTGTGTGTGTGTGTGTGTGTCTAAGAATATATGACATGTGTGTGCATGCCCTCACAGACCAGAAGAGGGCATTAATTTCACACACAAAAAAAATAAATGCACTGGACAAGTCAAGTAATGAGAAATTCCTATGTGCTATTGAACATATTTTCTCAAATAAACTATCTAGGAAAATTCACAACTTACAATGATAAACAAGTAAAAGGCAAGCCTTACACTTTTTAAATTTAAATGAGTATAACATATCATTATATCAACTGCATCAAGCCATTAAAGAACATATGAAGTATTGAATAAACAAAAGTCTATGACCCTAGAGTGAGACAAAAGAGGCTCTAGTGAGGGGCTGAGAGGGAAAAAAGAGGTTAAAGGAAGAAAAAAATATTTCCTTTCAGAAGAACACTAATAAGTGCAGAACAAGTGAGGAAAAATGAAAACCACCAGTTTAGAAAATTAATGAAATAACCAACTTTACACAGATCCATGGATGTCCAAACATTTAGATTAAGGACAGATGGAGACAGACAGATGGAGGCCCCACACCAGTGGGTTCTGAATTTATGGATANGACCCAAGGATGAAAAATTTTACAAATCTGCAACTGTATTAAACATCTTTTTTCTTGTTATTATTTTCTAAGCAATATATAACAACTATTTATTTATATGTTAATTACACTGAATTAGGCGTAAGTAACCTAGAAACCATTTAAAGTACATAGAAGGATAAGTAGAAGGTTTATGCTAATATGATGCCATGCTATGTGAGGATCTGAGCAGCCACAAATTTAAGTGGACTTCCTAGAATCAGTAACCCTAAAGATACTGAGAAACAGCTGTAGTTAGCTGTAGTTATTTGGTACAAAAGTATTCCCAATAGACTGCTTAACGGTTGCAAAGACAAAGCCACATCTTTGCAAGGGAAGCTTCAGGAACCAACCTAAGCCTGGCAACCAAATTCATCACTGGTCTAGGACACAACTCACTCTCTGATTAAAAACAAAATGAATTCTACAATATTCCCTCTCGTCTAAACGTCTAAGTGAACCTAGTTTATAAAAAATACAATGACACTCTAGGGAAGAATCAGAAAAATTCAGAATATGAAATAAAACAACTGAGCTCTATCTGCAAAGAGTCGTTGTTATTCCTGATCCTGGTTACTCTTTCTCCCCTCTTTAGTCATTATACACAGAAGCCTATCAACATCATTGATCATTTCAAAGACTTGGCTTTTGGTTACATAGATGCTCTGGACTTTGCTTTGTATAGCTTTCTATTTGATATTTATCTTTTTTTTTTTTTGCTTTAAGTTCAATTTGCTCTCATATACCTATATTCTTAAGGGAAAAACAAATTGTTGGTTTAAGATTTAGTGCCTCTCATAACACAAGCATTGTTTTAAATGTCTCTACTAAGCACTGCAGTAGATGGAGCTCACAAGTGTTCATATGTTACGTCTTCAGTTAATTAAGAGTATATTCCAGTTTCCTTCCAGACCCCCTCTTGACTCATATGTAAAAATGTACTAACTTCGAATCATTTGGGGATTTTCCAGGTGTCTATTACTAATTTTTCTTAGGTGTCATTACTAATTTGTGTGTGTGTTACAAGTGTGTGTGCAGTAGTGGCCCAAGGTTGATGACAGAAGCCTTCCTTGACTGCTTTCCACCTTATTCATTGAGGCAAGATCTCTCAAATGACCCAAAAGCTTATTGTGCCAACACAAGCTGGTCTGGTTAGCTAGCTTGCTTCCATAATCCCACCTCCCTCTTCCAAGTGCTGGAATTACAGANAGACAGACTGCTACTCCCACCCAGCATTGATTCCAGGTATCCAAATGCTTGTACAGCAAATACTTTAACCACTAAGCCATCTCTCCAGCCCCTCTATTACTAATTTCTAACTGAATGCTGATAAAGTCAAAGAAGATACTCTAATTCTTTTAAATATTTAAGAGATCAAAGCACATTATATGCATGTAAATATATTAAATATAATATCTTAAAGTTTATGACCCAGGATGTGTCTTTATAAACACTCCACACATACTTTAAAGTATATTTTGCTATTGTTTGATACTGTTTTATAAATGCCCATCAGTTCAATGTGGCAACAGAACTCTTCAGACTTTCTATTCAGTAATGATCTGTCANNAACTGGCTCTTACCAGTTACTGGGATGGAGTATTTAAAGAATACAAGTATGTTGGGACTGGAGAGATGGCTCAGTGGTTAAAAGTATGTACTGCCCTTCCAGAAGATCTGAGTTCAATTCCAAGCACCCACATCAAGAAGTTCACAATTGCCTTTTACTTCAGCTCCAGAAGCCCTCTTCTGGCCTCTGTGGACACTGCACACNTATGTTCAAACCTACACACAGTCACACACAGTACATATAATTAAACAACAAACTCTTAAGGACTACAACTGTGAGTTTGTTCTTATCACCTGGTTTATTAGTTAAGAATCAAAACCCTCTATTGGTAGGAACACTGACTGCTATATATTCCTACATATACACAATCTTAAATTAGACTGTTACACTCTAGAGAGCTGACACTTGCTATTGTGGACAGTCCTGATACTATTTGATTCTGAAATCTACTTTGATACAGATGCTTTAATTTTCCATCCTTAATTTTTTCCCCATCTTAGTTATCGTGCTATTGCTGTAAAGTGATACCATGACCAAAGCAACTTATAGAAGAAAGCATTTAACTGAGGGTTGCTTACAGTTTTAAAGAGTTAGTCCATGATCATCATGGAGGGAAGCATAGGAGCAGGTGGGCAGGCATGGCTCTGGAGNAATTGCTGAGAGCTTACATCTGATCAGCAAAATGAAGACAGAGAAAGAGACTGGACCTGACTGAGGCTTCAATTCTCAAAGCCCACACCCCTTGCCATTCCCCCTCCAACAAGGCCACACCTCCTAAATACTTCCCAAACAGGAACTAAGCATTCAAATATATGAGCCTATGAGGGTCATTCTCATCCAAACCACCACANCACCATTTTAATTGGCACATTGTGCCTAAAGTTGTGGGCAGAATGGCTCCATCTTTAACTCCTGAACATTCACAGTGGGCAAGAGTCACTCTCAGCTGTCAAGTTACACAAACTTCCATGGCCATACAGCAGCCTATTAATAAGCCAGTTCCTTCCCGATCTCCACAACTGAACCCACCTCATTCACCTAAAGGGGCCAACTGCTATAGTTTAGATCCAGAATGTCCCACAGAAAAAAGGACGCGGAAGAAAATGGAACCTTTAGGAAATGGGGTATGCTGTAGAATATTATTTTAAGATGTGTTACATTTGTTTATGCTATGGAACATTTGTTTTAATGATGCAAAGATNTGTTGCATTCTTTTGTTGCATTTGTTTAACTCTGTGAAGCTGTGTTACTTTGCCTGTCTAAAAGACCTGATTGGTCTAATAAAGAGCTGAACAGCCAATAACAAGGCAGGAGAAAGGATAGGCAGGGCTGGCAGGCAGAGAGAATAAATAGGAAGAGAAATCTGAGAGGAGAGACTGAGGAGTGAGAAAAAAAGGGGTCAGCCATCCAGTCAGACACAGAATAAAAAGGAAAGAAAAGAAATACAGAAATAGAGAAAGGAAAAGCCCAGAGGCAAAAGTAGACGGGATAATTTAAGAAAAGCTGGCAAGAACCAAGCCAAGCTAAGGCTGGACATTCATAAGAAAGAATAAGTCTCCCTGTGGATTCAGAAACTGGGTGGTGGGCCCCAAAAGANCAAAGAGTAAAAACCAACCAACAGGTGTATAGTGAAGGGAGGTACACTAGGGATGTGCCCTTAAGAGAAACACTGGGTTCTATATCTTTCTTTGCTTCCTGGCTGCCATGAGTAACAGGCTTTCTACATTTTGAGTTCTCATCATGATGTAAATGCTGTCTCTGCCCCAAAGAAACAGGTCCAATTAACTATGAGCTGAAACCATGACCCAAATAAACTTCCTCCCTGAGAGCTGATTTGCTCCACCTGATCTGTCACAATAACCTGAAAGTTGGATAATACACCCACCATATTCCTAAGTAGATGAACACAAAATCTGTCTTCTTGCACAACAAATAGAATTGATCTATTCAACTATCATATCCTGAAATAACATAAAAGCTTGGCTGTGTATAACAGCCCCTATAGCCACTAGTTGCCAAAGGTGCTCTCTCCTCATCAATCAGTGAAAATCCAGATACTACAAATTCTTACCTTCTCTATTTCTCATGTGCTTTGGGGACTATAGTCCCACAGCCCTTGGATGGGTGGCCTGCTGCAGCTCACTTCTCTAGCTCCAGACCTCTCTCCTAGCCTAAAGGGAAACATGCTCTTACTAAGACAGAGCCAAGGCCGGCCTCAAGGGGGTTTCCACTTGCTTCCTTCTGATCCCACCCTGATCACCCTGCTGCTCCAGCACAGGAACTCTGAGTGCTCCTGTAAACACATCTTGTTTTTCCATTTTAATTAGTAAGCGTTTGCCTGCATGTATGTATACACACCACGTGCATGCCAGCTGCCCAGAAGAGGGAATTGAACTGGAATCACAGATGGCTGTGAGCTACTGTGTGGGCACTGGGAATCCAACCTNGATCCTCTATAAAGAGCAACAAGTGTTTTAAAACTGAGCGTTCTCTCAAGCTCTGTCAGTACATATTTACTGTAACCATGCTGACTAAATCTATTGTTTTTTGTAAGCCTTTTCACTCCAGTAAGCTTGTTTCTTATTTAATGAGTACAGAATTTAAAACCATGAGAAATTTTTATAAACAGTGGTAATGTTACTAACAATGGAAATAGGCTCAATGCCACTGAACCACACTTACTTAAATGGTAAATTTTATGTTGTATATCACAATAAAAAATCACAAAATATATAAATAAAAGTAAATGGATATGCTAACTAAAAGAAATTAGACATGTAAATCTATCTTACAATTTCACNTATAGAAAATTCTAGAGGAATCCAACATATTCAGGTACAGGTTGCTGGGATGAGGGTGGAGAATGAATTGTAACACAAGACATTATGAGAGTGATGGAAATTGTCATTTTTATTGTGGTGATTACACAACCCCTCTACATTTAAAACACATCAAATTACACACTTAAATTTGACAAGTTATGTGAGGGGAAATGGTCTAGCTCTACTTAAATCATTTCTGAAACTAAACAAAAGTACATTGAATATCAAAGATCACAGATAGCAAAATAGGACTAAAACCTAGTTCCATATATAAAACCTAAAGCTCTTCACATCATATATAAAATGCTGCTAACATGGCAGTAGTAGAAGGTAATAGTAAATCATCCTCTCCTGATGGAATATGGATTTTAAACACTAACGGTAAGAGTTTAAACATTCAAAAAGTTGTATTTAAAGGAAGACTTTAACCAAAATATTAAGCAACACACTGTACTCACTTCCCATCACTAGCATATCTANTACTCTGCAATGTACTTCTTTTGTCAAAATTGCAATGGATAAGATTCAGATTCTTTCAATTCAAATCTCTTATACTTTTTTGTTACATAGGGCACTGATAAATATTTGAATATAATTCTAAGGGCAGGGCTATCAATTTTGTGAAATAATCTTTCACCTTCTTATTCTAAATAGAAATGAAATGTTTGCAATATTTAACATTAGAATTAATCTTGGTTTATCATCCAAAACTCTGGCTCCATTTTTAAAATAATTCACATGTAAAGTTCTTGAACATACTATGCACATGGACAGTCTAATATGAAGNACTGTGCACAGGTTGAAGCAACAAAGCCCTTTAATCCCTTTGCACAGCAACATGAGTAGTCTCTTGATATATTTAGCCATTTATATTTACTATTTTCATCTTAATTTCTGCTTGACTAGAAAAAGGTCCATTAATATTATTAAGGTTATTAAACAACTCATAAAACTATAGTCATAGCTACAGAAATAACATTTTTCTGTCTTGACACAGAAAATTNGCTTTACTAAGCCATAAAATAGTTTTTAGAATTCTCAATGAAACATATAACCAAGGCCACATTAACAAACCTAACATTCATTTACTGCTTTTTGTACGAAATGCATGTGTCTATATTAAAGACCACTGTATCTCTCATTTTCTGAAAATACAATTTCTACTATTGCTACATCATATTGCAAGGCATTTTAATAACTCAGTTATACAACTTGAACTTGGAAGTTCACTCAAGGTTATGCTACTAAATTTCACTTATCCTGTACACCCTCATAGCTTTATCTCCGTGACCTACAGTTTACTGCAATTTGAGATCATCCTCCTCTTTGTGGGGAAAGGGAAACTCTGAAGTAAGGATCTGTTTTCTCGTTGGTAAATTTTAGCTCCGCAATGCAGGTCTATTTGGCCTTCAAAAGTGAGTATGGAGATTCTCTGTTACACTTAGTCTACAAAGGCCACTCCTTTGTTATAAACCAGCATTCTATTGATTTGGTTCACTCTCACAGGTTTCAGCATTAACTGTGTTTTATGTTTTGTGGCTTTACTACACCAAAGCTGCAGCTGATACCAANGCAAACACGGTAACTTACTTTCCTTTCAAACAGACAACACTGCACTGACCAACCATTTCATCTCACTGTTAAGAATTCCATTTTTCTGCTTCATGCCTTGTTATAAAGGCAGAACACACTATTGCAGCTGTGGTCATTTCAATATTACTTTAACATACCCATTTTTCTTAACTGCATTCACTAATAGAAAAAAATACATGTTTACGGNTTTCATTGCTCTTTTCCCTTCCAGTCTTCTAACTTCTGAATACAAATGATGATGTTTCTTAATTTTGCTGANTAAAAGTAATGCTCTTTCGTGTGCCACCACCGCCCAGCAGTAATTTATATTTTTTTAAGAATTACTCCCTCTCTTTGACAACTTTTCTGCTCTTCAAGTAATGTAAGCACATACTTTAACTCATAATTTGATGTTCTGATATGGGAAGTCTAAGATAGAATATTTCACAAAATATAAGCTGTCAACATTATGAAAGTTTTTAAGCGCACATATTCTAAATGCTGAGTAATGACTTCACTTTACAATAAGAAACTAGTTGATGTCAGGATTACCTCCTGTAAAAGAGATATCTAAAATTCTAAAAAGCAGCTACACATTGCTTATTTTCTATGACTTAGAATATAATATAANAGAAAATATTATTTATTTCTAACAAACCCACAGACAAAAAAGAAGAAAGAACAGGAATCTTTGTGGCCATAATAGGACTCCTTTGAATCACAGAACACACAGGGGAGTGAGTGCCCTAACAGTTCTCTTACAGCTGGGCTTTCACAAATGTGATCTAGGGGAAGATGAGGAGGCTACCACTCCTTACCCAGTGATGATGGTGCCGCAGCTCCCTGATGGTGCTCTCAGCCTGCTCCAGCTTAGCGCTGGCCTCATCACTCTGCTGTCTGATGGTGGCCAACTCCCGTTTTATGAGGTAGTTTTCCTCAGCCTCCTGGGCTCTTGTCACTTGTCCCTTAGGACATAATTTTTTTGTGTGTATAAAGCAATTTAGAATAGATTTAAGAAAGACTGCCTTTGTGAGGTTTAGTTACTGTCTCTTATACACATCTAGATGTGTATAAGAGACAGCACATATTCTAAATGCTGAGTAATGACTTCACTTTACAATAAGAAACTAGTTGATGTCAGGATTACCTCCTGTAAAAGAGATATCTAAAATTCTAAAAAGCAGCTACACATTGCTTATTTTCTATGACTTAGAATATAATATAAAAGAAAATATTATTTATTTCTAACAAACCCACAGACAAAAAAGAAGAACTGTCTCTTATACACATCTAGATGTGTATAAGAGACAGAAATAAATACTTTAAAAATAAGGTTAGCTTTAAAACGTGCAGAGAGGTAGGCATCCAATTAACGATAATACATTTATCATTAAGTATACATCCATATGCCAGCCCAAAGAATTATTTCTAGGAAAATGCATGTAAAATTGCATGCATTAAGTATGAATTTCTAAGTTTAGGATTTTCTTTAGAGGTTAGTGAAAACACTAAAAATAAAAGATAAAATTAAAAAAAAAAACTATACCTGTATCAATCTATCTGCCAAGGAAGCACTTTCCTATAAAAGGAAAAATTTAGATAGAAATATAAAAGACAGGAAATCAAAGTGATAAAATTAGGAATAAGAGGAAACATCCAGACCCAAATTCCACCTACTTTTCATAATTAAAACGGACATTTAAATTAAAACTATTCTTAATAAATGTGTTTTTATTTTTAAATCTTAAAAAACAAATCAAAATAGGGACATTAAAGATAATCATGTCTCTAAAAGAGATAGATCTTTCATTACTTAGGACAAACAAGTATTTTTCTTGAAAATATACCTTTAAATTTTTATTTCTAGGCCTAGTCATATCATCAAACCACTTCCAGAAAGGGAGGAAAGGATCTGAGTCAGCAATACACAACCCACAAAACGCGGCAGCAACTGGGTGCAACATCAGCATCNGAGAAACAAGGTAGGAAAGATGATAACAGAAATTGATAAGTTCAACTTAAACTTTTAACAATAACCCAGAAAGAACACTTTTGGTTCAAGAATTCAACTGAGACCTAGATACTTAGAGAATAATAAATGTTAAGTCAAAACTAAGGCCTGATGCCAGTGAGAACGGGTACCTGTCCTTCTAGACATAAAACCAAACTACACCTTCCTACATCTTCTTTATCGTTCTCAAGATTCGATGACATAACACTTTCTCTCCGAAAATATCTAACAATGGAAATCATTTAAGTTGCATATTTTAATGCAAGCTGGGTATTTGGTNGAGGCAGGAAAAATACAAATTAAAAGGATTTAATAAGCTCAGTTTATATGTGGAATCACCAAAAAATAAAATTGCCTTCCAAGCCACTTCAATCCAATCTTGTAAGAGAACTGTATTTGACTTGGTATAAAGTATGTGCAATCATTACACCATCAATAGACTTATAATGAATATCTTGTCCTTGTGTACCACTACTTAATATAAAATCATGGAGGCTTCTAGAATAAAAGACAAAACATCACAACTATCTCCCTTTCTAGTTATTTCTTTCTTGGATATTAATCTATATGTATTTGGTAGTATCTTGAGGGATAGATTCATACCAACTTACTCTCAACCTTTAGCTTTAAAAAGGCTTCTGAATTTGGCTGTTTTCAATTAAGGAAATGTGTTGGGTTGGTTGTTTTTGTTTTTAAGAGTGCAGGCTTGCCTGAAACGCACAACATAGCCAAGAATGACTTGAACTTCTGACCCTCCCTCCTCCACCTCTCAAGTGCTGGAATTACNAGCATGCACCACCATGTCCAGATTATATGATGCTGGGATTGAACTTGTGCATGTTACATGCCTAGCCCAAGAAGACTCAAACTATATTAGTCAATTCATTCTGAAAGACACAACTACAAAACACATTCTATCAAAAGCACAGTAAGAAAAATATGAAAATTTTCTTGCTTGCTATTTATTTTACGTGAAACAGGAAGGAAAAGCAATTCTAACAACCAAAGAGTTATAAAACTACCTAGTGTTGAAAACCAACGTGAAAACAGATTTTAAAATGGGGAACCAGTCACTTTGACTAAATATAAAGCTGTTGTAGGCCTTAAAAGAGCCACTGCAATATTCAACATTGCTCAAAACTCAGGGAACATTTGAAATTCATCTTTAAAACATCCTGTCAGGCCGGGCGGTGGTGGCGCACACCTTTAATCCCAGCACTCGGGAGGCAGAGGCAGGCGGATCTCTGTGAGTTCGAGGCTAGCCTGGGCTACCNAGTGAGTTCCAGGAAAAGCGCCAAAGCTACACAGAGAAACCCTGTCTTGAAAAACTAAAAGACAAAACAAAAAAAAACCATCCTGTCAGAATGTATTCCCAACTAAGTCATACTTTTTAGAGCTTCTATGAAAAAACAAAAAAGCAAATGATATCAGTATGTTACTCTACTAATAACTTCAGTTAAGCCTTACCATGGATGCTCACTGTTAATAACTAGCTAGCACAGTAAGCTAGGGAAGCTGAGGTCAGCACCATAACTGAGGGGATGTAAATGCCAAATTCTGTTTAGAGTTGTTATATTTAAACAATAAGCATTCAACAGAAACTTGCAAGAGTCATTTTACTTACTTTTTCTAATGTTTCAATGCGCTGTTTTAAAAGCCTATTTTCTGTGCGTAACCTCTGCCAAGAAAAAGAAAAAAATGTTTGTATGCAAGCAATTTTGAGAGAGAAAAAACAGATCCCTAAGTCACAGTGTTGATAATGTGCCACCTTTTATAATAAGAAATGACAGGCTGGAGAGGTAGCTCAAAGGTCAAGAGCATTAGTTGTTCTTCTGGAGGACCCTGGTTCAATTCCCAGCACCCACATGGCAGCTGACAACTGTCTGTACCTCCAGTTCCAGGGGATCCGACACCCTCACAGAGACATACAAGCAAGCAAAACACCAACNGACATAGAAAATAAAAAGGAATAATAAGAAATGACTGTAAGGAAACTGTTTCATTATCATATGTTGAACTATCAAAGGCTTAATATAAGAATACACGGCAAATGAAACAATCCCATTTGTCATCCCAGCTGTGACTAAACTTTAAACATTAAATGTAATACATAAATAGCCTTTGTTTTCTCCATTTGTAATGGCTTATACTCTTTTCTAAAGATTTATTTATCTTAATTTTATGTGTATGAGTGTTTTGCCTGAATGTGTATCTGCACACCACGTGTGCAGTGCCCAAAAAGTCCAGAAGAGGGCGCTGTACCCTCTTGGAAATGGAATTACAGACAGTTGTGAGCCAACATGCGAGTGCTAGAATTTAACCCTGGTCCTCTGCAAGAGCAGTTAGTGCTCTTAACGGCTCAGCCATCTCTATAGCCTGCCTTATAATCTTATTCTAACATCCCTTGTCTCCTACAGANCCTAACAACATACTTTGTATTCAAACATTAGCTGAACAAAGAATAAACTTCAAATATGCATGTTGATAGGGTAAATGTCAAATTATTGCTTAAACTATACCAGTTTCCATTCATATTACAGATACCACAGTACAAAAGGCCTTACTGTCTAAACATTCAAAAGTATTTATCATGAGTTGTTTCTAATTAAGAAAATTAAAAACTCTAATCACTAGTAATTTCTTGTATAAAAGGAAAAAGCAGATTTTTAAAAATATGTACATTTATGTAATTGTTAAATGTCAGACTTCCCAATAGTTATTAAGTTACTATTCAAGTGTTAAATCTAAATAATTCCACTTTGACCATCAATATAATTTATTAATCTCCCACTATATATTAATCTCCCAAATATAATTTATTGCTCTCCCACTCTCTGCCTTATTCCCTTGACAAGACCTTTCAGCGGACCTGGAGTGAAGCTGAAGATCAGCAGGACCCAGGGCTCCTCCTGACTCTCCCTCCCAGCACGGCTTGGGTTGTAGGTGCATCCAGCCTTGTCCAGTTTTTCACTAGGGTGCTTGCTGGGGATTCAAACTCAGATCCTCATGCTTATGCAGCAAGTGCTCTTACTCACTGAGCTACCCTACCACACCAATTTCTAAATTGTTTAATCCATGTTGTCTTTCCATTTTTTCAGCTTTCATCCTTTAAAACCTTTAGCATTTTGTATCAATTTCTTCTAGAGCTCAGCCCAGCTTTCAATCCTAACTTCCTGTGACTCTCTTCTAGATGTCTTCCTCAGAAAATTCTTCCACCAGTCCAATCTACTATTTCTCCACTAAAACTTAAGTACAGTTTATATGACACACAAAAGCCCCAGTTTGAGAAAATAGGAAACTGACTTTTTACATCTTATTAAGTGGCTCACAGATTAGAACAAGTCTTAGCTATTACAAAGAGAGTAGAGTTTTCTTGCTTTGCTCTCTAAAATATAGTGAGCTGAGAATACCAATAACAGTGTGAAGAGAAATGTGTCTTATTTTTGGCAACTCACTCCAACTGTGTGCAGTATAGCAGCTGCCAGAAATTACAAACACTGTTAAAAGTCTAGAAAGTGATCCCCCCCTTCCCCCGCACACACACAAAAAGTATTCTCAAAGTTTTCCCAACCATATATTAACAATAAAAGGTAACATTTTGTTTATCCTAAAAGATTTAGATGGCTAAATTCCAGCCAGACAACAGTGTAAAAGTTAATTACAACAGAAATCATACTAAATTCAGAATATTCACCTGGATTTCCATCTCCCCCTACATTAAATCTTCCATTTTGCTACAGATTAATATTCCCTCCAAACAAAAACAAGAAAGAAACATGTAATTATATGTCCTAATACTGTCTTTAAATAAATCACAGTATAAACATTTGTGTGATATGACTTTATAACTAGCTGACAGGTAAGACTGTTTGATTAATACATAGTATCCACTTCAGTGTTACTTTAAAAATTTTATTTACTCATTTTATGTATATGGATGTTTTGTTTGCATGTACACCTGCACCCCAAAAGAGGGCATCAGATCCCATGGGACTACAGTTATAGTTGTAGTCTGCAGTTATAGTAATGAGCCACCATGTGGGTGCTGGTAACTGAACTCAGGATCTCTGGAAGAGTAAGTGCTACTTAACTGCTGAGGCATCTCCCCAGTCCCTCGGGTTACTTTTAAGCTTCAATTTCTTGTTACTTTTCTTTAGACGCTGTATTTTAGAAACTATAGCTATGCACCCTACTGATACAAATTTAAGGTCAATTTTGTTATACTGTATGTATATTTCTACTCTTGTTTAAGAAGCTCATTTAAAAATGTATAATTAAGAAATACAGATTAATAAAATAGTCAAACTTATAGCCATAATTGTTAGGTTTTCTAGGTAAACCAAGATATATTTCAATTAGATAATCTCCAAACACTTCAAAGACCTACAGAATATGACATTTAAAATGTTTTAATGACTCAGACTTTTCTCAAGTGAGACACAAGGTGCACAGACATACATGCAAACAAAACATTCACAGACATATATAAAATAAATAAATCTTTTTTAAAAAAATTATTTTGTGGGGTGGAGAAATAGTTGCAGGTAAGGCATTTGCTGCCAGGTCTGATAACCTGAGTTCTATCCCTGGGACCCAGAGAAGAGAGGGAAAGAATTGAGTCCCACAAAGCTGTCTCTCTNACCAATAATAAATAACATTTCTTTTATGGTTGTTGTTTTTTGGTTTTTGTTTTCCAAGACAGGGTTTCTATGTGTAGCACTGGCTGTCCTGGAACTCAACTCTCTAGACCAGGCTGGCCTCAAACTCAGAGATCTGCCTGCCTCTGTCTCCCAAGTGCTGGGATTAAAGGCGTGTGCCACCACTGCCAGGCACACAATATTTCCTTAAGTTGCTTGATTTTGGCCTTCCAGAGATTGCATATAAAGCAATTAGATACTGGATCAGCCAATCAGAGTGCATAATTCACTATTCCCACCCTGTAGCATCAGAAGAAAATCCAACTTCCAAAACTCCAACTCTGAGAGCACCAACGGCTCTTAGGAATTCTTTGGCTTGAACCAGAGGGATGGGCTCTCTCAATAAAGGCACTTGCCACCATGTCTGATGACCTAAGTTTAATCCCTGGACAGACATGATAGAAGGAAGAGAACCAACTGCAAGTCATCCCCTAGTACACCATAATGTGTGCATGCACACATGCCCATGCACACACACAGTCACACAGAAATTAATAAACACAAGTGCAGTAAGAAGGAGGATTGTCTGGCTCTGCCAGGCCTGGTGGCAAATGCCTACAGTCTCAACACTTGGAGGTAGAGACAGTANGGTCAGAGGCGGTCAAGGCCAGCCTATCTCAAATAAACAGAAGTTCTAGGCTTTTTCGAAACTTTGAGAAAATGTATCTGAGTTTACTGTGCTGAGCTGGCATTGTACAGATATTAATGGTTACATTGGTCTAAAGATGCCAAACTTATTTTTTCTACTGGTACAGGTTAAATCACTGTATTAGATATATATGATCTTATCTACATTTTTTTTTTTAATTACAGAAACTAGTATTTTATAAATTAAAAAGGAACTTCTTGGCTTCTTACAGGAAGTACAAATAAGAATTTCAGAGTACACAGAATATATTTATTTGTCCTTCAAATTGAAAATCTGCCGGGCAGTGGTGGCGCACACCTTTAATCCCAGCACTCGGGAGGCAGAGGCAGGCGGATCTCTGTGAGTTCAAGGCCAGTCTGGGCTACCGAGTGAGTTCCAGGAAAGGCACCNAAGCTATACCGAGAAACCCTGTCTCGAAAAACAAAAGAAAAAAAAAAATGAAAATCTACTTGCTTTCCTGAGGATAATTCAAAAGTATAATCTTTGCTTAAAGAAGAAAAATTTGCACTGGCCAAGGGATCCTGCCATGCCACAACAGGCAGAATTAGTTCATAAATGACTTGTCCCAAGTAACTGGCCTCAGATTACTCTGCTCTAGACTCCAGCACACAACTACCTTCTCTGCAGTTTTACAGTTATGTTTAAGCAAAATGCAGTTTCCATGGGCCTGTTTTCTTCTAAAGAAGAACAAGTCAAGGAAAGAAAGATCTGTTTCTTCTCACACTTGAGGGACAGTAGCTTCAGTCACACCGTCCTACTTTCAACTACAAGAGGATGCCAGTAAATACAAATTTCATTCTAGCAGCTACTATCAAATTCCTGATTTGAAGAAATGTATCTACAACAATCTTAAAAAGCCCTGAAATGCTTACTTTAATTTCAACTTGCTCTTCCATTTCTTTTGTTTTTATTGTAGTGTATTCTTTTTCAAGTCTACAAAGAAAAGAGAAAGTTAAAGGTATATTTTCATTCAAAAGTAATTAGATTATTTAATTTAAAAGGACATATTAACATAAAACACAATCTCTTTACTTTTCCTCAAGGTATAACTTGAAATAATTTATATGAGAAAAAATAGCAGAATAGTCGAATGGGCAGTGGAGGAAAGATCAGGACTGGGATAAATGCAGTTTATACATTACACTGCACTTAATGCAATCCATGGCAAAAACATTTTGACATATACACTTAACATCACTGTTAGGCTGTGAAACTCAAGGGAAGCAGACAACTTTATTTTATACCAATGGACAAGAGATATCAGAGAATATGGCATCACGGTTTCTGCATTTTGCTTTATAATTTCTAAGAAGGAAAATAAGTGCAAAAATATTAACTGTTAAAACTAGGATATTTATCATTCTAATCTATTTTTTTCTGTATATTTGAATATTTTCCTGACTGAAAAAAGAATAATTAAAATGATATGAAGCTAAGCTAATGACTACAAATTATTCATTCCTTTAGAATTAAACTTCATAAAAAGAATGGAATGCTCTATTGGTTTTGTTTTGGTACTTTTAAGTCAAAACTCAGTACAAATTGACCTTNTTAGAGCAAAGACAATAAAATGGAGCTTAAAAAGGCCAGGCATGGTGATCCCAGCACCCAAGAGGAACAAGTGGAAGAGTGAACTAGAGATTAGTCTGGGCTACACAGTAAGACCACGTCACAANTAAGAAGAGAGAGAGGACTGGTGACAAGGCTTTGTGGGCAAAGGCACTACCAAGCCTGATCACCTGTTCATGAGTGCAAACACACAGAATAAATAAATGTAACAGAAAACTAAATGGAAGTTAAAGCTAAAATACAGAAGGATAATTAATAGAGAAAGGACCTGGAGGAGAGAGGAGTATCTTGTACTCAGAATTAATATTACAAAGGAACAAAATATTTTATTTAGAAAAAGGGATAAAGTCAGACAAGGGAGCACACACCTTTAATCCTATTACGTGGGAGGTTAGGTAGGACTGCCAGAGTTCAAGGCCAGTCTGAGCTACAAAGTGAGACACTGTCTCAGAAGAACAAACATCCTGCTACTACAAGCACTGCTCTAGTTTAGAAACATTTTATACCATAGAAGCCCCAGGGATNTAAATTTTAACTATGACCTTAGGCTAAGAATCATTTAAGTATTGGAAGCTAGAAAAAAATTATAGTAGCTATAATTCTTAATTAATATACTAACCTTTTTTAAGAGAGAAAAAAATTAAGCCAGGAACTGAGATTGCCTATCTTAAACTTTTTTTTAATGGAACCTGTGCCACACAAAGCATCTCCAGGAAATAACAATAAAAAGATAAAAACCTCTCCTCAGTGCTGCTGGCTGTGCTGCTTAAGTGACCCTGGGAAGGGGCTGAGAGGAAAACCATGTCGGTGGCTGGAACCACTAACTGTTCTTAAGTAAACAGCATGGTAAGCTTGTTGTACAACCTGGTGGTACTGAGCATGCTCGATCCCTCTGTTCAATGCCTAGCACCAAGAGTAATAATAGTAACTACTAAAAATAACAACACACTTACACACATATGTATGCCATACTCCTAACTCCTATCAGAATGGGAAGGAGGGGAGATTTTCAAAGTAGTGTGCAGTGGTCCTGTGTATTACTACTAAAAGCAGGATGATAGTCTAACATTACCTTTGTTGTACTGAAGCTAATACTACCAAATAAGGTAAAAATTGTATGGCCTAAGGAGGAAAAATGCAGTACTTTTCACAAGAATGCTTCGCATGTCCACTGACCTGCCTACATGCTTCAATAAGCTCCGTAACTGCACAAGATCATACAAAATACTTACTTTTTCATTTTTTTTGAGTTGTATTTGACTTGGTAAGCTAACTGGATTAATTTTTCTGGGCCACCATCAAACTGATGTGGAATGACCTTCTGAAAATGCTAAGAAATAACAAAGGAAAAGCAGCATTATTACTATAAATGATTTATTAATGGCAAATCTAGAAACATAGAAGAAATCACAAACTGACTTACCTGTAACATCCCTTCCATGTCAAGTTGCATTAATTCTGCCTGATTCATTTGAAGAAGTGCTAATCCTACTCGAAACACTATTTCTAAACCCTGATGAAACAAATAAAGCCAAATTTGTTTACTCTTCCATAAAAACAAAACAAAACAAAACAAGAAAACAAAAAACGAATCATTCAAAATAATACCAAGGTAAGCATTTAAGGTCTAACTAAGAACTGGCAAACATTTTCTGTGGAGTCAGAGAACAAACATTTAGACTTGATGGCCCACTTGTCCCTTTACAAATACTCATCCCTACCATGTAGCCCTACAGTAGACACAAACATATGCACAAATAGGTGGGGCTGTGTTCCTAGAAAACAAAGGAGAGGACAGCTTTGACATGGAAATCACAGAGCTGAGGAAGTGATGAACTGTTTGCCAACTTCAGTCCAAACTAAACTAGATAAACCATATAAACTGATCCTTCCAAGAAGTAACTAACAATACTATGTTCAGACAACAGAAGACAAAGATCATTCACTCCCATGTCACTGACAACTCAAGAACAATGGGAAAGCCTTCACAGAAGAGAGGCAGCTTAACTATAGGAATTACGTCTTATTATTTGGGAAACAGATGCACGACAACAGTATTAACTGTGTGGCAGAATTTACTTCTCATTTACTCTCACTGTATCAAAGGTGATGAAGAGGATGCATTTGGAGAAGGTCCAAAACTTAGCTGCATATATTTGAATCCTGAATACAGTCCCAAGTACGTGTAATATCTACAGTCAGGCTACTAAACTCCCTGTAAGTCTCAGCTTCCTCATCTATCATCCAACAAATGGGGATATTACCAGAACCTAACCAGTAAGGTTGTTAGGAANTTTAAATGAGATTAATTTATGGAAGCAGTGCAGTGGGACACAAAGACAGCTCTCTCATTTCTACTTACACTGCCCTGCTCTAATTAACCCAATGACTCCTTTATTCTGATTTTATTCCTAATCTTCTAATTAGCTTACCTCAGACATAAAGATATCAAATATCCTTGTTGCAATTGGCAGTGGGAAAGTTGTAAGAAAGATAGTCAGAAACCAGGATGATGCATACATTGATGTATGGAAACTCTGAGATTGAAAATGTACAAAGAGCTCTGGAAGATACTCCTAGAGAAGAGAAGAGAATTAGTTAAAACAAAATTGAGGATTTCAAGCCAGACTATCTATAGGTGAGCCTATAGCAAACATGGAGAGCTAGAGGAACAGAAAAACTCAAATANAGAAACTTGAAATTTTGACATTAACAGTGAAGGGCAAAGAAATGACCTGGAGTGGGAACTTCGGGTACACCTTAACATTTGATTCACTAATAAGAAAACCACATCATAGCCAAATTAAACTTAAATCAAATTGCTGAGCAGCAAAATAATAAAATGTTTATTTCTTTTCATCTTGTTGGTAAGTATAGTTGTTTAATATTGTCTACATTTTTAATTAACCATAATATTTCTTAAAAAATTTTCTAAATAAATGCCATGCTGAAAACTTTCAAGTACCATATACCATCTTTACCATCCATCTTTACCTCCTACAGAGTAGGAAAAATACATCTTCAACAATGTCTTAACTCATAGCACCAAGAGTTTAAGGTTTGTATTAACAAAATTACTATTTCATAAAAAAAAAATTATCACATGATGTATTCTGATTTTCTTAAAAAGTAAAAACATTTTCATATCCCATTTTTCATACAATACAGGATTTCATAATTCCAGAGAAAGCTGACTCTGAAAACTACTTCTTCTGCCAGCCAAAATGGTGACACATATTCTAAAACTCTTTACATCTAATTGGAATGTAAATAAAGGAGAAGACTCCTACCTTCCTATTAAAGGATAGTACAGTAAGGTTATTTATTTATAAATAAAATTTAAAATTAAATTAAAAAAATAAATAATCCAGAAAAGTAAAACTTTTTAAAAATGTTTTCACCAGGTATGGTGCCACACACCTTTAATCCCAGCACTCAGGAGGCAAAAGCAGGCATATCTCTGTGAGTTTGCTGCCACTGTAATCTACAGAGTTGAGTTCTAGGCTAGCCAAGGCTACCCAGTGAGACCCTGTCTTAAAAAAAAAAAATACTAATCGATTTCCACTTGACTCTGACTCCAGTCCTTCCTCTTCTCTTCATCTTTACACGGTGGCTTCAAGACAATCTGAATCTGAGGCTGGTTACATAAAATTACGGAAGACATGCAAAAAATTATCAGATTGGGGGTGGGGGACAAGATGCAAAGAGAAAGGACAGAAGGAATGAACACGACGGCATGGACAGTCTCAGCAGTAAGTGAACTAGCTTTCCACAAGAGTGCTCAGACCACTTAAGAGGAACAGCATACAGGAGGAACAGAAGCAGCACACTAAGTTATGGCACATTTGAGGCCGATGCTTAACGTTTGAGTAAGAAAGCCCCAGACCATGACCTACAAGTCATCATGGGATTGTAACACTGACTGCTTTTTCAACTGCTGCTATGCCTTTTTTTTAATGTGTTTAAGTATTTTGCCTGCGTGTACCTGTGTGCACTGTGTGTGCCTGATGTCCATATACATCAGAAGAGGGCACCAGATCCCCTAGAACAGGAGTTACAAATGGTTAGTTGTATAAGTCACCATGTGGGTGCTGGGAACTGATCCAGATTCTCTACAAGAGCAGCAAAGGTGCTTTAAACCACTGAGCTACCTCTCCAGCACTTTCTTCTATGACTGTGACACGAAATTTGCTAAGGTGACATTCAGAAAAGGGGGTAAAAAAGGTAAAAGTGAACTTTTACCTGTATCATGCACTCAAACTGGTACATACAAAGGCCCAATTCTGCCATACTTGGTTTAAAAAGTTCACGAAGTCTGTAGTCTTGCATTAATTTAACAAATACACAAAAAGCTTCTTCTTCTGGCATCTATTTTAAGAAGAAAAAAATAGTAACACAGTTCAACATTTCATGATACACAAATAAGCCAAATCATCTTAAACAAAGTACCACTGAATAACAAATAGTTTCTTTTTTTTTTTAATGTGTATGTGTGTGTACAAATGTTCATGGAGGCCAGAGATAACCCTAGGTGCCCATTCCTTGGGCTCCATACATCCTGTTTTCTTGAGACAGGATCTCTCACTGTCCCAGGACTCAGTGAGTAAGTCTTCCTAGCACTGGGATTGCACATGCACTCCACCACACTAGGCTCTTTTACATGGATTCTGGACACTGAACTCAGCCCCACCAATAGTGTTTNCAGTGGCTACAGAGTACAGTAAAAAGAGCAATGGAATAAGAATCAAGAGGTTCTAGGCTTCCATTATGAGAATCAGACAATGACTCTTGCAAACTCTGAGACTAACTGCCTCAACTTGTCTAATTCATTAACTTAATTAACATATATGTATGTATGTCTACAGCTATACCATCCTGAATTGAACCTATGTCATCTAACCAACAAGTATTCATTTATAGCTAGATACTGTTCTCTTTCTAAATACAAGAACAACAGCAACAAAAAACATATAAACTTTACTCTCAAGGAACTTAAAAATTCTAGAGATAAATAGGTAATATATGGACTAAATCATATTTATGTCAGTTGTGATGAATGTTGTGGAAATAAATTGGAATAAGAGGGAATGCTGGGGAGACAAACTGCTATTTATTTATATGTCAGAAATGGAAACTTAATAAAGTAAATTTTAAGTAAACAAGAGAAGGAAATTAGGGAACATAGGAGGAAAAAACAGTCCTGGAAGACAGAGACTACAAAGGTCTTAAGATGGAACAAAATCCCTATGGTAGTCTGAATGAGAATGGCCTCCATAGGCTCATATATTTGAATGCTTGGTCCCAGTTAGTAGACTATCTGGAAAGGACTAGAAGATATGGCCTTGTTGGGAAGAGGTGTGNCACTGATGGTGGCTTTTAGGATTCAAAAGCCCACCAGACCCTCCCTCCCTCCCTCTCTCTCCCCCTTTCTCCCCTCTCCACCCACCCCTCAGTTCCACCTGCTCAATCTCTCCACCCCCACCCTCGACTTGTGGATCAGAACTAAGCTCTCAGCTCCAGAGTCATGCCTATCTGCCTGCCTGTTGCCACACTCTCCACCATGATGGTCATGGACTCACTTAATCTCTCTGAAACTGCAAGCCCTCATTTAAATGCTTTCTTCTATAAGTTACCTTGGTCATGGTGTCTCTTCAGCAATAGAAAAGTAACTAAGACAGACCTTAAGATGCTGGTATGCTTGATCAGCAAGCAGGAGACCACTAAAGTGGAAGTCAAGTTATCCCCTTGAATAAAGTAAGAAGTACTTAGCAGATGCCAAGTAGAGAATATAAAGTTAATCATATTAAACTTATATTGCTTAAAAAAGGTCATGAGTAAAAGAGTTTATAAAGAAGAAAAAAATGAAACCAAACACACAGGCTTTGGAAGCCATTCTGTAATTTTTTACTTTTACCTTAAGACAGCAGGAAAGCTTTGGGAATTCTGAAGTGATACATGAAGTAAATATCAAAAGAGCTTCTATGTTGTAAAATTATCTGTAATTGGGTTTTAAAAGTATAAATCACTAGGAAATATCCAGTAAGAAAATAAAAAGGCATTCAAAATATTTAGGCAATAGCACCCACATGGCTAGATAACTTTCTCAAAATAATACACTTTTCTAATCTTCATTTAGTCTGTAAATGCATTTCAAAAGAGGATTTCCCCCAAAAGACCTCTCAGGATCTCTTAAGACAGTTGCGAATAACAAAATACATTTTCCCCAAGCTCAACACAGTCTTTCAAACCTGCCTGTCTTTCTTCTGTCCTAACACAGCCATAGTGCTGCTGTGGAGACCATCCCGATCAGTGCAAGTCCTAAAGCCCCAATGACTTGTCAGTCACTGTAAGAAGCTTGAGGTCCCAGAACTCTCTATCCTATATGGTTCTCTTGGTCCCCTCATCTGACTCCCACTTCTATCCTCATCTCATTCCCCAGGATTCTCATCTTTAAGCTGAAATANGCTGTACTTTAAGGTGTTGTCNTTTTCCACCTCACCACTTCAAACAGCAGGAGTTAGCAGAGCAGCTCCTTGAACTTCAGGGCCCTTCCACAGAATGAACCTCTGCTCCCTACAACTCATGCCAACCAATGCTACCCATTTGCTCCTCCACAAACTTTAATGCTGCATCCTCAAACTTCTGGATCACTGCTCTACCAAGTCCTTAGTCATTTTCATTGATAAAGTCAAATTCATAGATAAATTCTCTAGCTTTTGACTTCCTTTCCTCCAGTGAGCCTGGCAGGCAGTTACTATCTCAGGCTCTACAGCCACACCAAAGGCTGAAATCTGTTTTCTACTTCTTGTGTGGCTATTTCTCCAATTCTAAAATATTCTTGGTGGGGAGTCGGGGAGAGAAGGAGTCTCATGAAACAAGACACTCAGAATCAGTAAACAATTGGAGCACAAGAAGACTTTGGTGGTATAGCTGCTTCACAGGGAACTCCAGTAATGTAGCTCTGCAAACTGTTGCAAGACTCATTCTTCAAGGAGGGAAACATTGTTTTCTAGAATCTAGAGTCTAGACACTCAGCAGAGATTAATACTGTTATTGTGAAGTTAATACAAAAGAAAAAGGAANGGATTTGTGGTAAAAATCACTAGATTGATAATAATAGTAAAAAGATCTACTAGTGACAACCATTTATAAATCAGGAAGATCAGAACTTTGTGGAAGTTCTAAATACATCAACACTAATATCTACTTTTATGTTATATAAAATTATAGCCCAGATTTACCTAACATGGAAAAATATCCTGCAATAACCACTGCTAGTTCTTATAACACATAGTAAGTAGTAGTCGGTTTGTTTATAATCCAGTGTGCCCTGAAAGGAGGGATGGAGGCCAGGCACATAACGAGAGAAGAGCGGGTGCTTAGTGTGCATGAAGCCCTGGGTTCCATTCCTAGCATCTGAGCAAAAGACAGAAATAAAGAAGAGAATGGGGGAGTAAAAGGAGGGAGTCCTGACACAGAGCTTTTAAAAGTCAGACAGTAAGGAAACTGAAGTAAAATACCAGGAAACAGATTTTGATTCCTACTCTGCTTTCACCTACTCAAGGTGGATAAAAGCCACTGAAGTTTCACTGTATGCCTCACGTGTGCCAAACACCACACCAGACTTACACCTGCATAACTCTCACAATGCATCTATACAAAGACAAGATTATCTAAAACAGGGAGGTTAAATAATATAGCCTAAGCTCACAGGGTGAGTGCAGAACTGAGATGCAAATTGCAGCCTACACACCATTCAAGTACACCTACACACACAATCAAGCCATTTTTCAGCATTAAAATTCTGAGGGTACATAAAAAGTAAAATAGAGTAAGGAAATTTTCAGCAAGGCTAAAGAGATGAATGTATATGCCATTTCCTTTCCCAACTTTAATTGTCCTGCCCCTGTATTTTGAGAACATCCTACCCAAACCCACTCCCAAATCAGTACATGCCAATATCATTTCCCTGGGGCAGTAAAGGTAGCTGAATAACATAACTTTAGTATAACAAGATATAAATAACAAGCCTATAAACAAATGATATATAACACTCCTATATATATTTCCAAACATGTATATAACATAAATAAGATTTTATATGAAAANTTTATTCCTAACATCCTTGGTTGAGAAAAGATTACTTCCCATTAAATGTTGACAAGTGAAATTTAAAAAGAGGTTAAAAGATTTTGTAGAATATCTTGGTACAATTGTATATATTAAGAAATAAAGGAGGGGTTGGAAAGATGGCTCAGCAGTTAAGATCTCATACTAGTTTGGTCCCCAGCACCTATGTCATACATCTCACAACTGCCTGTAACTCCAGCTCCAAGAAATTCAATACCCATTTCCAGACTCCACAGGCACTGTAGGCATGTGCACAAACCACCCCCCACACACACACATAATTAAAAATAAAAATAAAATCTTCAAAAACAAAAGAAGTGGCAGAAGTTAGGGAAGCTCAGCAGGTAAAGGCACTTGCCAAGACCAACGGCCTGAATTTCATTCCTGGAGTGCATATGATGAATGAGAATCAACCCCTGCCAAGTTCTGTCTGACCTGCATACACATGGCCACACACACAGTATATGTAAAAAGTATTTGTAATTATTTTTTCAAGTTAGGAAGCTGGGCCTGCAGCTCAGTGATATAGCATACAAGGCCTGAGTTCAATCTCCAAAAAGGAAGNAAGTAGGAGGAAGGGGAAGAACAGAGGGAGAAATGAGGAGAAATACAGGAGTTGAAATTTCATTTGGCGGCAAGATAGTATTACCATACATCATTTTACTTTCAAAGTGCAAAAGTAAATTACTATGTACATTATGTTTAGGGATATGACACAATCTGCTTAACTTGGTAAAACCGAAGACAGTTTTTTAATTCTCCAATTGACTTTAAGAAACGTAGACAGCTACTACTTAACATGGATTAACTCACCTGCATAAGCAACAATCCAACTATAAAAGCACTGCCTTGACAGTAACCAACCTCACGATCCACCAAGGAGTACGCCTAAAAAGTAAAACATGATGTTCAAAATACTTCAATGTGTATATTGTATCTTCCTTCTCCAAAACCTAAAATTGGTGAGACAGTTAAATTAAAAGTCCATTTATTTGTTTAGAAAAGCTCTTGCTTACTTGTTGCAGATGTTATTCTATAAATATTTAAAAAGCAAATGGTTTATTACATAAAATTTCTTTTGACAATTTCCCCATTAGAAACTGGCAGCTCCTAAGGACAAAGAAAATAAAGCAATTTATACTCAGAAAAGTGATAGGTATCTGATAGAGATAAACATAGTACAGTTAAAGTAAACAACAAAATTCAAGTAACTTAAGAAATTGGTATTTCATAGACGTAGATGGGAGAAAAAAAACTATGAAAATGCAATATTAAAGAGGCAACAGAAAATGTTTAAAGGGTTGAGCATGCTTAGCAAGTAGTGCCATTATCACAGATCATGAGATTGATACACTATGAATTATCTACTCTCATAAAGAACCCTGTAATGGTCAGTGAGATCAGGTTATTTTTTGTTAACTAATGCTAAATAATGTGATGAATTGTCTAATCAGTTCTCTAAACTACTGATAATGAAGTATCAGAATTAAAGCAGAGGTATGCTAAAACTAAGTCTACTGTCCAAGAACCTGATTATTACGATGGGAGTTCATATTTAATTATGGAAATGTGTAATTTCAACCTCTTACAAATTCATTTCAGTTACAAAAAAAATTAATAAATACAGCTTACCTTCATTACATTAAATAAAACCTCCTGTCCAAGGCTATCTTTTTCCTTAAAAAAATTGTGTTCTGGGTAAGTTCTAGCAATGTCTCTTCGGATCAATTTTTCACAAGGTGAAGTCATTTTCAGGAGTTCTGAATACTGGTCCTTAATTGGCATACTCTGTGCATTACATAAAAGTTGCCAAACTATTGCTCTAAAGTGGTGGGGTATCCCTTTACGAACAAGCTCCTAAAAACAAAAGGAAAACAAAACTTTTAAATGTCTCTCATACCTTGTTATCCAAGCNTTCTGGGGAGGGGAGTGTTGGCATGGAAAATGTATCAAATTTATAATTTACAAAGCTTGTTTTAAAAAAAAATCTATGAAATTCTTTAAAGAAGTCTAAGATAATTTATAATTTACAAAGCTTGTTTTAAAAAAAAATCTATGAAATTCTTTAAAGAAGTCTAAGATTTGGCCCTTGGGTAAGTTCTGATCAGGAGCTACAAAGCCATGGATAAACTGTCATTTCACTGAGAATGTGGCCTCTGAAGGTCTTAAGGACCTGACGGCCCACAGAGCTACATATCATGCCACCACACCAGTCATATTCAAAAGGCTGCTGAAGAGAAAAGGCAAAATACTGATACAGAATATCAGGATTTNATTTCTGAATTAACAAAATGAGAGTTTAACTAATTTCTAAAAATACTTTTTAACTGTGAATTTCTACATTTTCAGGACCCCTACAACAACCCACAAACTACAACTTCTATTAAGCACAGATGATAAAGACATATAAAGCCAACCTGTTCATAACATAGAAATTACTAGAATCCTTCTGTTTTTCCTAATGCCCTACTAATCCATGCCTGATACTCTCCGGAATAAGAAAAGAACTTCAGTAAACAATGCAAATACCTTCACTTGCTTCTCCTTCTTCTTGCGCACATCATCCCATTCATTCACAATTCTTCCCCAAAGAATCCAAGAATCTTCTTCCAGGTGACTGAGGTTGCTGGAGGCTGATGAACTTGATACAAGAGAAGAGCCACTGTTTCTTCTTGACCCATTTACAGATCTTAAAGACTTACTGTCAGTCTCTATCAATCTAAAACAGAATTAAAATTGTTTAAGGTATCATCTCACATGAAACTAGATGAAGTAGGGATTGCATTTAAAGCTTCATTACAATAATTAGTCTTTAGGACATTGGTTCTTTTGTTTGTTTGGTTGGTTGGTTGGTTTTTCAAGACAGGGTTTCTCTGTGTAGCCCTGGCTGGCCTCAAATTCAAAGATCCTCCTGCCTCTGCCTCCCAAGTAGATTAAAGACNTGTGCCACCATACTGCCTTTCAGAAACAGTTTTAACAACTTTTGTTTGGTTGAAATCAGCAACTGTTGCACTTTTCCACTATGCATTCATATTCATTTCCACTGAAAATAAGTAATAAAGAAGCCAGTAGAAAGGCTAGGAGGATAAAAGTACTTGCTGCCAAATCTGACAACCTGAGTTCAATCTCCAGTGCACATGAACTGACCCCTGTGCTCTCCTCTGACTCCACATGTGTACTGCAACACACCCCCCACACACACATACAAAATACTTTATAGATAGATAGTAGATAGATAGACAGACAGACAGACAGACAGACAGATAGATAGATGTAATTTTAAAATGTTTTAAATTCAAATTAGGGAAATGGGGGAGGGGCCTCCAAGGAAGAAAGAACATATATTTGTAAAAAGGCTCAACAGGGGGCTGAGTGGTGGCTCAGAGGTTAAGAGCACTGGCTGTTCTTCCAGAGGTTCTGAGTTNAATTCCCAGCACCCACATAGTGGCTCACAACCCTCTGTAATGAGATCTGGCGCCCTCTTCTGTATACACAATAAATAAATCTTTTAAAAAAAAAAAAAGGCTCAACAGAATTGATGGATTTACTAATCCTTAAATCCCATCAAGTTTACTGTGTGACCAGACCTAAAGAGTAATGATTAACCAAATCCCTTCTTTTCTCCTATTTCACACATGTATAACTCATCTATCCAAACAAAGTATCTACATATAAATTTACAAGTATACATTATACATAGATATGGCAAAACCATGCCCAGATTCCTAGCCAGTAGCAATAGGTATAACAAGCTCCCACTCTATGTAATCTCTTTACCCACAGTCCAGGCTAACTGATAGCTTTGACTATCACTGAGCTTTGTCCTATAAAGCTGGGATTTTTCTCTTAAGATCCCTGTTGACTTTTGAGTTTGCAGCCCTGTTCTAGGCTCCTCTCCAAAGACAGACAGTAAAGGAAATGTAAAACATCTATTCCATAATTCATTACAATATTAAGTCCCTAATTTCAATTATATATGCATGGGTTGTAAAGGAAGTCTAGAAAATGAGCTATAAAAATATAAATTATAAATAGATCAGATAGGAAGAGTCCTAAAATATGTGTTTGTTTATTTAATGCCACTTCAGTAAATTCTCAAGAACAATCATCTTTTTGGGGTGTACAAATGCTCTTGGTACTATTTTAAGAAATATGAAAACTGAGGCCAAAAAAGAAACATGAATTAACTCCTATACCTTTTGGAAGTCAGATTTAGAACACATGTTGATAACCCTTATAGCATTTAGCCCAGTACAAGCACCTTAGGCCAAAAGAATGTTATAATCCCAGAGTTTTGAAAACCCTGTACATTCTAGATATGCCACAACGAATCACACCATATTATATATTATAAAAACAAGTTCTATCCTTATTTGGAGAAAATTTAATATATTTCCATAGCAAGAATAATTTAAAATTTTCCCAAATACTGTTAGACACAAAGGAGAAGGGAAGATAATGAAATGGGCAATAAGCACCTGAAGATGGTTCAATGTCTTCAGACAATATAGAAATATAATTTAAACCACACTAACTACACATTAGCATGGCTACAACTTTAAAGTCTCAACATACAAAATGCCATCCAGCATGGAGCTAATGTGACTCTCACAAACCAGTCTCAAAGTATAAAATGGACTTGCAGATCCCCCTCCTTTCACTCCATTTCCTGGGAACGCCACCAAACACTACACAGCAGACACAGCTTCACCCCTTTGTGTGGGACCACTCAACCCTCCCTTTAGTCCACACCCGCTCCTTTGTGTCCGCCAATACCTTGAAGCACTCTCTACCTGGGGCCCCAAGTGACCACACTGGGCCGGGACGAAGGTGATTTTCACTCTCCTTCCTGTCCTCCATTACGATCTCTCCAGTCGTATCCCCAGTTTCCAGGTGCCTCTCCTCCCTCTCTACCTCCACTTCCTGGGGACTCTGGAGAGCCCTGCAGCAGACCAGTTCCCCCTTCCTATGGACTTTCTCAGGCCTCCCCTCTAGTCCACACCCATTCCTTTGTATCAGCCACCAATAAGTAGGAACACTTTCTACCTGGGACCTCCAGGGGCAACAGCTGGCAGGGACTCCCTAGCCCTCTCATTTCTGTCTTTCTTGATTACTCTTCGCCTTACTGCAACCAACTTGCAGGATACTCTCTTCCATGTGGTGATATATTGTGTACCCTAATAAAATTTGCCTGAAGATGAGATGATAGAACAAGCTACTAGATTAAACATAGAGGCCAGCCAGGCAGTGGTGGCATACACCTTTATTCCTAGCACTCAAGAGGCAGAGGTCCATCTGGATCTCTGTGAGTTCAAAGCCACCCTGGACTACATGAGATTGACTCAGTCTAGGAGAAAAACAGAGCCAGGCAGTGGTGGCACATACCTTTAATCCCAGTACTTGGNAGTCACATGCCTTTAATCCCAGCACTTGAGATCTCATGCCTTTCCCTGGGAAGCACATACGCCTTTAATCCCATCACTTAGAAGAAAGTGATATGACTGGGCAGAGAAAAGTATATAAGGCTTGAGGAGACNGGAACTTAAAGCCTTTTTGGCTGAAGCTTTTTCAGCTGGAGTCTTTTCAGGCTGAGGAGTCCTAAGAGGTAAGAGGTGGCTGTGGCTTGTTCCTTTGTCTCTCTGATCTTTCAGCATTTACCCCAATATCTGGCTCCAGGCTTTTTATTAAAAGATCTTTTAAGATTCGATCTACACCTNCAAATGGCTGAGGACCCCGTCCTTACCTTTTCCTGTGCAGAGGATATCCTTGGATCTTTGCTGAAGCTGCCCTCAGCCTTTTCTCCTAGCCCATCTCTATTCCTCTCTGCCACTCACCAACCTAAGAAGCACTCCCTACCAAGGAACCCACAACTACCACACTCTCCTAGGATCCAGAGAGGGCAACAGAAACCAAGGAATGAAACAACACTTACTTAACAAAAACAAGACCAGGTATCAACATTCTACAGGCAACTCAACCATCCTGGCCCCAGACGCCTAGACACAAACACAAATGGCCAAGACAATATGCCTCGAGCAGAACCCAGGAGCCCTACTCCAGTAGGCCACGAGAAGGCAATATAGCTGAAGCACAAGACAGGGACTTCAAAATAGCAATTATGAACACAGTTAAGGACCCCAAGGAGGATATGAGTGAGCCCCTTAATGAACTCTATGAAAACACAAAGCATAGAAAGAAATGCATAAAACAATTCAAGACTGGAAAGTGCAAATAGAATCATAAAGAACATCCAAACTGAAAAATTTAGAAAGTCAAACAAAAACCTCAAAGGTAACATAGTACAAGACATGGAAAAGAAAATCTCAGGTGTTGAAGACAAAATAGAATAGAGATACTTCAGTCAAAGAAAATGTTAAATCTAAAANTATCCAGGCACTAAACATTTAAGAAAGCTGGGACACTGTGAAAAATCAACAAATTGTAGGAACAGAAGAACAAAACCAGATCAAAGACACAGAAAATATTTTCAACAAAATCACAGAAGAAAATTTCCCTAACCTAAAGATGGGAGTTCCTATCAAGGTACAAGAAGCATACAGAACACCAAGTAGACAGGACAAGAAAAGAAATTCTCAACGACACATAATAATCAAAATACAGTACAAATATAATACAAAGACAGAACAGTAAAAGGTGCAAGGAAAAATAGGAAAAGCTGCAAGACCAAGTAACANATAAAAGCAGATCCGTTAGAATAACACTTGAGTCTCAATGGAAACTCTAAAAGCCAGAAGGGCCTAAGGGATGGATGTTCTACAAACTCTAAGAGACCACAGATGCCAGCCCAGATTAATGTANCTAGCAAAACTATCAATCACAATATATGGAGAAAGAAGAATTCCATAATAAAACCAACTTAAACAGTACCTATCTACCAATGCAGCTCTATAAAAAGTGCCACAANAAAAACTTCAATCTGAAGAGGTTAACCACACTCANGAAAATACAATGAATATATAATCCCAAATCAATAAATCAAAAGGAGGAGGAAAACTCCACACCATCACAACAAAATATAAGGGATCTATAAACACTGCTCACTGATAACTCTCGATATTAATAACTCTCAATTTCCCCAGTAAAAAGACACAGACTAACAGAATGAATTAGAAAACAGGATCTAGGGCTGGAGAGATGGCTCAGCAGTTAAGAGCACTGACTGTTCTTCCAGAAGTCCTGAGTTCAATTCCCAGCAACCATATGGTGGCTCACAACCATCTATAATGGGATCTGGTGCCCTCTTCTGGCCTGCAGGCATACATGCAGGCAGAACACTGTATACATAATAAATAAATCTTT
>LZPO01116975.1:105196-122976 GCA_001675575.1 Neotoma lepida
TCTTCCAGAGGTCTGAGTTCAATTCCCAGCAACCACATGGTGGCTCACAAGTATCTATAATGAGATCTGGTGCCCTCTTCTGGCATGCAGGCAGAACACTGTATACATAATAAATAATGAATCTTAATTCATTTTAATTTTAATTTTTTCTTCCAGAACAGGGTAACCCTCAAGCAGAGCTTGAGGAACACACTGAAGAGCAGGCTGAGTCCACAGGCTATGTTTCCCCGACCTGAATCAGAACTTCTACAGGGCACATGACCAATTTTTTCACCTCCTCTCCATTATTTGAAAAGGCATAGTCCTTTACAGTCTGTATTTTTTTATATATATCTGAGTCTTCTAAAGTACCTGAAGAGAATTTCTGTAGGATCTACTGTGAAGTATCACTTAAAAATGTAGGGATGGCAAGATGGCTCAGTGAGTAAAGGCACTTGCTGGCAACCTGACAACTGAGTTCAATCCTTGAAACTTACATGGTAGGAGAGAACTGACTGCCATATGTTGTCCTCTAACCTTTATACACCTGCCGTGACACCCGTGCCTACATGCATACACATTAAATAATAAAAATGTAACAAAAAGTGAAGTTATAAGCAAAAAAAACCATGTTCCTTTCACAGAGCTAGTCAAGAAAGCAGACTAAAAGTAAACAAACACACACGGGGAAATACAGCATGAAAGCCACAAGTCTGAGGACTTGACGGGGTGGTTGGGACCACCAAAGGCAAAACTTAAGATCTACAAGATGAGCAGGAAGAAGGCAACTGTGCAAAGTGCCAGGNAAAAAAAAAAAAAAAGAATCAGCACATGCAAAGGCTTTGAGGAAATAAAAACTCTGATGGGTTGAACAGCATTCCTAGAGTCAGGAATGGTTGTGCACACCTGTAATCCCAGCAAATGGGAGACAGAGGCAAGGAGGTTCCCAAGTCCCAGAATTACATAGAGAGACACTATCTGAAAAAAATAAGGGGATGAAAGGAGGGAAGAGGGAGAGAAGGGAAGGAAGAGCACTAAAAGAAATACAAGATGAGGCACAAATGCAAAAACTATAACTATTAAAAATTATATATCATTATAACTATTATAAATATTTACTTTTCTATTAGCTACAATTTTTATAAAGTAAAAGCACATTGCATTTAGCCTAATATATCCAAATGATATTTCAATAGATAAGTGAGTATGATACATAACAGTCTTTAATACTAAATCTGAAAGTCAGTATGTATGTTATACAGTATCTCAATTCAAACTAACNACAGATCAAGCACCGAATAGTTTACAGACTATGTCAGGCTACCGGCTTCTGTATTAAAGAGGCCAGGTTTCAAGCAGAGATCAGTAAGGCTAAAGCATACTAACTTGAAGGGAAATGTAGGAGGGAACTGAAAATGTTGTCAGAGATCAAATCATGAAGATGATAACAGAAAGGAATTTGAGCTCTATCTAGAGTGTAATTGGAAACCACTAAAGGTTTAAACATGTAGATACCATGATCTTAATCTGCTTTATAAAAAGAATAATCTATATAAACAGCTCATTTATAGGGAGGCAAGATCAGGCAGTAAAGAGATTAAACGGATGACTGTTAAATCTAAGTGAAAAATAATTATGCTTTAGGCTAGTGAGTGGACAAGAGAGATAAACACAAATGTTAGTAAGACAATACTGCAGAAACAGGAGCAAAATGACTTTCTGATGAAACTGATCTAGAATGAAGGAGAACAATTCAAAGGTACAATCTTCCGTGACTTGAGCAACTGATGGTACCATTTCCTAGAAGTGAAAAAACCACTATTCTATAATTGTTATGTACAGGGGTTTCTGGAGGCCATGGAAATGGTCATCCTCAGGCTATATAGAGAATTCAAGGTCACATAAGATCTCATCTCAAGGAGGAGGGGAAGGAAAGAGACAGAGACAGATATTTCTCCCAACCTAGTCCCAGAGAATAATAGCAAATCCTAAGCTGAATGATTCAGTGTCATGCTCCACAGCTGTCTGTGGTTTAGAGTGCATTTTCTCTCTACAGGACAAACAGGGTCATCTGTATAGCTATCTAACAACAACTCAAAACCAAGCTATGTAGCGGTTTGAGATTCAACCCCCTTCTAAATTCTTAACATCCACTAGAATAATATCAATTTCACTAAACACATATTTAACTAAGTGTGGTAGTTTGAANAGGAACGACCCCCACAGACTCATGTGTTTGAATGCTTGCCTGTAGGGAGTGGCACTATTAGGATGTGTGACCTCGTTGGAGTAGGTGTGGCCTTATTGGAGGAAGTGTGTAACTGCGGGGCAGGCTTTGAGGTCTTATACATGCCCAAGCTACAGCCAGTGTGGGACACAGCTCACTTCCTGCTGCCTGCAGATCAAAATGTATAACTCTCAGCTACTTTCCAGCACCATGTCTGCCTGCATGGGGCCATGTCCTATCATGACAATAATGGACTAAACCTCTGAAAACTGTAAGCCAGCCCCAATTAAATGTCTTCCTTTATAAGAGTTGCCATGGTCATGGTGTCTCTTCACAGCAATAGAAACCCTAAGACAGAAGGTAAGCTAAAATTGTAAGACATAAAAGCAAAAAACATGTCACAGCTCTGAAAATTCCATTCAACTGATACCTATTTAATTAAAATATTGAGATGGACATTATACTGAAATATGAGATTGTTAACATATCCACAAGAATATTCCAAATTTCTCTGAAAAGAGCCTATAATGTGTAAAANGAATTTTAAACTGTCTTATTAATTAAAAATACCAGGCCAGGTACTGGGGTAAATTCTGAAAGGTCAGAGAAACAGAACAAGCCACAGCCAACCTCACTTTGCCAACTCCTCAACTGATCTTGTTTCCTCAGACTGCAGGCTTCTGAGACATCACCCGAATGAATCTCAGCTCAACTGTTGCTCAAAGCCTGAAAGCTTAAGAGGCCTCTAGTTTCTGGTTCTCACATATATACCTTTTTGCTTCCTGTCATTATTTCCTGGGATTAAAGGCATGTGTCTTTCCCAAGCAAGACATAGATCTCAAGTCCTGGGATTAAAGGTGTGTACCACCATGTTTGGCTCTATTTTCAATGTGGCCTGGAACTCACAGAGATCTAGATGGATCTCTGCCTCTAGAATGCTAGGATTAAAGGTGTGTGTGCCACCGGGCGGTGGTGTCGCACGCCTTTAATCCCAGCACTCGGGAGGCAGAGGCAGGCGGATCTCTGTGAGTTCGAGGCCAGCCTGGTCTACCGAGTGAAGGTTGTAGCAAAAGCTACACAGAGAAACCCTGTCTCGAAAAACCAAAAAAAAAAAAAAAAAAAAAAAAAAAAAAAAAAAAAAAAAAAAAAAAAAAAAAAAAAAAAAAAAAAAAAAGGTGTGTGTGCCACCATTTTCTGGCCTCTATGTCTATCTAGTGGCTGTTCTGTTCTCTGACCCCAGATAAGTTTAACTAGGGTACAAAATATTTTGGGGGACACAATATAATCACCACAATAATGAATTATACTAACTTTTTTCTTGTAGATTGGTATAATAATAATAGTACTAAATGGTGAATAATAAAGGCCCTTCTAATAATTTTTCATATTAAACATAAATCCTGTAATTTGTAAAGAAACAATTCACATTTTCCTGACTTTGAAGTTAACATTTGAGGTTAAAGGTACAGCTCAGTAGTGAAGCACATGCTTCATATTCTTGAGGTCCTGGGTTGATCTCCAGCACCAATAAAATAAGACACAAAACTGACACTGTATACAAAAAGAAACCTTCCCACTTTGTAAATTAAATAATAGTTTCTAATGAAAAAGACAGAAAAAAAGAGAAAAACATCCAATGGCTACCTTTCATAATTACATGCCTTTTTAGAAAATAAATGGAATTTTTGAAAATATCTGTTCTATTTATATTTGTACATATCAGATGAGTGTCAGGCCCAAGAAGCTGGAACTACAGGTGGCTGTGAGCCACCCAATATGGGCACTAAGAACTGAACTCAGGTCCTCTGGAAGAGCAGCAAGTGCTCTTAAAAAATGAGCCATCTCTTCAGCCCCATAAATGGCATTTTTATCAAAGCTAACAGGAACAGTCAATTCTAAATAATCTAACTAGGCTATAAGACATGGGTTTCTGGGCCTGGAGTCAGTGATTCAGCGAAATTCCCACGTGTCTGGATTCTCATCACTACACACATGCCCAGAGTTAATCTATTTCCTTTTACCCAAATCACTATTTACAAGCAAAATGTTACCCTCCAAAATTTTTTACTCCACTGTGTTCATTGTATTAGTGTCTAGTATACTTAGATACTACAATCTATGAAGATGTTATGGTTCCATGCCATTATAGTTTTTCTCTACCAATTATTTGGAACAGAATACATCAACTTTCAAAAATGTTATTTTGCTGTATGTTTCCCCTATTTTAACTCCTACACCTCACTGTGACTAAATAATCTAAAATTCATTTCTGACTTGTCACTCTGACAGACTTCAGGTTAGAATGTGAAAATGCTCTTACCACTTGGGCAAATTGTTTAGCATTATCTTCTAAAGGTAAGCACTTATCTACCCAGCCAAATATGGCTGTGGGTGCCTGTAATTCTAGCACTCAAGAAGCTGAGGCAGGAAGATCTCTATTTGAGGTCAGCCTGGGCTACATTAAAGGGGGTGGAAGTCTCAAAACAAAAAAATAAAATAAAAATTAAGAGCAAAAATATACTCTAAATCTGTCCTGTGACTCAGTAAGTCCATTCCTATTTATTTAACAGATATAAAAATGTATGTTTACAAAGTAATCTGTAATCAAATGGTAACTGCAACTTGACTCATAATAGCCAAATGAGAGAATGGGCAAACTGTCGTGTATTATATGACACAACACATACCTGGGGACAGACACACACACACACATACACACACACTGTATTGTCTATTTATATGAAGTTCAAGAACAACAACAGCCAATGAAAAAAAAGCTAGTTGATGATAAAAAGATGTAACAGTAGGGTTAACTAAAAGACCTGTGGGGGAGGAAGTGTCACTGGCATACATGATACTTGCTGTATAGGGAAAGTCTGTGATTTCACAATACATAAATTTTATCTCAAAATATTCAGTTGCTGGGCAATGGTGGCATACATCTTTAATCCCAGCAGCTGAGAGGCAGAGGCAAGCAGATCNCTGTGAGTTCAAGGCCAGCCTGGTTTACAGAACTAGTTCCAGGACAGCCAAACTGTCCAAAACAACAACACAAATTTAAATTTAGACAGGGGGCTGGAGAGATGGCTCAGCAGTTAAAAGCACAGGTTACTCTTGCAGAACACCCAGAATTAATTCCCAGCACCCACAGGGCAGTTCACAAGCCATTATCAGGGATGCTGTTTTCTGGCCTCTGAGAGCACCGTGCACACATATGGCGCAGGTAAAACACCCATACCTATAAAATATAATAATAAATTTAATTTAAGTCAAACATTTTGTTCTGTGCATGCACCCTCAGCTACTTTAGATTCTAAGGTAAGGAGGTTGGCTTTTGGCTTAAGCCCAGGAGTTGGCGGACAGCCTCAACAACCTAGTGTTGTCTAACAATTTCCTCTGAGATTGAAACTTTCCATCCTACAGGGACGCTCCTTAAGCCACAACAATTCAAATTAGCTTCAGGAAGTGCCTGAAACTGACCAGATTCACTAGGCCCCTTCCTCCCAAAGGTAAATGATNAAGACTAATAAGAGTCATTCTCAGACAAGCAAAGCTGAAAGGAAGACTATGGAAGACCAGAACAGCTGCCTAGAAGCAGAAACCAGTCCAGCTGCCTCAAGAGTCACTTGGAAAGGACACTCTCCAATCTGTTGAGCTCCCTGAAGGCTGTGTAGTGTGCTCCAGGCTCCCAGCTTTTGTGAACTGTCACCCATGCTGGGGTGGGCTTTGGTAATGTAACTATCTTTGTCATTTCTGCTCCTATAAGTAACCTCTCACCCACATTCGTGTTTGACTTTAGTGATATCTGTACTTTGGTCTGTCCTGGGCTCCCTAAATGGAGTGAGTAGACATGTTATATGTCTCCCCAGGAAAAGTCCTGTCACACAACACACAAAGACAATCATTTCCTTTTTTTTCCTTTGGGGAGGTGGGTAGAGCTGGGTGTGATGGCTCACATCTGCAATCCCAGCACTCCAAAGGCAAAAGCAGGTAAGTTTAAGGGTACCNTGTTCTATATATTGACTCCCAAACCAACCAGGATTATATACCAAGACCCTGTCTCAAACAAAATCAACGAATCAATCAATCACTATAAAGGATCTTGTGGCTCAGGTATAGCTCAATGGGAATTCACATTAGCATTCCCAAGGCTCTGGGTTTGATCCCAAGCACTGACAAAGAAAAAAAAAAAAAATTTAAGGAAACATAAAGATGTTTTTTTCCCCAGCACTCAGGAGGCAGAGGTGGGCAGATCTCTTGTGAATTCAAGGCCAGTCAGAGCTATGTGGAGACCTTGTCTCAAAAAACAAAACAATAAAATTTAAAATAACAAAGATGCAAATTTTTTAGTTCACTGGATTTTTTTTCTTTGACTAGTTACAGAAAGCCTTAATAAAATCAAACACTAAATCACACTTTAAAAAGTCATCCTCCTACTTAGAAACAAGGATACATGAACCGAGTCTTCCCTCAGTTTGTAAGTCTGTGAATAAGGAATTCTGTCCATGCATACAGAGCCCCCCCCCCCCGCCATGCCTACCATTGTGCTGACAAACAGATGATGCCAAGACTATTAAGCTTAGATTTCCTGGGCTTGACCACATTTCCTAACACACTGGTCTAACTTATGTGTGACTACCAATGTCCACTCAACAACCTCTATAACCTCTTTTATCTATCAGTGTAAGAGACCCTTCATATTTTCAAAAAAGCAATCAAGTTGAGTCTTTAATTTTGTTCTCATCTTATTACAGGAATTCCAAATAAATATCCAAGAATATTTCTCATAAATTTATTCTCTCAAAATCATCCTCAGGCTGGAGAGATGGCTCAGTGGTTAAGAGCACTTGTTGCTCTTCTAGAGGACCAGGGTTCAATTTCCAGCACCCACGTGGCAGTTCACAACTGTCTGTAACTTCAGTTCCAGGGGATCTGACACCCTCACACAGACATATATGAGGGTAAAACACAAATGCACATGAAATAAAAATAAATAAAATTTTTTNAAAAATCATCCTCTGGGGCTGGTAAGACAGCTCAAGGGGTAAAGGAGCTTGCTGCACAAGCCTGGCAACCTGAGTTCAATCCCTGAAACCCACATAAAGGTGGAAAGAGAATACAGAATCCACATAGCTCTTCACCTCCATGGATGTGCCATGGAACATACATGCCACATACATCATATACATACAACATACATAATAAAATTTTANATATTTTTAATTTAAAATTCATCCTTAATTAACTTCAAGTTCTGTCTTCTCACCATCAAATTATAGGTTGTCTTCTAAACTACTATGCTATACTTGAAGATACATTTATCTTTCACAAGATATCATGTTACCTAATTGTTTATTAAAGCTACAATTTTATCCAGTATCCACTAACACTGTTCCAATAAATTCATTTGTAAAAACCCTTGAGTGTGGTGATATTTTATTTGTCTTCCCTAATAAAATTTATCTGAGGGTNAGAGGAAAAACGGGGCTGCCAGCCACTAATAGAAAAACAATAGCCATGCAAGTTAGCACACGCCCTTAATCCATTTGGTTCTCTGTGACTCCAAGGTCACATGGGGAACTAGCAGTAGGAGGTGGTGGCACACGCCTTTAATCCCAGCATCAACCTTAGAGTTCTGAAGATCCATGCAGACAAGACAGGAAGTGATGTAGCTTGGGAGGATGGGAAATTAGTTAGCAGATGGACAGGTATAAAAAGCCAGGTTAGACCGGAAGGCTCGCTCTTTCCTCCGCTTCAATTCTGGGAAGTAGAGGCAGCGTTGGTGAGTGGTGGCTTGCTCCTAATTCCTCTGATCTCTGTCAGATTTTCACCCTTATTTCTTGTTCCTCGTGTTTATTAATAAGACTGGTTAGAAGTTCTTCTTACACTTGAGTTTTATCTTTGACAGGGCAAAATATCTGTACCAAGCCAAAGATAGCAACTCACCATTTCAGCACCAATTTAGAGTCAAAATCTGCATCCTCATTTCTACAACCAGTGCTTCATAAAACTTCCCATGAGCCCAGCAGTGGTGGCGCACACCTTTGATCCCAGCACTTGGGAGGCAGAGGCAGATCTCTGTGAGTTCAAGGCCAACCTGGTCTACATAGTGAACTCCAGGACAGCCAAGGCTACACAAAGAAACCCTGGGAGGNAGGGGACTTCCCCCATGAATAAAAGCCAGAAAGCAATTATCCANAAGAAAGTCAGTTCAATCCTAATTCTCTTCACTGATCTAGATCACAGAGAACCAGCAGGTCCTTCAGGAATCCTAATAATGAGCTTGCAAGACAATCAAGAGCAAAACCAACAAAAGAAGCCCAGATTAGGGCCAGTTTAACCAGCTTCTAGGGACATTTTTCAGAACACAGCTGAGTGCTGGATGAGTACAAAGAACAATGAACAAGTACTGAACCCGCATTGTCTTTGGTCTCTTAAAAGGGTCAATGAACTGCAATGACAGAATGCTTGGCTACCATGTGCCAAGCAACAAAAAAACTGTAGACTGCATAAGCAGAGGAAGATCCAGTACAATTACAACAGACAGCTGGAAATGCAAAAAGTAAACAGAGCAATCAAGCTGCAGTAATGAGAGAAAGGATAGCCCTTTCTGAGAAAACTGACAAGACCAAAGTCAACAAGTTCTACCTGCAAAATACAAAATTATCTGACGTTTCTAATGAGGAAAGACTATCCTATCACCACGATAAACAGTAATTGCCAAGGTCATTTCTGACTGACATCCTGAACTTTATATATAAACATAAAAGAAAAACAATTGTGATGTAACAAAAAAGTAAGGATTTTGTGCAGTGGTAAGCACTTCTGTATTGTTAAAGCTTGTTGAAAAATACTATGACGAGGGGCTAGAGAGGTGGCTCAGAGGTTAAGAGCACTGACTGTTCTTCCAGAGGTCCTGAGTTCAATTCCCAGCAACCACATGGTGGCTCACAACCATCTGTAATGAGATCTGGCGCCCTCTTCTATATACATAATAAATAAATCTTTTAAAAAAAATACTATGAAGAGCAGCAGATGGCTCACAGGCTCTATGGCTAAATATTATCAAAAAAATCTACTTAGCACCAAAAATTTCATAAGGCTACTTCGATATAGGAAATNACAAGACATAATTTTTTAAAGATTTATTGATTTATTATGTATACAGAAGAGGGTGCCAGATCATCAAACCANATACTTAATACTGTGGATTTTATTTTTTATTCTATTTATTTGTTTTGTGTTTTTGAGACAAGGTTTTTCTGTGTACCCTGGCTATCCTGGAACTCACTCTGTAGACCGGGCTGGGGCTGACCTGGAACTCAAGAGATCTGCCTGCTTCTGCTTCCCAAGTGCGGGTATTAAAGGCATGCACCACCACATCAGGCTTAATACTGTTAATTTTATCATAAGTAATAACATCAAGTTTTAGAAGTACTACTGCATGGGTCCTATTCCTAGAGATACTGATGTATTTGGTCTAGCAATGACAGGATATTTNTTTAAAGCTCTCTGACACTTTAATGTACAGCCAAGGCTGAGAACTACTGCCTGAGACTAGATTATAGGGTAAACCTGGACTGTAACCTGAGGCAGAGCTTTCTGTCTCACACGCCCAATTATACCCAGCAGTCACTTCCCAAATTNCCACTCAGAGGCTTATATTAATTATAAATGTTTGGCTGATGGCTCAGGCTTATTACTATCTAGTTCTTACATTTAAATTGACCCATATTTCTTATCTACGCTTTGCCATGCAGTTTGTGGCTTGTTACCTCATTTTCTACAAGTCTTGCTTTCTCAGTGGGTGGCTGGCTGGNGTCTGCCCTGACTCCGCCCTTCTTCATCTCCATCTTCAGTTTGATTGTACCGCCTAACCTTATTCTGCCTCACCATTAGCCAAATAGCTTTATTATCAACCAATGAGAGCAACACATATTCACAGAATACAGAAGGACATCCCATAGCACTGGACATTAGTAAATCCTACTTACAAACTTGGGTCTTCCGATTAGCTATCAGGTGCTCTCTCTTAACCATGAACAGAAAAATAAGGAACTGCTAGCCAGTCTTGAGAAGATCTGCTACTAATCAAGCTGTATTACCAAGTTGACAGCTACTTGGAGGAAGCAAACCAGGCAAANAAAAGAAAGCTTAATAAAACTATCTTTAACATCCTCAGAGAGACCAGAGAAGACAGGGCATCCACAAAACAAGAGATGGATGAATTAGTCACTCAAAGAGGAAGAAACTGAACCTACCAAGCTTACAAATGGGAATATGGCTAAGAAGCAACTAATTTGGGCCATTCACTAAAGCCCCAAAAGACTAAGGACCTGCATGACTCAAGGTCAGTGGTGAAGAGGTTAAGACATTCAGTCTGTGTAAGGAAGGGTACAGTTAGACTTTCTAGGTTCCCATTCCTATCCTCTCATAATTTATTCCTGGAAACACTGACCTGGAGCGACTCCAGACTCAAGCAGAGTGAGGTTGAAGGCTGAAAGCCAAGGGATTAAGCAGAAGTGCTTTTAGCAAACAGCAGCCACCCACTGCCCATTTCCTCTGCCCAGCTCTCAGAACACTGGCAGCCAGATAGGCGTATCAGGTCCCTTTACCCTCAGGGGATACATTCCAAGACATCCAGTGGATATCCAGAAGCTCCTTCTCACCGCAACTCATCACAAAGCGGCTGTGCTGTGCAGGCTGAGTGCTATTGCAAAACTGTCCCAACTCCTTGATCCTTCCTGACCATTTTACAGGTTGAAGGTTGTTCTTAAGTCTATCCTAGCAACATCACTACACTGTTTTTTTATTATTAAGTCAAGAACATTCACGTTTTCACTTCAAAGAAGCATTTTACAGTTCCACTTTTGGCACATTCAAAAGTGAAGTATTCTTGCACTTGGGGCCATTACTAAGTAAGAGCTACTTGAACACAAGTGGTGGACCGCCAATGCGGCCGACCTGATGACCCCAAGGGTTACCGACTAACGTCTGTGTACAGCCTAGATATCCTGGACAAAGGAGTAATTGGCATTCCACTTAGATAGTGTTCAGCCTCTCAAAAATGGCATGTAATTTAAAACTTAAAAACTAAGTGAGCTAACGTGTATCAAGTGCTCATAATGGTGACAGCCAAGAGACCTAAATAAGTTCAATTTTTAAAAAGTTTAAGACTTCTAAGTTGTTTATTACTGGAATTCTGCAGATATTTTCAGACCACTGATAAAAGAAACCTTGGAAAGTAACACAGTTGCTCATGCAAGGACTTAGGTTAGGTTCTGTCCCCCGCACTACAAAAAAAAGTAGAAAAATAAAAAGATAATGAAAAACTAAGCATAATATGTACAAGAGGCACTTCAAATACAAAAATGGCTAATAAAATAACCTTAACCTCAATCACCACAAAAATGCAAAATAAACCCACACACTGATAAAGTACTGTATCACCACCCAAATCGCAGAATTTTTAAAGAAATGATAAGCATCATCAGTAAGTACTGGATTAACTGGAATTTGAGTACTAAGTGGTACAACCACCTTGAGAAAGGCCCCAGAGTACCTAAAGTCAGAAACCTAAAAAAAAAACAATGTCTACCAGAAATAGTGGCAATATCCTGGAACGGGGGAGGAGGGAGGAGTTTGTCAACAGCCTAGGTCACACAGCAAGACTCTCACCCAGAAACAAAACCAAATAAAAAAAATTCCACTCCTCTGAGGAATATATTCCAACCTAGTAATGGCTAGTAATGTCTATTTCTTCTTGGTCTGTGATGTTTCACTTAAAACTCATGACCTGCAAATTTAGGATTGTGATCTCTTTCTGCAGATACACTTGAATACATTTTCTACGATTTCCTTGACACAAACGTCTCAGAGAAGGGCGAGCATTTTCTGTTTTACAGAAAGTAAACTCCTGAAACACTAAGGAATTTTAACTTACAAAATTTAAAAACCAACACCAAGCAAAGATTTAAAAAACTACCAAAAGATCATGTTGCTCTAACTTCGGGAAGCTCTGGGATTTCGTTCTCTCAGCGGAGAAGAGATTNTTCTTCTCCCCCGTAGCTCAAAGAAAACCGCTTGCTGCTCCTTAAAATTCCCTCCAGCAAAATACAGGAGGCAAGCGAGGGAACCAGTCCAAAAGTTTTGCTGAACTCTCCTGCGAAAGGACGCCCCCTGAGATGACCTCAGTTCAGAGAAACCAGCGCAGACACCTCCACTACCACAATCCGACCGCCGGAAACCGCGCGGTTACTCTGAGGCTAGCCCCGCTAGTCAAAGAGTGACTCGGTACCTCCGGTACTTCGCGCGGAGTCACCCGGCACACCTGGCTTGCCCATCACCTGCCTGCAGCCACCGCCACGCGCAAAAGAAAGACACCAACTTTCCAAGTATGGGACTCCCGGGCCGAGAGCGCGGGCGGACCGAGGTGTCCTCGAGGAAGCGCCCCCGAGGCCGCCCGGGCCAGGCGAGCGCCGGGAACGCAGGCCCCGGCTGGCTCGAGCCGGAGGCCAAAGAAAGACACCAACTTTCCAAGTATGGGACTCCCGGGCCGAGAGCGCGGGCGGACCGAGGTGTCCTCGAGGAAGCGCCCCCGAGGCCGCCCGGGCCAGGCGAGCGCCGGGAACGCAGGCCCCGGCTGGCTCGCGCCGCAACTTCGGCAGCGGCCCAGCTCGGCGGTGCGGCCCTCGGCGCAGCGCCGCGCTCGCCCCCTCCCTCGCCGGGCCTGGCGCGACGCCGCTCACCTTGGAAACCTAGGGTGGACGTCGCCGTCAACATGAACTTCCCATCCAGCCGGCGGCCGCGCCGCCGCCTCCAAGCGCCTCGGCCCGAGCCGGCCTGGGCGGGCCGCGTTCCCCCGCGTTCCCGGGCGCACTCCTCCTGCTCTGGAGCTCCGGAATTCGGGGCCGCCCCCACGACCCTCAGCCGGCCGCTCGCCGCACCGCCCGCGACTCCAGCGAACCTCGCACAGCCCCCTTGCCCGCACGCTCGCCCGCCCGCCAGCTCCGCCCGGCTCCGGCCGGGCCGCCTCAGGAAAGCCCAAGGCGCAGGCGCGGCGAGGGCCTTAAAGAGCCCCGGCCAGCCTCTACGGCATAATGGGTTCGAGCAGGTTAGGGCCCCGGCCGGGTTGGCGAAGCAAAAGCAGAAACCGAAGGGATTGGACCGCGGGGAGCGGAGGCGGGGAGATCCCTCTCTGTCCTCCGCCCCTCTTGCCAAGCACCCTGCCCTCGGCTCTGCAAACTGCTAACTTCCCTAGTCGCCAGAACCGCCGGGTGCCAGTCGGCAGCAGAAGACACACCCCCTCGGAGCCCCCGGGGCGACCACCCCGCGTCTGGCTGCGGGCTTCCAGGCCTGGGGCGCGCAGAGTGGACGCGCAGCCTCGCGAAGGCTGCCCGAGTCCAGCTCTCTAAAACGTGACTCAAATGGCACTTGGCGGTGGTTAAACAGGTCTTCCACCAATCCTCTGGACACCGTGGGTTTATTCGGAGTCCGAGAGAGGGCAGAAGGTGGGCAATTATCCAACACCAACCAAGAAATTCTTAGAGGGAAATTACTTAGTTCGGAACAAAAACAGCCTATTCATTCGGGTCCTGTCTCAGAAAGAGCAGGCAAGAAAAATAATAAAGGCAATACAAATCATTTCTGTTATACACTTAGAAGTGACCAGAATTATAATAATTATCGTGCAGTCAAAAAAAAATCCAAAATTGTCTACTAATCTGATACCCCGGGTTTTTTTAATTATATTTGTAAGACCTGTCTAGAAAAAGTTCCACTATCATAAGCACTTCTAGAAAAGAGTATTTTTCTATGAACATAGTTGAGCATGTATCTTTGTGGTATGATTGAGCATTCCTTGGNTATATGCCCAAGAGTGGTATAGCTGGGTCTTGAGGTAGATCGATTCCCAATTTTCTGAGAAACNGCCATACTGATTTCCACAGTGGTTGTACAAGTTTGCACTCCCACCAACAGTTCTCCTTGCTCTGCAAGCGAGTGTTCTCCTTGCTCTGNATCCTCTCCAACATAGACTGTCATCAGTGTTTTGACTAGGAAATAAGAAATGGGAAGTAAAACCATGTCCTCCACCCAGCTAAAAGCTTTAAAAATTTTAAAATAATCTGAGGCAATTTTTTGCATAACTTCAGGTCATGTTATTAAAGTCAATTTTGACTTTGAATGAATAACAACTTCATTGTAACTTAATGCATCTTGTATAACAAAACAAAACCTTTTTNAATAATCTACCTCTCCAATTTATTTGCAGATCCTGTTGCTCTTATCTGCTAAAGTTTCCTTGACTCTGTACTGTGTCCTCCGTCACCAACCACCCTAGTCAAACTTACTCTCGCCTGCAGGTAGACTCTAAGGACACTGACCTAATTTATCCACATCCCTCTTACCCTTTTCTAAATCTCGTCCCATCAGAGGAAGAATGTTTGTTCAGAATACTGTGTCATGTGACCTTGTCCAGGTCCAGCATTCCATTCCCTTAGACAAAACCTCCTAACCAAGCCCTTCAGGGCCAAGCACCTTGCCCACCTCTCGTTTCTCCTCTCTGCACAGCCCACATTCCACCCTGCTCCCTTCTCCAGCCACGCTGACCTCTTTACCCTGAGCAGTTTCTCAGTGCCTCGGCCGAGAGTTTTCTCAGACTTTGGTTGCCTGGAAAGTTCTCTNGCCCTCCTCTTACCCAGGCCCTGGTCTCCCGGTCTGAGGTACCCTTTGACTGCCCGCCTATGCTAGTCCTCTCAGTCACCTTCCAGAAAATGGTAATTATAGGACTCTTTTGGGAATTTTGATTCTTCTACTAAACATCTGGCTCCATAACAACAGGAGGTTGGCTTTACTTGATTTGTAGTCATATTTTCATATTTGTTCAATGAATTCTACTATCATAGATTAGAGGACTTGAATTAGATATGGCTTAAAAGGTTACTGACGTCACAGGTAAATGTCACACTTTGATACTTGGAGTCAGAACCTAAAAAGAACACTAGTTATTATAGAATAAATTTTAAGTTCTTTTAGCTGGGGTGTCCTAAGATTCTTTGGATAATATTTAAAACAAAGTGCTCAAACCTCTCAGTTAAGAAGGCTATGCCGGGCCATGGTGGTGCACGCCTTTAATCCCAGCACTCCGGTGGCAAAGGCAAGCAGATCTCTGTGAGTTTGAGGCCAGCCTGGTCTACAGAGTGAGTTCCAGGACAGTCAAGGCTACATACAGAGAACCCTGTCAAAAAAAAAAACAGAAACAAAAAAGGATAGCTGTAGCTGTGGACACCATGAAACTATTAATACTGATTGTTTCAAAAGTGGAAGACAGGGTAATTAAGAGTGAGGCATTTCCAGAAATGGGAAGAGGACTTTTTTATGAATACCCAAAAGGCTTAAAAAGTACTTTTCCATTTTAAAGTATGTGAATGAATTACCAGTTTTAAAATGAATAACAACAGGATATATAGTGTACAATTCCATGTTCACAAAATTCCAGATAAGGCAAAACTAAATGTAGTGAAAAACAATCATAACAGCGCTAGAGGTACAGCTTATTGTGCTCAGAATGCTACAACATAATTATTTTGAAATATTGATCTGACCCTCCAGCATTATCCCTGGCTTAGGCCTTTCTTTCATTTGCCCCAAGTGTGCCCACTTATTTGGTAAAAGAGCTTACACTTTAATGCCCCACTTTAATTGCTAATTCTAACACTCCCAAGTGCTCAGGCACTTTCGTAAGTGACATTCCACTGTGTGAATTCTGCTCTGACACCACCCCTGCTCCTGCCACTCTGCTGCTTACACTCTAGAGTCTAGACTCTCACATGGAGGAGACAGAGGAAGTGTGGCAGTGGGCAGCAGCACCGTCTTCAGAGGCCATTTCATTGACAGTCCACTCAGTTAGCAATTCAAAGCTCTCTTGTGTTCCATACTGCATACTCATAGCATGGATTTAGGTCACTGTCTAGGAAGAAAACTCCTCTAACCTGCCAAGGGTTGTCACAAAAAACTATGATGCTGACTACTGAAGGTGTTCAAGCCAGCCACATGAGCTCCATTGGTCAACAAAAAGAAAACAAGGGAGGTATTCTTCAGAGAGGTCAAGTCACCCCAGGTACAGAGGCAAAACTCATCAGCCAGGTCAAATCTGCAGTGAACACCACCACTATCACCCTGAGCAGCTGGCATTTGAGCTTCCTTAGAAAAGCAGGGCACTCATTTCTATTCTAGGATTACACTGTCTAATTTGGGGGCCATGAGAGCCACTAGCCACATGTGACTGCTTATATCTCAACAGTTTCAGCTTCTCAGTCACACTCACACATTCCAAGTGCAGTAACAGCACCTGTGGCCAGGAGCCCACAGACACAGCAAGTTGCCATCTGTCAGAAGTTATATCGGTGGCACTATTCCAAGAGGAAGAGGAAGACATGCCACTAAGAGTCCCAGATAATGGTCAAAACTTTTTGCTTTGGAAAAAATGAAGGCTCGTACTGAAAGAGTTACAGCATACCTCATTAGGCTCTTGACTTACCACAATAGAAATCTAAGATACTCATGGCACAAAGCTGGGGCCTCTCCACTTACTGGGGTTCTAAAGATGGCTTCAGCTTTACCACTCTACCTTCACCACACATCCACTGATTGTAAGACACAAGCATCACCTTAGGAAGAACATGCTGCAAGACACACACTCTTATTGCCACCTCTTGACCTCTCTCTCCTCTCTCCTCTCTCCTCCCCTCCCCTCCCCTCCCCTCTCCTCTCCTCTCCTCTCCTCTTGTCTTCTCTCCTCTCTCTCTTTTTCTGCATGTGTCTGAGTGGTTTGTGTGCCTGTGTATATGCCTGTTCACATGGGTGTGTGCATATGTGTGGATGCATGTGGAGGCCTGAGGCTAATTATTGGGAAACTTCTTCAACCACCCTCTTATTAATTGAGGCAAAGTCTCTTGATTGAACCTAGAGCTCTCTGATTCGGCTAATCTAGCTAGCCAGCTTGCTTCCAGGATCCTGTCTGGGTCTTCTGAGCACTGGAATTACAGGCAAGCTGCCTAGCCACTCAGTTCTAAGGATCTGAACATCAGTCTTCACATTTGAGTGTTAAGAACATTGCTTGCCGAGCTATGGCTCCAGCCCCACTTTATTTCTATCTTTAAACTCCATCAAACAAAATTACAGCTTTTGAAAGCATACCGACAAATAGGACATCAATACCGTGCCAGTTTCTANACCATCTGATAAAACGAGAAGTCTGTTTCTTGACTTTCTTAAGTATCTGTTTTAAAGCAAGATAATATTTGATGCAACTAGAATTAGTAATTTTACTTAAATCAAATTTTCTGAGAATTAGTAACTTTCACATTTCATACAGCAAATGACTGGAAGCTGTAATCTACAATTTTAAGCATGCTTGGCAACAATATGTTCAANCTCCTCATACCCCAATCTTCTATTCCATAAAACAGTTACTAATATCTACTTAAGCACTGAACTGATCATTAAGTGGAATGAATATGCAAGGCATGTAAACACTCACCAAGTGGTAGTTATTGCAATTGCTATTTTCCAA
>LZPO01116975.1:133048-147589 GCA_001675575.1 Neotoma lepida
AGTGGGGGGGGCGCATTACAAGCAGAGAGAATAGCAAAGGCTTGGAAGCACAAACATACCTGATGTATTCAAGGAACACCAAGGAGACAAGTGTTTGGTGAGAATGGAATGAGCAGGATTAGAATCATCGTTAACACACAAGTCAGAGAGAAAACGGAACCAGATCACACAGGAACTCTCTAGGCCATTTTAGGACTTCAGCTTTTATTCTAAGCACAGTGATCTGATTCCCTAAAGATTAAAAGCTACAACTAGCTGCTCTGCAGGGAACTGACCCTAAAAGGCAAGGACAGAAACCATCTGCAAGCCACTGAGAGCTGCTGACGGCTCAGTACCAATGCTGAGAAATTACCAAATTTGAATAGGACTTCAGCTAACAAGATTTTCCTTCAGATGGGCTATTGGATAAAAGGGTAAAAGAGAATTGTGGCCTGGACACTTACAAAGACAGAAATGCCATTTCCTAAAACAGAGAAGGCTGAGAGTGGTGCAGGAGTGGTGAGGACCAAGTGCTAAGTTCTGTCATCTGCAGTCAAGAGACTTGACTGACACTCGGTTGGTTGGAGGAATTTTCACAAGGTGGTATCAGAGGCAGATGCTAGCGAGTAGGAATTCCACCCCTTCTGTAGTGGAATGAAGAATGAGGTGGGTAGCTGATAGCTGGCTGGACTTCCATGGTCTCACCTACTGGGCTGCCTATAGCATATGTGCATTTACATGTGGCACCACTGGGCTCCCACTAGAAAGATCATCCTGAAGGAAGAAAACTGTAGCAGCTGTATCAACCAGGGCTCATTTTGAAAAACTTCCATCTGATTCATCTGCTACTATTCTATTTCTTTTTTAAAAACTGCTTTATTTACTATTCGTATGCATATATAATGTGTTTGGATCAAGTCCACCCTCCATTTCATCCCCTCCAACATCTCCCTTTTTTCCCCACCACTTTCTCTTCCCTACTTCGTGCGCTCTCTCTCTTCAAAATATCCACTGCTGCCTACGTGCATAGGTGTGTGAGCATCTACTGGGGAGGTGTNGCCTCTCAGAGCCCACCCACATCTCTAAAGAAAACTGACTCCTCCTTATCCTCAGAAGCCATCAACNACCAATAGCTCCTCAATGGAGGTGGGACTTCATATGTTGCCCCACCCCCTCCATGCTGGGACTTTGGCCATCCCTGAAGTCTCAGGATGAATTCATTGTGTGCAACTGTGCTGTCAGGTCCAACAGACACTGTTTTGCTGCAGATATCTCCTCTCTCCGGATCTTATGATCTTTCTGCCCTGCCCTGCTGTGATGATCCCTGAAAAGATCATTTTTCATTTACATTTTCTTCCAAGGCAAAGTTACACACAAGCTTTCTTGCTAGCTTGCTTTTCATTTATTTATTCGTTGAGATGGCCTAACTCAGCAGTCCAGACTGACTTGGAAATCACTATGTAACCCAGGTCTCTCACTGAACCTGGAACTTGTACAGGTATGTGCAGCTTTTCACATGGGTGCTGGGGAATCTGAACTCAGGTCCTCAGGCTTGCAGAGCAAGCACTTTATCCACTGAGCATCTCCTCAGCACTGTATGGAATGTTGTCTGTGACTACTGTGTAATTAAATTACAAGTCAACCATAAAGGCTGTCTATCTCTTTATATCTTTCTGTTTTTAAGATAGTATACTAGTGACTTGGAGTCATTGTAACAGAACACTGACCAAACAACAAAAGGGAGGGGATGTTTGTGGAACTCATAGTTTCAGGGTGAAGTAGTTTCATTTGTGTCTGCAGGTGCATGAGGAAGCAGAAAGAGTTAAATCAGAAGCAGGCTAGGGTTAATAGTGACCTACTTCCATCAGCCATGCTCTCCCTCCTAAGAGCTCCCCACAAGCTGNGGTCTGAGTACTCAAAACATGAACCATGAGGAACATTTCAGAGNCAAACTGTAACACATAAGAAAGGCTACCAATTCAATCTCTAGGCATCTTGATGTTTGAAAGCAAACTAATTACTGTTTTTAGTAGTAACTTTGTAGCATGGAAGGGTATGATTGCTAGCTGCCTGTGTCATGAAATATTGGGACAAAATGTAGTTGTCACTTGGGTTGTAGTGGAAATTGCATAAAAACATTGCTTTGGAAAAATTCTTTCCTGTGTTTTAGGAGATAGGCTCAAGAATATTCACAGCAACAACAATCCAAATACTCACTGANGACAGATTGTGTGTGTTACATTAACATGAAATTCTGTAACAGTGAAAACATACTATGCTTCAACCTACATCATGAATGAATCTTAGACATGTAGCAGAGAATTGCAAAGCTATTTGCAGAAAGGGTCTCAAGATCTGAGAACTGAAGAGTGATAGTGACTCAAGCTCCTTCCAGGTTATTCTATGGGCTGAGGCTGGAGGATTACTTGAACCCAGGACTCAGAGGCAGTCTGGGCAACGGAGTGAGGTCACTGTGCTGGTCAGTTTTTGTCAACAAACCTAGAGACACCTGGGAAGAGGAAATCAGTTGAGGAACTGCCTTTGTGGTCCACAGGCATGACTGTGAAGCATTTTCTNTTCTTTTTTAAATTTATCACACTTCATTCTTTCATTCAGACTGTTTAGGTGATTCCACCACTTGATGATTACCATACACATTTTTTGAGATAATAATATAATTATATCATTTCCCCCTTCCCTTTCCTCCCTTCAGACCTTCCTATATGTCCCTTTTTTCAAATCCATGGCCTCTTTTTTCATTAATTGTTGTTACATATGTGTTTATGTATGTGTTTGTATTCCTAAATATATAAATACATGTGGGATATTTTCTTAATCACTGATTTATGCAGGACAATTGCTGTAAAAATTGGTCCTGAGCAAGCCAGGGGAAGCAAGCCAGTAAGCAGGGTTCCTCTGCAGTCTCTANGCCTGGGGCTCCTGCCCCGGCTTCCTTCAATGATAGACTATAACAATCTGTAAGCTGAAATGAAACTTTTACTNTCCCAAGTTGCTTTTAGTCTTTGTTTTATGACAGCAACAGAAAGCAAAAAAGGACAGACCCACTTTTTTAAAGATGGGAAACAGTTTTTCAGAAAGAACTAAGTAACACCTTGGGAAAGACACTACCCAACCAAACTGTTAAAAGGGATATGGGGCCAGACATGGTGGCACGTGCCTGTAATATTAGCAATTAGGAGGCAGAGGCAAGAGGATCAGGATGCCAAGGCCAGCCTGTGCTACATAGTGAATTTCAGACCAGCCTGGACTAGCTGATTATCCAGCTCAAAAAAGAAAGAAAAGAAAAATGAAGAAAGGAAGGAAGAAAGAAAGAAATGGGAAAAAGACATGAGAANACCTATGTTCAATTAGTGCTTCTTGGCCCCANGGAAGCAAAGTAAGTTGAGAAAAGAATGGCCTGGGAGGTGCAGCAATGGTGGTCATAATGAGGGACTAAGGCAGTTCTAGATTCAAGGCCATTTGTTTCATCAACTTTCAGTACACATAAATATTCTTTTTTGTGTGTGAAAACATTTCATACCCTAAACATCCAAGTTTATGAAGTAAAACATTGAGTGAGTTTTTAAAAATTCTACTTCAAAGAAAATCCCAGAGACTGAAGATTAAAGATTAAAGAACTAGGACCCTCAGGTCATAGGGCCTCCTGCTGACCTTAGGGCAGTGGTTCTCAACCTTCCTAATGCTGTGACCCTTTAATACAGTTTGTAGTGACCCCAACCATAAAATTATTTTCATTGCTACTTCATAACTGGTGTTGCTACTGTTATGAATCATAATGTAAATTATGATATGCAGGGTATCTGATATATGACCNCTATAAANGGATTGTTTAGCCCCCAAAGGGGTTGTGACCCCCAGGTTGAGAACCACTGCCTTAGGGAAAGCCCTGACTTCCATTCTAGACCGTGCAGGAAAAGTGGAACAGTGTTTATAGACTAAGGTCTTCTCCCTCCCACCCTTAGAAAACTAACTTTGCAAGCTTCACATTCATTTCCACTGTGCTCTGGGGCTTTAGGTGGGAAGGAATACTGTACAGTTTATTGGATGAGTTCTTTCTACACCTTTCAAGCCTTACATCTTTCATCTGTTTAAAAATCCAATTATAGGACCATACCATATTAATTATATAAAATATGAGTACAAAGCTGGGTGGTGGTGGCACTTGTCTTTAATCCCAGCACTGGAGAGGCAGAGGTAGGCAATTTGAATCTGTGAATTTGAGGCCAGTCTGGTCTATAGAGAGAGTTCCAGGACAGCCAGGGCTACACAGAGAAATCCTGTCTCAAAAAAATAACAAAAAACAAAAAAAAGGAACACGGGTTGATTTCTATTCACAAGTCAAGAGAAATGACCAGAGATATCAGGAACATTAATATCCCTGGAACCATGATGAGAGCCATCACCATGAAACGGTGGAAGTGAAGGATGCTAGAGTAGATACAAGAGAAGACAGTTGGAAGAGCACAACTGTCCCGCTCCACCTCCAGGAATCTGGCTCCTTTGTGTTGTGTGACAAAATTTTTCCTGGGGAAAAAAAGAAAGAGTGAACCAAAGAGTTTTATTTGGGTTACTTACAGGACTATGCGTGAGAGGTTACTTACGGGAGCAGAAATGACTCAAAGAAAACGGCATCACCAAGGCCCACCCCAGCATAAGTGACAGCTCACAAAGCTGGGAACAGGGAGNACAGTGCACAGCTTCATGCAACTCACCAGATTGGAGAATGTCCTTTCCAGGTGCCTCAGTTGGTCTAAACCTCTTCCAGGCAGCTCAGCTGCCTTCTGCTTCTTCCCAGAGGTTGGTCTTCTCTTTGCAGCTTCTCTGAGAATCTTCTTTGCATCTTCCTTGCAGCTCAGCTTCAAATTAGTTTGAGAGGGACTCTCAGTTTTTATTGTTTACTCTGGTGGTGAGGAACCTAGTGAATCTGGTAGGTTTCAGGAACTTCCTGAAACTATTTTGGGCTGTTTCCCCTCCTGCTTAAGGAGCTTCCCTGCATGATGGGTTGTTTCAGTCTCAGAGGAAACTGTTGTTACACGACAAGAGGGCCCTGGTTTGATTCCCATCACCCACGTGGTACCTCATAGCCGTTTGTAACTCCAGTCCCGGGGGATCCAATGCTCTCTTAAAACTCTTCAGCGTTAGGGCATACATGTGGTGCATATACATACATGCAGGCAAAACACTCATACATGTAAAAGAAAAGTAATTTTTGGTTTTTCAAGATAGGGTTTCTCTGGATAGCCTTGGCTGTCCTGGAACTCACTCTGTAGACCAGGCTGGCCTTGAACTCAGAGATCCATCCGCCTCTGCCTCCCAAGTGCTGGGATTTAAAGGCATGCACCACCATGTCCAGTTTACAAATCTTAAGAAAAAAAAAAGTTATGTGCCTCCACTTCAGAGGCTAAGGTGGGACAGTCTCAAATTCAAGTCCACCCTGAGCTAGGAAGTGAGTGAAGGGACACTAGCCAACTAGAGCATGTGGCTCTGGCAGGTCTTGCCCTTCTCCCCTATTCCTTTTGCCTTACTAAAACCCTTAGATTACATTCCTAAAGCTAGCCACCAAGGTCTATTCCCTTATTTGGCCACTTCAACCTCCTGAGGCTTGACTACCAAAGTCCAGCAATCAGAAGCCCCCTTTGGTTCACCTAATTAACATGTGCAATTAAAATTAAACACATCCTAACACAGGGTTTTCCCCCTTTACCTATATAAACTATCATTTGCCTATGTGCCAAGTCTGTCTCCCCTCTATTCAGAGGCAATCCTTTGTCCCTCTGGGACAAATACCCCTTGCTCCTTTTCCTTGTCCCCTTCCCCTTCTCCCCGGTCCCCTATCTCCTTTACCACTGCATCCTAGCCCATTCTAACATAGACCTCCCCTTTTCTTCCTCTTAAAATTATACCTGCAAGGTCATTTGCTGTTTTTCTGCCTGAGTCAGAAAGCAGCCACTTTAACTTTTTTTTTTTTTTTTTTAAAGATTTATTTATTTATTATGTATACAGAAGAGGGCACCAGATCTCATTACAGATGGTTGTGAGCCACCATGTGGTTGCTGGGAATTGAACTCAGGACCTCTGGAAGAACAGTCAGTGCTCTTAACCTCTGAGCCATCTCTCCAGCCTCCACTTTAACTTTTATTCCCTGCTTAATAGAGTATCTCTGTGAAAACAGATGTTTGGGTGTGATCTAGGGTATGAATCTTTGTCTTTAAAAAGGCGGTGATGGTGGAGTAGAGTGGGGGTGGGGGTCCAGGAAGGCTGAGAATGTGGCTCAGTTGGCAAAGTGTCAGACTAGCATACATGAGGCCTCGGGTTCAATCTCTATGTTGAAGTTTCCTCCTAACTGAAATATTTCCTCCAGGAGGGAGAGCCTCAGTGAGATTCAGGTTAACAAACACAAGTCTGAGAAAGCCGAAAGTTGCAAGGTTATCTGTTGAAGGCCCCTCCCCTAGCTTTACAGAAGAGTAAACAGCTGGGGGGAGGAGACACTGACCTGCAGAGCTGCAGAGAGAAAACCTGTTGGGCACACTGTGAGGAGATGCAGTGTTTTTGGGTTGTAAGCAGTTCTGGGGTTGTAAGCTTTTTGGTGAAGCAGCTACTTTCAAGTTATCTTTGCTCCTGAAGCAACCCCTCACCCATAGTCCTGTCAGTGACTCCAAGTTGGACTTTGGTCATGTCTTACTCAGCGTTACCATTGGCGGGGAGGAAAGGGTTTGTTTGGCTTACAACTCCACATCACAGTTCATCATCAAAGGAAGTCAGGACAGGAACTCAAGCAGTCAGGAACCTGGAGGCAGGAGCTGATCCAGAGGCCATGAGTGGGTTCTGCTTACTGTCTTGCTTCCTATGGTTTGCTCAGCCTGCTTTCTTATAGAACCTGGGACAGCCCAGGGAGGCATTTTCTCAGCTGAGGTTCCCTCCTCTCTGATGACTCTAGCTGCGTCAAGTTGACATGAAACTATCCAGCACAATGCAGTTGTTACTTTGTTCTATGGTAAGTTTGGTTCCCTTTCTGAGAGAAATAAATGTGTGTGTGTGCTGTGTCTCTGAAGGNAGACTCTCACACAACACTTCAGCCTCTTGTAAAACAAGACGCCTATAATTCTAGCATTTAGGAGGCAGAAGCAGGAGGATCAGAAGTTCAAGGTCATCCTCCATCACAAATGGCATTCAAGACCTTGTCTTGAACTAAGAAAATGCCCTATAGCTGGACCTTAGGGAGGCATTTTCCCAATTAAGGTTCCCTCCTTCTGATGACTTTAGCCTGTGCCAAGTTGACATAAAACTATCCAGGGCAGAGGGTAGTGGTGTGGATCAAGCCCAGGGCTCCACATATGCTAGGTAAATGCCCTAACATTGATTGAGTTGTACATTTCCTTATGCTACTTTTAATGTATAGAAACCCAAGGGGCCCATTTTCTTTCCTCATGTCCTAGTTCCCACTCAAGTCTGAGTCACTGAGATCAACAATAGATCAATATAAGTCAGTGAAAGTCCAGCAGACATGGGACAGCACAGATGTTTTACATCCTGGGATCTTTGGAGTGTGTAAAAGTTTCCAAGAAGAACTTCCCTTTGACCCAGGCAGGAGGAAAGTATCTTGCTTCCACCTCGAACTTTACAAAGCCAAACACAGAAACAAATATAAAGAAAAAGTCCATTATAAAATAAAGTATGGTTACAAAACAAAAACAACACATGGTTATGGCCATGGCTATCACTGAATACACCGTGAACCAGAAACTCCAAGCATCAACCCTGCAGTTGACACCTCCTAGGCCCCAGGAAAATGCTAACGCAGATTTCTTGTGCTGTGTCCTAAAAACAGAAGGCAATTGTTTCTGAAGGTCATGAAGACTTTGGTTTCTGATGTTGTTGACATTTGAAAACTGCTTTTGCATGTAGCAGGACTCGAGTAATACTTTTTTTTTTAAACACAGGAGAAAAAATTAAATTCTGGAATTCTTTCTTTCTGACAATGAATGCAAAAGATTTTTTTAAAAATTATTTTTGTTTTGCGTGTATGTATGAATGTGCACTTCCTGCACGCATGACCACAGTGGTGTGTCAGAAGAGGGTGTTGTGAGCCACTGTGTGGGTGCTGGAAACCAGTAAGTGAATACTCTTAACTGTTGAACCACTTCTCCATCCCTGTGGGAAAGACTTTTAAATAACAAAGTGTCATATCTAAATAGCACAGCCCAGTTTTGTTGTTGTTGTTTTGTCTCTAGTACATAATGGCCTTGAATTCTCTCTGAGCCAGAGGCCTCCTTGAATGACCTGCCTGCTTCCACTCCCAAGTGCTGGGATTATAGATGTGTGTTGCCATGACCAGTTTGTTACTGGCAATGGAACCTAGGTCCTCAAAACTCCTTTTTATGAAAAGACTGATTTGCTCTTTATTTGAGCACCCTCATTTCCTTGCTAGTTAGTGTAAGCTTAAATGTGGCATATGTATATGGGTGTGCACACAAAAAGGCTATAAGAGGATCCTGGGTGTCTTCCTGTATCACCCTCTACCTTATTCTTTTGAGGCAGTCTCCTACTGAGCCTGAACCTGGAACCAGGTATGGTCTCAGGCATGCCTGTAATCTCAGCACCATGGGGACAGAGACAAGAAGATAACTGGCCTTTGCTGGATGTCAGCCCAGCCGAAAAAAAGTTAAGTTTCAGGCTGAGTAAGAGTCTTTGCCTCAAAAGAATAAGGTAGAGGCCAGGTAGTGGTAGCATACGCCTTTAAGCCCAGTACTCAGGAGGCAAAGGCAGGTGGGTCTCTGAGTTCAAGGCCAGCCTGGTCTGTAAGGTAGATAGTATCAGAGGAAGACACCCAGTACCCTTTTATAGCCTTTGTGTGTGCACATCCACACACAGAAGTCACAATTAAGCTTACACTCATGTACACTCATGTACATACACATAGAGACAATAAAGTTGCTCAAATAAAGAGTAAATCAGTCTTTTCAGAAAAATGAATTTTGAGTTAATGATATCTACTTGTGTAGTATTGCTTGCTCTGAATTATGTTAATACAAGTGTTCAAAACCTAAACAGATCTGAATTTTAAAAGGAATTAAATTTAGTTGGGTATGGTGTTGCACACCTGTGATCTCAGGACTCAGGAAGAGGCAGAAGGATTACTGCAAGTGTGAAGCCAGCCTGAGCTATATGCTGGGTACCTGACTCAATGCAGGGACAGGAATGAGGTGACTCAGCAGATAAACACCCTTGCCATTGAGCCTAATAATCTGAATTTGATCAGCAGAACTGTGTGGAAGGAGATAATCGAGTATTGCTTGCAAGTTGTCTTCTGACTTCTAAATGTTTGCCATGGCATACATAGTCCACACCCACAAAATAAAAAAATAAATGTAAATAAAAGAAGAATAAAAGGAGAGAGAGAGAGAACTCACTTTGTAGACCAAGCTGGCCTCGAACTCACAGAGATCCATCTGCCTCTGCCTCCCAAGTGCTGGGATTAAAGGCGTGTGCCACCACACCCAGCAAGATACAAATATTTTTAGGTGCCTCTCCACCCCCTGCAAAATCAAGGTAGTAGAGTTAGTCATAAAATGCTATTGCTATGCTGGACAGTGGTAAAACATGTCTTTAATCTTAGCACTTGGGAAGCAGAGATGGGTGGATCTCTGTGAGTTCAAGGCCAGTCTGGTCTAAAGAGCTAGTTCCAGGACAGCCAGAGCTACACAGAGAAACCTGTCTCAAAAAACCAAAAGACACACAAATAAAACGCTATTGCTAAAAATAATTGGGCACATAGAATTTGTTTTGGGAAGCAGTTTTCAAATTGCATTCTCGTTGAGTTTATAAAGCTCTCACCCTTATAACTGTTCTTTACATATGTTTAAATAATTGTCTACATTTTTTTCCCTCAGGTATCATGCAACCCAGGCTGGCTTCCATCTCTGATCCCCCTTCCTCTCCCTTCCAAGTGTGGAGACAGCAGCACTAAGCTATATCCCCAGCCCTAAAAAAAGAAAACTTTTGAGGAAGGGGGCTTAAATAAGCTCAGATTACTAGGTCGGAGTGACGGAGGTAGAGAAAACGAATGANAATGTCAGGAATCCAGAACGACAATGGAAGTAAGTATAAGGCAACAGGAGAGTGCACTGGGTTTCGTTTTGTTTTTACCTTACCCAGTAAGAATTTACGGGAGGTCAGCACTCTGCCACGTGCTGGAGAACGAAAAGTGCGCTTGAAGCAGATGCCAAGACATGGGGGGAATATCTCCAAACTTGAGAGTTTGAGGCTCTCAGGCCGGGCTTCCTGGTGGCCCTGGGTGCTGGGTGGGAATTTAGATGAATCCGACAAGGCAAAAAAANCTGACATTCACCCTCCGGCCAACAGAGGGCGACAGGCTGTGCGCCTTGAAGCCTCCAGCCGCTCTCTTCCCCACGTCGCTTGCGTGCTGGCGGTGCTACATACTGCGCATGCGCACGCCACTCCGGTCTTTTTCCCCCTAGCGCCGCCGGGCCTGCAGGTCTGTGTGGAGCCGCGATTGCGGGTTTCTGTTCCGCAGGATGGTGAGTGGGCATCTGGGTCTCAGGGCCGCGCGCGCACGGGGCATGCCCCCTCCTCTCGCCGATGCCCGCCCCGGGTCCGTCTTGGGCGGCCTGGGGGGCAGATGGCATTCGATCCTCGGCTGTGCGGCCGCCGCTCCTAGCGTGGCCTTAATGGCTGCCGGGGGGAGGGGCTGCGGCGGAGGGTGCCCAGGACACGGCTTGCTAGGGCAGGGGACCCGCTCAGCCCGGGTCGCCTCTGCGGTTGTCCAGAAGGCTGCCGTGCGCAAGTCTGTCCCGGGCTGAGGACGTGGCTTTGAAACCCGGATTGTCAGTGGAGGGTGGAGGCCGTGGCATTCCTGCATCCCGGAAGGGAGGCTCGCGTCATTTGGGATTTGGCGACTCTAATTAACTTCTTGCTAGTTAGTGGCTGGTCCTCGTTTTCGGTGTTTTGTTGAAATCGGGCTTCAGAAGTGGAATGGCAGTGTACGTAGCCTTACCTAGTGTGCAGTTCTGTATTAGTGGGGAGTAATACCTGGATGTACTCAGCGGTAGCACTGAAGCACTTGGTTTAGGTTTTCACAAAAGGCAGGGAGGAAATGAGCATTGTGAGGTTNAATTCTCGAGGTGAGGTGCGCAGTTTTCAGCACAGATTGCTGTAGAAGGGAATACTTCCCAGAAGGTTGGCACAGGGATCATTTGGTACCAGTTCACGAGAAAGCAGGTACAGGAATTGAAGGGTTGTTTAAAGACAGTGTGGAAGTGAGTTTGTGCCTGTTAAGTAGGAACCTGCAGTTGTNGAGGGCTGAAGCTTGCAAGGGTCAGGTCGTTGCTCCTGCCATCTTGACATGTTTTCTAGTGCTTGGCTATGTGTGTTTCACGAGGAAAACCACTAGAGCAGCAGTTCTCAACCTGCTAAAATAATTTCATGGTTGGGGTCACCACAACATGAACTGTATTAAAGGGTCACAGCATTAGGAGGGTTGAGAGCCACTGCTCTAGAGTCATTCTTGATTCCAATCAGTTTAGAAACATGCTACAAGTTGACAGTTGTATTAATTTGCTCTTGAATGTTATATTGTTACACAGTTAACTCAAATCAGAAGTACAGACTAATGCCAGGTGTTCCTGCCTATTAGCACTCAGAAGCTATCAAATTCTAGGTCGTCTTGGGCTACATAGTAACAGCCTATCTCCCCCCCCTCCCAAAAAAAAAATTGAATGAAACATTTAGTAAAACACTGATAACATTTTTTTTTTCCTTTAAAGGGGTTTGTGAAAGTTGTCAAGAATAAGGCCTACTTTAAGAGATACCAAGTGAGATTTAGAAGGCGGCGAGGTATGAGCAGCTTTTCCTGTTTTAGTTTCTGAATCAACTTCATGGTGGAACATCCTTCTTAATTTTTCTTTTCTCTTGCAGAGGGTAAAACTGACTACTATGCTCGGAAACGATTGGTAATCCAAGACAAAAATAAGTACAACACACCTAAATACAGGATGATAGTTCGTGTAACTAACAGAGATATCATCTGCCAGGTGAGTTACGTTCTAGATTTGAGCATTGTGTGATCAGACTCCACAGCTCCTTATGTGCTTGAGAAGATTTTTCTTGCAGTTAGTAGGTTTGAAGCTGAGACTTCAAATTGCTATTTGGGGCAGGTTTGGAAATCCTGGCTCAGTTTTATTGAGTTTGGTAGAAAGGCTGGGGAAACCTGTTTGTATGAAGTCTAGTCTCCCAATTACTGTTGAGTAGAGTTTGTCATGCACTAGCCCCTGGCTCTTATTCTCTGCCACTTTACTCATTAAAGAGGCTCCGGTAATTGTTTTAAAGTGGGAAGACCCAAACTTTTAAATTTTATTTATTTATTTATTTATTTTATAAAATGTGCATTGGTGGTTTGCCTGCATGAGGCTGTCGGATATCCTGGAACTAGAGTTGCCAGATAGTTGTGAACTGCCATGTGGATGCTGGGAATTGAACCCAGGTCCTCTGGAAGAACAGCTTAACCATTGAGCCATCTCTNCAGCCCCCAAGGCTGGTAATTGTTAAGGGTGATTGNTGCCAAGCAGATTACCACCTGGCTATATAGTGAAANCCTGGTTTGAAAAACCAGCTTGCTGTTTCTTCTGTTTGAAATGGGTTTTAAAATGTACAATGTTGTAGGTGAGTGAGGGTGACATCCACACAGCACAGGTAGATGTTCATTGAGTTATCTCTTCTCCTCATGTCTTGTTAAAAAGGCACTTAGGTGAGTAAGTACTGAAGTAACAAATTACTAACCTGGTTTTTCTCTCTCTGTAGATTGCATATGCCCGTATAGAAGGGGATATGATTGTGTGCGCAGCATATGCACATGAACTGCCAAAATATGGTGTGAAAGTTGGCCTGACAAATTATGCTGCAGCCTATTGTACTGGCCTGCTGCTGGCCCGCAGGGTATGTACATGGTATCTTTAGTAAGGTACTTAACTCGTGGATAAGAGTCACCTCTGGCTTCAGGAGAATGTCAGCNGTTTCCTTATGGCTTTAAGCCCATCAGCAAGGAATTGGGGTTTTGTCTATTTTAATTTTTGTTGTTTCTGAGTCTGTCTTGACCAGCTCTGTCTGATAGAATTTTCTTCAGTGGTGGGTGCTATGTAGTTTACTGTCTTTTGTTTAATTATTTGTGTGCATGTGTGTGGGACACATTCCTGCCACAGCACACTGGAGGTCAGGACAGCTGCATGAATGAGTTGGTTCTGTTCCACTCTGTGTGATCAGCAGCCTGGTGCATTAAACTGTAGGGTTGGGGGTATTCTACTTCAGATCCTTAGAATCTGTTTTGATGGGATCTCTATCACAGGAAGTTTATATATTACATAGACATTAAAATTTGAGAAAGTATCCTCACCACTTTGGGGGGTNGACATTAACAAGGTTTGTTTTTTGCTTTTCTATGAGATTAACAGTATCTACTAGTAGGAGGTGAAACTACAAAATTTGCCTTATTTTTGTACTCTCAGTGCTGGCTATTTTGCCATGTAGTTGGCAAGCATATGCATCAGTGTTGACCCCATCATCATGAGTTGCTAAAATGCTTTTGTAGGGGGAAGGTTGCTATGATGGGTGTAAAAACATCTCAGTGAAGCTTTGGCTTATAGCGTACCAGCAGAGGAGTAGCCCAAATTAAAATCTTGTCAGACAGCAGAGCTGCAGACAGTATTCCTAAACTACATCTGATGACNTTCAGTATTTAGATATTGCAGTTGTAGCCAAATAAGACTGAAGAAATGNAGAAATCACATGAGTAAATACAAGGATCAAATTGTTACATTGTTGTGATGTGAAATAAATTTAGTGGTTTGAATGTACTGACATGGGGTTTTATGTTGACTTCTCTGTTCATAGCTTCTCAATAGGTTTGGTATGGACAAGATCTATGAAGGCCAAGTGGAGGTGACTGGAGATGAATACAATGTGGAAAGCATTGATGGTCAGCCTGGTGCCTTCACTTGCTATTTGGATGCAGGTCTTGCCCGAACTACAACTGGCAATAAAGTTTTTGGGGCCCTCAAAGGAGCTGTGGATGGAGGCTTGTCTATTCCTCATAGGTAAGAAATAGTATTCAAGGTTTCTGCCTTGACTCCAGTATTTCCTGTTCGTTACTGGTTGACTATGGCAATCATTCAGTGTTTGCTCTATGTTAGGTACTGTGCACAGGAANCTGACAACGGGAAGAGATTTGTAACTGTATTATTAGAAAAGAGGAGACAAGGTCTCACTAGCCCAAGCTAGTCTGGAATTTGAGATGATAATCTTCCTGCCTCTGCCTCCTGAGTGCTGGGATTACAGGTGTGCACCACCACTACCTGGCCCTGTGCATTTTCTTTTTCTGGTTAGAGTAAAAGTTGATTTATTGAGTTAGGGGAAAATGTGGCTTTTAGAATACACATTTAAGCCGAGCGGTGGTGACGCAGGCCTTTAGTCCCAGCACTCAGGAGGCAGAGGCCAGCCTGGTCTACAGAGTGAGTTCCAGGACAGCCAGAG
>LZPO01116975.1:166610-180484 GCA_001675575.1 Neotoma lepida
GATATCTTACTAGCTGATTCAAATGCAGATACGTTAGAAAGAATGTTTGAAGAAGTAAAGAAAATTTTGCCTTGTTGGGGATTACAAATTGCTCCTGAAAAGGTACAAAGAGGAGATTCTATTAATTATTTAGGACATAAAATAGGTCTACAAAAAATTAGACCTCAAAAGGTGCAAATTAGGAGAGATTGGTTACAGACTCTTAATGACTTTCAAAGATTATTCAGAAATATTTCCCATCTACAAACTGTTGTTGGAATAAAAAATGATGAACTGAGTAATTTGTTTAAAACCTTAGAAGGTGACAANGACTTNAACAGTCCAAGAGAATTAACAGCTGAAGCTGAGAGAGAATTGGCCTTGGTGGAAAAGAAAGTACAGGAAGGACATGTGGATTGAGTGGATCCAAAGTTTGATTGCATTTTGGTTATTTTACCTTCTAAGCATTCTCCTACAGGAATTTCAATGCAGAAGGAAGATATTATATTGGAATGGATATTTCTACCAAATAAACAGAGTAAAAAATTAAAAACTTATGTGGAAAAGATCTCTGACTTGATCTTAAAAGGAAAATTGAGACTTCGTCAATTAGCAGGAATAGACCCGGCAGAAACTGTTGTACAGCCAGGCGGTGGTGGCGCACGCCTTTAATCCCAGCATTCGGAAGGCAGAGGCAGGTGGATCTCTGTGAGTTCAAGGCCAGCCCGGGCTACCGAGTGAGTTCCAGGAAAGGCGCAAAGCTACACAGAAAAACCCTGTCTCGAAAAACCAAAAAAAGAAAAAAAGAAATTGTCATACCTTTAACTAAGGATGACATTGACAAATTATGGGCAGAAAGTGAACCGTGGTAAAGAGCTTGCAGTAATTTTTTGGGAGAGATTAATAGCAAATATCCCCCCAAAGCAATAGAGTTGAACTTATAAAGAGAACTGATTGGATTTTGCCTCACATTCTACGGGAAGCACCCATATCTGGAGCTAGTACATTTTATACAGATGCAAACAAACAAGGAAAGGCAGGTTACAAATCAGAAAATTTAAGTGGTTCAAAGTCCTTATAATTCAGTTCAAAAATCAGAGTTGTATGCTATTCTGTTGGTATTAATGGATTTTTCGGAACCTCTCAACATAGTTACTGACTCTCAGTATGCTGAAAGAGTGGTATTACATACCACAGCAGAATTTATCCCTGATGAGTCAGAATTCACTTTGTTATTTATTCAGTTACAAGATGTAATCAGGAATAGGAAGCATCCCTTACATATAACTCACATTCAATCCCACACAGGTCTGCCAGACCCTCTAGCACAANGTAATGACGAGAATGATAAACTATTGATAGGAAATGTGCTAGAGGCCTCAGAATTTCATAAAAAACATCATGTCAATAGTAAAGGTTTAAAAAAGGATTTTTCCATAACCTGGCAACAAGCCAAGGAAATTGTAAAGAAATGTCCTACTTCTTCTTTTTACAACCAAACTCCATTACCAGCAGNATGTAACCCAAAAGGTACTCAGAGGAATGAAATCTGGCAGATGGATGTTTCACTTTGCAGAATTTGGAAAACTGAAATATATACACCACACCATTGATACCTATTCAGGATTTCAATGGGCAACTGCTCTGAGTTCTGAAAAAGCTAATTTGGTAATCACGCATTTGCTAGAAGTTATGGCCATCATGAGTATACCTGCACAAATTAAAACTGACAATGCTCCAGCATATGTCTCTGCNAAAATGAAAAAGTTTTTTGCTTATTACAATATAAAGCATGTTACAGGTATACCACATAATCCTACAGGCAAGCAGTCATAGAAAGATCAAATTGAACTCTAAAGGATATGCTAAATAAACAGAAAGAGGTAACAAAAACTCCCAGAAATAGATTACACAATGCTCTATTAACTTTGAATTTTCTCAATGCTAATGAAAAAGGAAAAACAGCTGCAGAAAGACATTGGATAATAGAAAAAAACTACAGAGTTAAATCAGTCTATATACTTTAAGGATGTGTTGGCCTTAGAATGGAAACCAGGTTATGTGTTACGTTGGGGACGAGGTTTTGCTTTTGTCTCCACAGGAGAACAAAAGCTATGGATATCATCAAAATTGATAAAGGTTCGATTTGAACAAGAGAGACCTCTTCATTAGAAGAGGTGATAGTTCATCAACCAGCATAACCATCCAATTTAAAATTAACTTATACCACTAACAAATGCCATTTCATTTACAGATATAACTTGCCAAAAGGGAACCTCCCCAAAGTTAGGCTTGGGGAAGTGTTTTTGTTTTTGTCTTTCAGGAAAATGAAGGCTAAGGAGTCTGAAAGAACACTGGACAAAGAGACATCTGAGGAAAAAGGACAAATCATCCAGAAAAATGTTCAAAGAAAAAGTGTATTGGCCAATTGATATATCATATATAAAATTTCATAAGTCTTCTTATGAATGTTTGTTTGTTTCTGCTCTTCTCTACAGATACAACACAAATGGTCTTTATGTAGTCCCAGTTTAATTAAAAATTAAAGCTGGTTCTGGAGTTGGAGAATGGCTCTCTCCTTCTTTAAACCCAAGCATGTTTGTTAAAAGGAAAATACAAAATCTCTGTATCATATCAGAAGAGCCATCTGATATGGGACAGAAGAAAACCAAAAAATTAAGGGACTATTGCTACTAATTTCAACTCTTTGGTTCTATTTTGATTCTTTAAACTCTTCTTAAGGTATGAATTTTATATCAAAATTTGTAAGATTGAGATATATATATATATATATATATATATATATTTTAAACTTTTGTCATTAATGGTCATTTAGAGTACTATTAATTCTGGAAAAAAGGCTTCAGTTAGCTGCCTATACATGTTTTTGTGTTCGAATCTTTATCAGTTTTCTGCAGGGAATCATGACCAGGCATGATAGCAAATTTGAAGTCTCCAGAAAGATGATGGGACCCCACAACAACAACTCCACATGGATTATGATAATACCACTAAGCTGACAAACATCACCCAAAGATNAGCTTTGCACTACAAACTGCTCAGGACAATCTCGAGGTGGCTAGCTGACATGATCCAGTCTCACAGTGAGGACTTGAGATAAGCCTTACACTTTTGTGTTATGCAGAGACTAGATAACAAATGATACAGCTACCACTGCAGACTTGAAAATTAACGCAAAAATTTTCTTTTCAGCATCCCCTAAAGATGTCTTCATCCACAAGCAGCAGGAAGCAAATTTAAGAACACAACACCCACATTCCCAAGAGGTGGGGCAGGTGGTTGTGGTTTTTCAATGGGTTTTGGGTTTGGGATAATTTTCATTGTTTAGGATGGTTAATTACAAGTTGTTATTGTTAATGGTCAAGAAAAAGGCTAAACAAAGGAGATTAGATTTAAGGTTCTTGTTTGAAAAAAAAAGAGGATATAGGTAAGAGGTAGTATTCAACTATTAGGATATAGAGAAATGAGAGTTAGTAATTAATCATTACAAATCGAACTTGTAGTCATATTACGTGTTTTCAAGGTTAAGCAGAGATATATTTTAGATAGACAGGTCATCTTCAAACCCTTCAGAGATCTGCAGAATATAGCATTTAAAATGTTTTAATAACTTAGTTTTTTTTCTTTTTTTATGACTATGAGACATGTTGGCTCCTGGCAGCACCAATTTATTTCAGAGAAGATATGGGCATTGAAGAGACTGCATATGGACTTAACTTTCATGTGGCAAAACTTAGCCACTGGGCAAGAAAATGCCCTTGCATTGACTGCTGACAGTTTGCTGTTCAAAATCAACAAGCAGGACACAAAACAAAGGGCTACTGATCCTTGCCAAGACAAGTGTGCTTACAGCTTTGGCAACAGGTGTCCTCTGAGGCCAACACAATATGGCACCATCGCTGAAGTGGCTTTACAATCTGGAAAAGGTACAGTGCCTCTTCCTTCGAAGGCAGCTGAACAGGCAGTTGACCGATGGCTACTGGTATGCTGTGGAACAGTAGCTGGAACAGTTATTCTTGGAAGAGTAACTAGGTTCATGGAGTCTGACCTCTCAATGATAGACTGGCATTTAATAAAGGAGATGAAGCCACCTACAAGCCGAGAAGAATGGGATGCCAAGGTGAAACCACCTACAACCCGAGAAGAATGGGAAGCCGAACTCCAAAGAAACCCAACAATTTTCAGAATTTAAAATCCTAAATCATGACAGGACACTGGCAGAATTCAAGTTTATCTGTTACATGGAATACTTGCATCAAATGTGGGATCGAGCTGTAGACCTTGAGTACATCCTGTTTCACAAATGAGTCTGTCAGATATGCTAAGCCTATAGACTGAAGATGATGCCCCAACATTGCAGAAAAACCTCGGGTGACTGTCCAGGCATCTGGCTGTTTCTGTCAACTCACATTTTTTTGGAAGTCGCTTGTTTGCACTTCCTGTTTTACTAGGTAATATTATTTCCTTCTTGGGTCTCTGAGGGACTTGAAGATTAGATAATTATAGTTATAANTTTATNTGTTAAGAAATTAAAAAAACTCACTAAAAGGTGTAAAGTATATAAATTTGAAAGACATCATAAGATAGTTTTCTGTTAGTAATATAAGTTAGGATAGAAAGTGAATTAGGTACACTTAGAACTCACCAAAATAGGATAGATAATGGAGTATTTTCTCTGAATTTGTCAAATGCCAATGGACTAGACATTGTTGATGTATTAATTGTAAATGGACTAGACATTGTTGATATATTAATTGCTTGTATATATTGTATATAGTTATTATACTTCTTTTTTTCTTTTTTCTTTTTTTATTAAAAAGATATTGTACTTACTGTATATAGGTTTTCTTATATTAGTTATAATTTTTTTATTAGACAAAGAGGGGAAATGTGGTAGTATTTTATCTATGTCTCCCAATAAAATTTATCTGAAGATCAGAGGAACAAGGTCAGCTGCTAGCCTCGCAATGTTAGCACATGCCCTTAATCCTATCACCTAGCAGGCAGGGCCTGTCTGGATCTCTGTGAGTTCCAGGTCACACTAAGAACAAAGTCAAGCATGGAGACACACACATTTAATCCCAACACCAACCATAGAGTTCTGGAGGTCTATACAGACAGACAGGAAGTGATGAAGCTAGGCTGAGAGAGCCAATGGGAGAAAAGAACAGAAAGGGATATAGACGTGGAGATATAGGAAAACACACACTCTTTTGGAAGCAGCAGCATTGGTGAGGTGAGGCTGGTGGCTGTTCCTAATACCTCTGATCTCTGTCAGATTTTCACCCTATTTCTGGCCCTGTGTTTTTATTTAACAAGACTGTTTAGTAAGAGTTCATCACCACAATCTGGGCTACAAGGTGACTTTGAGGCCAGCCTGGACTAGAATGAGACCCTACTTTTAAAGAGGAGGGGGAAGAAGATGAAGAGGAAGAGGAAAAGGAAAAAGAAGGAGAGAAAGAGAAGAGGGAAAAAAGGAGAGGAGGGAGAAAGGAGGAAGAAGAAATCTGAAAGGAATCTTCAAGGCACACTCCTCAATAATTTGGGTTGAGGTAGAATTCAAAATGAAAATGCAAAATATTCAGAATGGAACAACAATTAAAACTTTTAGGATACAACTAACATTTAAGAGTAGATTCAATAATCTATAAGACCATTTAAGGTTTCGACACACTAGTATCTCTTAGAGGGGAATTTACAGCTTTAAATGCAAGGCTGAAGAAACCTGAAACTATACTTAAGCACTAAAGAGGCTCAAACTTAAGGCTTAACCTATATTAAGCCTAAAGAGACTCACAGAACCCCAGCACTAATGGCAGCAGAGTAAATTCCTCAAGATGCAGGAGGTACAGGAGCAAAGAAATAACAAGTACAGGAAAACCCAGCAATGTCCAAAGCTCCGTCTTTAAAAACTAAGAAGCCTTAGCAAGACTGACCATGAAAACAGGAGAGGAGACAAAACAAGCATGAACAGGGAAGCACTGGGTAGCAGTTGTGAAAAATAAAAATGACTTTATGGCAATATATTTGAACAATTTTTTAGAAAAATATAAATAACAAAAACAATGCCAGAGGAAGCAGCAGAGCTGAACAAAATAAAAAAAATTTGCCCTAGACAGGTTTCCACACCATAATCCAGGCTGACCTGGAACTAAGTAGATACCTAGGCGTGAACATGTGGCAATCCTCCTGGCATTGGCCTCCCAAGTGCTAGGACTATAGGCAGGAACCTGGCTACTAATGAATATTTTAAATAATGAAATCAGAACTGGCGGGGAAAAGGGAATTGCTGAAGAAGGAAGCATAAGGAAGCATGAGGGGAAAGAATTAGCACACAGGCTCTCTGCTCCTGCCTATTCCAGAGACAGCCGCATCTTTTCATGCAGTGCCAGCCTCGTTCCTGACACACGATGGTGAAGGTCGGAGTGAACGGATTTGGCCGAATTGGACGCCTGGTTACTAGGGCTGCCTTCCAGTCTGGCAAAGTGGAAATTGTTGCCATCAATGACCCCTTCATTGACCTCAACTACATGGTCTGCATGTTCCAGTATGACTCTACCCATGGCAAGTTCAATGGCACAGTAAAGGCTGAAAATGGGAAGCTCTTCATCAACGGGAAGATCATNACCATCTTCCAGGAGCGAGATCCCACCAACATCAAGTGGGATGATGCTGGTGCCGAGTATGTTGTGGAGTCTACTGGTGTCTTCACCACCATGGAGAAGGCTGGGGCCCACTTGAAGGATGGGGCCAAGAGGTCATCATCTCTGCCCCTCCTGCTGATGCCCCCATGTTTGTGATGGGTGTGAACCATGAGAAGTGTAACAATTCACTCAAGATTGTCAGCAATGCTTCCTGCACCACCAACTGCTTAGCCCCCCTGGCCAAGGTCATCCATGACAACTTTGGCATTGTGGAAGGACTCATGACCACAATCCATGTCATCACCGCCACCCAGAAGACTGTGGATGGCCCCTCTGGGAAGCTGTGGCGTGATGGCCGTGGTGCTGCCTAGAACATCATCCCTGCATCCACCGGTGCTGCCAAGGCTGTGGGCAAGGTCATCCCAGAGCTGAATGGGAAGCTCACGGGCACNGCCTTCCGTGTCCCTACCCCCAATGTGTCCATCGTGGATCTGACATGCTGCCTGCAGAAACCTCCCAAGTATGGTGATATCAAAAAGGTGGTAAAGCAGGNGTCAGAGGGCCCACTAAAGGGCATCCTGGGCTACACTGAGGACCAGGTTGTCTCCTGTGACTTTAACAGTGACCCCCACTCTTCNACCTTTGATGCTGGGGCTGGCATTGCTCTCAATGACAGCTTTGTGAANTTCATTTCCTGGTACGACAATGAATTTGGCTACAGCAACAGGATGGTGGACCTCATGGCCTACATGGCCTCCAAGGAGTAAGAAGCCTGCCCTGGACCACCCACCCCAGCAAGGACAAAGCAAGAGAGAGACCCTTGGCTGCTGAGCAGTTCCTGTCCCAACTCAGCCCCTGACACTGAGCATCTCCCTCACAGTTTCCATCCCAGACCCCCAGAGTAACAAGAGGGGCTTAGGGAGCCCTACTCTCTTGAATACCATCAATAAAGTTCACTGCACCCCCAAAAAAATTAGCACACAGTATATGATACATATGTATGAAGATGCCATGAGAAACCTATTACTTTGTATGCTACCTAGCCACACAGACACATATGTTTGAATACTTGGTCCCCAGCTGATAGAACTGTTTGGGAAAGATTAGGAAGTGTGTCTATGTTGGAGGAGGTGTGTCACTGGGGGTGGCTTTGACATCTCAAAGTCCATGCCATTTCCAGTTACTCAAGGATAAGGTTGTAATGTTTCAGCTACTGCTCCAGCANCATGGCTGCCTAATGCCATGCTTCCAATANGAAGTCATGGACCCACCCTCTGAAACCATAAACCCCAATAAACTCTTCTATAAATTGCCTTGGTCATGTGATAAGTGTGTCTTATTACATCAATAAAAAGGTAACCAAGAAACTACCCTAAGAAGTTAATGAAAAAGGCAAGACACACAGAGACCTGAACCAATAGTGAAGTGTTTGCCTAGCATGTATGAGGGGTATTCCCAATATTGCATACCCAACAAAAACCAAATCAGTAACCAAAACTCTTTTGCTCCAAAGAAAACAGGTCTAGGAGATCCTCTGTATGCTGTCATGGAGTTTTGTTTGCAGGCATGGAAAATGGAGCCTGGGCCAGTCAGCCTCCAGAGCCTGTGCTTTTAACCAGTAAGGTAACGAGCTGGACTGGAACTAGCACAGCAGGTTTAAGGTTGCTTCAGTCAGATGCCCTCCTAGAGTCCCTACAGACTGGTCTCTGGTCACTTCCCTCCTACCCTTCACACAAGCCACCTGAGACGGAGCCACAAGTCTCATGTTGTCTTTTCAGGGCTTTGTGCCATGCCTGATATCATCATCAAATACAGANAGAAGTACCTGAGGGAACACATGCTGGGCTTTCACCTAGGCATAGCATATTCTATTATAAAGAACTTCTGGGGCAGGACTGACAGTTGCCTCCTTCAGCTGTCCTAACCTTCAATTCTCCAATCCCAAGACCACTCTGTTTAAAAAACTGCCCTTTCTAAACACTTCCCTTCCCAAATGAATAATCGCCACACGCTCCTGGGCCTATATCTATCCTTCCTCCCCTTTTTACTTGTATCCCCAAATCTAACATCATTTGCAGNCTGGCTATCTTGTCTACTGGAACATAAGATAACTTAAAGGCACAAGCCGTCTCGGGCATCTCTGAAGTACCCCTGCCCTTGTANTACACGGCACAGTACTGAAAGTTCTCAGCAGATGTTTATTTAGTTTCCAACATAAAGAACATTGACTTTAAAACTCCACTAGGAGTCAAAGGCAGGGGTNTGTCCCTGCAGTCACAGCTGTTCACTGAGGAGTTTAAGTGAACAGCTGAGAATGGACAATATAGTTGTATTCCCTTTTTAAAACATTACTAAGAAAAATTCCCATAATACCTAAGTTCCNTTTTGTTTTCTTAATACAAAGTCTCTTATTAGTAAATCACTAAGCATCGACTCGTCTGGTATTCAGCTGTAAGAATCAGATTTCTTGTTGCGAGCACGGGCCTCAAGCCAGTCCTGCATCAAAGGGGCAGTCACAAAGAACAGGCTCTTCAGCCTGTGGTTTCCTATCATAAATCAAGGCAAATGTCCCACACACAGTGTGAGAAAAACAGTTGGTTCATAAAACTACAACCACGGTAAGTAATATCTACAAAAGTGTTTAGCTGTACATCAAAATAACTAAGTTATTAGATAATTTTTAAATAATTAAAAGTCCTAAGACTAATTACTATTCTAGTAAATAGCACATTTTGCCTTTGCTTGCACATATATCATAGTACCAGAAGAGGGCACTATTTACCTTTCTTTTTATAAAAACCACTTGTCTTGAGGGACTCCTGCCCTAAACTACAGACTAGACCATGAGGGGGCAATAACAACAAATATATGTATAGTACTTGGCTTTTAAATATTTTCACAAATCCATGTTCTATAAAAGTACTTCAGACATCACTTTCAGATTGCTGCTTCTTAACAAGTCTAAAAAACCACACACAAACAGAGACACATACACACAGAGATAGACACAGACAGGCACACACATACACACAAGACACCGACACACACAGGCACACAAATACAGACAAATAGATACCCCCCTGCCACCCACACCCCGCCAGAGACAGATATAAGGAACATAGACAGACACACACAGATATACAGATACACACAGACACAGACACACACCACACACACACACACAGAGAGAGACATGCAGAGAGAGAGACAGACACACACAAGCAAACACAAAAACACACAGACACACACAGGCACACATAAATACAGAAAGCAGAGCTAGGTTTTTCACAATGCCTGAAAACATTTTCTCTAGCCCCTATCTCAAGTATTGCCAGTCTTCACCATTTTCAGCACTCTGTCTTAAGTTTTTCCATTTTCTCCTCTATTGACTTCCTCTCACACATTAAAGATGCCCAAGCAAGGCAAAGCTAAATGAAATACTGTTATGCATTACTGTCTCAGCAAGAATATGGCTCCTAATGGCTTCAATTTAGTATATCTTATGATTATTGTTTTAAGTAACAAATCCTTATCCTTGAGAATTGAATCTCAAAAGAGACTGATTGAATTTATAGTCCCTGCTATCACTTAGTGCTTCTGTTTAAAAGGTATGCTCCTTTAACACTCACATGTGCCAGGGNCACTCTTCAAGAACTACAGACAGGACCTTGAACTCCCATCAGAGGAGACAGTCAGAGGACTCAGGATGGAACTATGCAGTCCTGAGAAATACACAGAGGAGAAGTACTTCTCCTGCTCTAGCTAATGAAACAGGGAATGTCTAGGAAATCCTGCCTACCGAGCCCAATTACACAAGATTTCTGTATGGCTGGGCACCAAACAGGATTAACTGAAATATACAGCAGTTAGGGAATTATAATTATACATTAGTGGAGAGGGAGCATAACTGGAGAAAGAGAGGCTCCTTCTGACCAGGGTTAGTGGCTGCTCTCATTTTTTAGAAGTGGCTTCTCATACCTTACCAACTCCACAGGCTGACTTTCTGACTTTGGCTTTCCTACGTACCCTACTCTGCTCCAATTCCTGTTTCCAGTTTTGAGAGCCTATTATCAAGCAGGCATAGTGGCTCAAAGCTAGAATCCCAGCACTTTGGTGGCTGAGGCAGCAGGGCCAAGGCCAGCCTGGGTTACATAGTGAGTTCTAAACCAGTCTGGGCTAAAAAGAGATCCTGTCTCTCCCCCAGCTCACTTCATCACCCCCCAAAAAAGAGGGAAAATCTTCATTTATAAGTAACCAAAGTTCTAGCCAAGTCCAAGGTTTGGTGGCTTCTACATGGTTCTAGTTACTCCCTGGCCAGGGCTTATTAGCTGTGCTCTCAGGATAAAATGGTGGGTAAGCCTGACTCACAATCTGGAGAGAAATACTTTCCTTGCCGTGACTCCAGATCCTTCCTATTTTGTAAGGCTCTGGGAAGTTTTGTTTTGAGACAGGTGTTACTATGTAGCCCTGGTTGTCCTGGAACTCACTATATAGACCAGTCTGGTCTTCAGCTCACAGAGATCCACTGCCTCTGCCTCCCAAGAAGTACTACCTTCACTATAAGCTTTTCTTTACCATTCTATCTACAATGACCTGTCAGAAAAGCCTTCTTTTTTTAGATTTTTATAGTATAACTATTTGTAGTACAAACTAAGTCATCTTAACCTGGTGTGATAGTGTTTTGTTGTTGAAGNTTGGTACTTGAGACAGGATCTCATGTAGCCTAGGCTGGCCTCAAACTCACTATGGAGCCAAGGAGATAAGACTTCCTATTCTTCTGCCTTCACTCTCCAAGTGCTTCTTAAAATATATTTTATTTATTATTTGAGAGGGGGGTAGGTGCATGAGCACCATGGCAATTGTGTGAAGGTCAGAAGATAGCTGTGAATTCAATTCTCTCCTCCCATTTTTACATGGGTCCTAAAGATTGAACTCAGATCCTTAGGCTTGCATGGATAGTACTTTCCCCAGAGTNATCTCCTCTCCTCACCCCACCTCCACTTTTTAAAAATAGGATTTCACTGCACCTCAGGCTAGCTCAAATTTGAAATCATCTTGCCCCAGTATTCAGTCCTAGGATTACAGGTGGGTGCCACCATATCTGACTATGATGTTTTTTGTTTTTGTTTTTGTTTTTCCTGTGTCAACTTGGCTAGTCTACAGTTGCTAGTTATTAANGCAGTCTAGGTGTTGCTGTGAAGGTTTGTTGATGTAGTTAAAGTCCATCATCATTTGACTTTGGGATATTATTCTAGCTAACTAGAGTGTTCTGATTCAGTCAAATGAAGGGAGTTAAAAGCAATTCTGCACCTTCTGTGATGAGGAGGTTCTGCCTGTGGACAGCATCTTCAGTCCACACCCAAATTCCAGCCTGCCTTTTCTCACAGCCCACCCTATGGGTTTTGTTTGTTTACTTTCGAAACAGAGTCTCATCTATCTCAGGCTGGACTCTTGATTTATCATCTGATATTTTATATATCATTTTATATATAAAGCTCAGTATAAGAGTTTTTATAAGAGCTCAGTAACTTGCCTTGCTTAAACAGTTCAAAAGGGGTGACTGGACCTCAAACCTAAGGCTCTTTTGCTCCAAAACTCACACTACAATAGATATAACCTCTCAAACAGAAATCGAGAGTGGAAAAGACAGGCAGCCACACAGAGAACAAACCAGGCTGAACATGACTGTTGATAACCTCATCCCCAACTCCTAAACACAGTAAAAAGCAGTGCTCTAGCTGGAGCAGCTTCAGCAATCTATCAGGAAAACCTTATAATGCTAGTTACAGTGATAACAAGTATGAGGCTGTTTGCCTCAGACCAAACAAAAGCAAGCCAAAGACTTGAGAACCTACTATGAGATATGTCAGAGGACCATTAAGGAGTAGTGGGTAAGCTTATTGATTAAAGAGGGGCAGGTGGGGCAGAAATGTTTTTCTCACCTGTAAACTGGAATTAAAGCAAGGCAGTGCTATGCAAGGAGGTTACAGCCAAGGGCTTTGTCTCCAGTCTGGTGTTCTGGACAGTGAATTGACATGATAGGGTAATCAAGAAGTTCCTGATTCTCAGTGAACTGTATCATTAACGCAAAACACTTTAACATATGTATTGTGGTGAAAGTAATAAGATTTCAGGGCTGAGCAACAGAGGTGGTTCAGCAAGATGCTTGCAATGCAAGCCTCACCTAGTGTGACCTTTGTGACCTACCTACATAAAGGGGGAAGGAGAGAACCCACTGCACATGCACACATACTCCCCCACATCACATCATGCACACAAAATAGTCCTAAATAATTTTTTGGAGATTAACTTATTTCATGTGTATGTGTAAGTGGCTTCAAGTATGTATATGTATTGGGTGAGCNCCTGGTGCACACGGAGGCCAGAAGAGAGCACTGGATCCCTGGAACTTGTGTTACAGACAGTTGTGAATGCTGGGAACTGAACCTGGATCCTCTGCAAGAGCAGCAAGTGCTCTTAACCATTGAGCCATCTCTCCATCCCTTAAATAACAACATTTAAAGAGATTTCATAAGCCTACATGAAGCCTTGCTTCCCTCTTCAGGCATTTGTCTCACTGTCCTTTCTCCTTATGAACCTTTTGTCCAAAAATTTCAGACAATTGCTTCCTTCCCATCAGATTGCAATTCAAAGTGCCATCTTTACAAGGAGGCTATTCCCATCATGGGAAGGCAGCATACCAAAGCCATTCTCTATGACACACTTTTATCTTTTCTCTGCTCTGTATGTGAGCTCAATCCAAGTTCATTATGCATTTTCATCTTTTTACTATATGTTTCTTAATGCATAGACTTTGAATATCTTATCACTGCATCCCTAGCATCCAGAATAACTAAAAAGCAGTAGATACTCAATAAATACTTGTTGACCTTTTCTAGGAGGGATTATATATAAAATCTACATATAATCAATATACAATTTATGAAACTATCTACCTATGTCATCTATCTATCTATCTATCTATCTATCTATCTATCTATCTATCTATCTATCTATCTACCTACCTACCTACCTACCTACCTACCTACCTACCTACTCTTCTTTCTGTAGCTCTGGCTGGCTCAAACACAGATATACTTGCTTCTCCCTCCCAAGTGCTGGGATTTAGGAGTATGCCATCATACCCGTAGGAATTACACTTTTTAAAAGACTGCTAGAAGAGGCTGGAGAGATGGCTCAGCAGTTAAGGGCACATACTGACCTTTCAGA
>LZPO01116975.1:199965-210030 GCA_001675575.1 Neotoma lepida
AACCTGGAATTACAGATCACTGTGAACTGCCACATGGGTGCTGGGAACCAAACAAACCCTGACACTCTGCAAAAACACAAGTACTCTTAACCACTGAGCCATCTCCTTAGCACCTAAAAGTAATTTTAAAAGCATTACAATGCATTAGGTACCTACAAAAGGGTTTCACTTGCTTGAACTTTCGAGCCCACCCCACACTCCTCTCAAAGGCCTGTAACACGGTAGAATCCAGTATGTACCAGAGGCCTTAACCATGCTTCACAGCTCCTACTCTAGCAGAGCTTTTTATAAGATCCTCTCTGCTTATTTTCTATGAACTACACCATTCTTCCAATCCTGATTGACAGAAAAAATAAATATCAACATTGTCATTCTCCTGCCACCATGATGGTACAGTGGGGACCAAGTTTCCAGCACATCAAATTTAGGGGGCAAGCCATACCTGAACTGTGGCCATGTTCATAGAGTTTTAATACTATCTGAGGTTTCAGTTACCTACTGGAGGTCTTAGAAGATATCCTCCTCCATTTTACTTCAGTTTTCCCTGATGTGAGGGAAATCACATCAGTAAGAAATTTGGCATCTACTCAATGTTTACCACAAATCAAGTACTGCATTGAGAGCTGGAAACGATGCCAAAAGATGTCAGACTCTTGTACATTGCTGGCAGAGTTGAAGACTGAAGCAGCTGCTTTGGAAAGCAATTTGGCAGTTCCTCAAGAGGTTAAAGAAAAACTTAGCATATGACCCAGCAGTTCCATTTCTAGGTGTACAGGCAAAAGAGCTGAAAACAAATGTCCACATAAGAATTGGACATGTTCCAAGTGCTCAAAGCAGCATTATTCACAATAGTAGAAAAAGGAAACAATCCAAATGCCTATCAGGTGGTGAGTAGATAAACAGTGTGCTGTCCTAGNTGATGGGCTATTACTTGATCATAAAAGAATGAAGGGATGCAGACAGAGCTTAGAGTGTTTGCCTAGCACTCACAGGCCCTGGATTCAATGGAGGCACATGCCTATGATCCCAGCAATCAAAAAGCAAAGGAAGAAGGATCAACATTTAAAGTTCATCCTTCTCAGCTACATAGTAAGTTCAAAGTCAACCTGGGCTACAAGAGACCCTGGAGTCCTGGTGCATACTACAAGGGTGAATCTTGAAAACATTATACAAGTGAAAGAAACCAGATTGAAAAACTACATATTGTATGATTTCCATTCATATGAAATGACTAAAATAGGCAAATCCATGGAGATACAAAATGGATTAGAGGTTGTCAGGGGGTAGAGTGGGGGCGAACTTGTGGTTTGTCGTAATGGCTTCTGAGAATGGAGTCTGCATTTCCCCAGAAGGCCATTCTAGTATCGTACATCCCAAGCATGTTTGTTTTTATAACTGTAAGAAAGCAGAGGTTTCCTTCATTCCTAGGGCATAATTATTTGGGCCAATGAAGAAAAGAAAAAGGGCTCAGATTCCAGAGTTTTCTTTTTTACTCAAATCTCCCAGAGCAACAATAATCTGAATTAACTGACAATCTGAAACTCTAGATTTTTCCAGTTTTAGACACTNAAAAACAGTAATATTTTAAAATGTGTCTATAATTCCATTATACTAGAAGAGTGGTTTTCATTATCCATTTGCTTGTCTGGCCATCCAGATGCAATTTACTTTATAGACAATTGTAATCAGTATGCATTCTTTCTGCATTGTAAATGTTAGCCTAGTTTTTAACAATGTTTTTCAGTGTTGCAACGATATTCCATCCAGCCAAGTGATTATTATTTACCTAACCCTTTCTCTTTCTTAACTTTTGTTTTATTTCCTTCACTCTGATGTGTGTAGGCAAGGATTACACAGATTTTTGTTTCATTCTTTTCAATTATTTTCTTAGGCTGTCTTTTAGCAATAGTTTACACATGCTTTAGTGAAACATTTCACTATTAGGATTAAGAATTTGTACCTCTATTTATGTTAAAGATATCTGTATATTATCTCTCCTGCAGTTGTACATTGAATGTNTTAATAATAAACAAAAAAATAGTTTACAAGTCATGCAACATGACTCTTGCTCTCCAAACAAATTTTCAACACTGTTTTGCAGTGTTGTTAACAGTAGTAGTAGAGATGATATGGGGGCATGTATAAAGATAGGCTAATTAAACAGACTTAAATAGCACTGAAGTCTTATTGTTGAATTTTATTTTTCCTAATAGATCTATATCCACCTTTTAATTATAAAAATTGCAAAGGCTCACTGTAAAAAATGAACAGTAGTTTATAAAATATACAAACAGAAAGTGAAAGATCAGTCTGTTTGGGAGGGCTGATTAAAACATACTTCTCCTGAATTTGAGTTTATCTAAGGTAAAGTGTATTTGATGATCAAAGGCTTATGGAAATTCTGATGGAATGGAAAAGCTGATGGAAGAAAGAAGATTCCAACAGAGGGTGCTGGTAATGTAAAGACAGGGTAACATGCAGTGCTCTCCAGGAGCAAANGGCACACACGGTGTGTTTCTGGGAGTGAGAGATGGAGGAGGTAATAGTTCCAGTGCGGTCTGACTAAGAGTAGCTTAGCAGAAATATAGTGAAGCCTTTCCCGCCCCCCCTTTTTTTTTGAGATGAGGTCTCACTTTGTTACNTAGTCCAAACTGGTCTTGAACTGGCAATTCTTAAAAGCATCTGTTTTGGGCTGGAGAGATGGCTCAGAGGTTAAGAGCACTGGCTGCTGCTCCTCCAGAGGTCCTGAGTTCAATTCCCAGCAACCACATGGTGGCTCNCAACCATCTATAATGAGATCTGGTGCCCTCTTCTGGCATTTAGGCATATGCAGACAAAACATTGTATACATAATAAATAAATAAATTAAAAAAAGAAAAAGAAAAGGCCGGGCAGTGGTGGCGCACGCCTTTAATCCCAGCACTCGGGAGGCAGAGGCAGGCGGATCTCTGTGAGTTCGAGGCCAGCCTGGGCTATGGAGTGACTTCCAGGAAAGGCGCCAAAGCTACACAGAGAAACCCTGTCTCGAAAAACCAAAAAAAAAAAAAGAAAGAAAGAAAAAAAAGCATCCGTTTCCCAGGTGTCCTGGGTGCTGGGATTGTAAGTACATCCCAGCATGTCCATTGAGGAACTCATTTTATGCAAAAAAAAAAATAATAAAAAAATCTCAGCCATACCTTTCATAGTTCTAGAATGTGATATGCAGGCTGCTACGGGAGAATTGTCATCAACAGTCTTCCTCAACAATGGATTCTGTGTGCCAACTTCAGGCAAGATGTGCCCACTTGTACAACAGTGGCATGACTGTTGTAGGAATAACCAGTCACTTTATGGTTGCATTTGATACCCATTCCACAAAAAAGAAATTCATGGTTAGCACTGTAAACCTAGTCAAAACCCCATGTCTGGAAGGTCACAGGCCGCAGTAGGGAAACTACTGTTGTTCTGCTAAATGGACATTATATATCTGCATAATTGTCTTCTAAATAACTATATTTATGCTCATATCAAAGAAACTTCTTTTTCAGTAGCAGTGGTTACTGCAGAGATTCATAACTAGTTCAAAGTAACTACTCAGTCCTAAATAGGACAACTACTTCATCCCCTCCAAGGTTCATAGAACCACACAGAACAGGAGGCAGAATGAATGTAAGAGTAGAAGAAGAGATGGACTTTTATAGACTCCTATCTTCTGGGCAGGAGATGGCCACTGCACTCTTGAACNAGCAGCNGCAGCAATTATCTGAACAAGATGTACAGTATTAGGTTTATCAACACTGTCACTGGGGCATGAAGGGACTCACAAAGTTCTCCCTCTCCCTGAGGATCTATAGGCAGCTAATGGTTGCTGGGGGTAAGAAGAGACATTTTCTTCACTGCTGTAACCACCGGTAAGTTGCTCCTGTAAATAACCCTACTTAACTCACTGGGTGACCAACACAGAAAAAGACGGTATGAAAGTTGACAAGGACTACTTGGGAAGAGAAAGGGGATCAGCAGAAGTGGGAGGGGNACAAGAGAGGGTAAGACAGGAACTCCAGCTCATCACATCACATCCACAGTCAAGAGCAGAGAGAAAAGAGCCATGCTGCCTGTTTCCTTCTGCTTATGTAGGCAGCTTTCTTCAATTTTAATACAGTGTGGTGCCTAGCCCATGAAATGGTACCACCCACAATGAGCTAGGTCTTCCAACATAAAGTAACCATCAAGACAATCCCCACAGACATGCCCAAAGGACAACCTGATCTAGATAATTTCCCATTAAAACTCTCCTCATAGTTAATTCTAGGTTGTATCAAGCAGACAGTTAAAATCACCCAGTTTAGAGGGAGACCCAAGACAGTGGCTGGACCTTTGAGAAGGAGCCATTCATTTACATATCACAGGGAATAATGTGGTAATTAGGACACATAGGAACTCATCAAGTGTTTGGTAAATTGATTTAATAGCAACCTTAAAATAAACAAGTATCAGACAATTCATCACAAAATTCTCATCTGAAGGAAGACCGCCATCACTCAAAATAATGTATTATTTGAGCCAAATCTATTATGGCACAAATGACATAAAGGGCTCAGTCTGAGATTCTGCATGAGACATAAGCTTTTCCTTCAAAGAGCTTACAGTCCAGACAGGATGTAAAAACATAATTACCAAAGCATATAATAAAAACCATTTTCAGGACAGGATCTCTAAAGAAATCACATATCTGGAGGTGACAGAGGAGATGGTCACTGAATTCAGTCTTAGATGGTTACAGCATGTCTGAATGAAAGGGATGATTTGTGGTAGGAGCTAAGTGTCTTCCCAGGAAAGCACATTCCAAGGGAGTAAACCCTAGTACAAAGCCATGTACTACTAGTACTACACCATGTAAAGATGGTGGGTTGGTGTTGGAGGGGTAAAGCAATAATGCTGCTTAAACTGACCAGCTAAAGAACCAAGCTGAGAGCCCAGGCCTCACACTGTGCATCTGAGCATGGGAGTGGCAGTTTTTCCCACAGTAGCCAGATTGTGATAGGAAGGAAGGGGTGTAGGGCATGATGACTGAGGGAAAAACATTCATGGAACACATGCTTAGGGAAGTAGCCACACACAGAGTAGCCTGGAGAACTGGAAGACAGATCTGAGCCATTCCTGGAAGGGTTTAGAGGAAGCCAGAGTTCCACTACTGGGAGACTAATAATTACTTGCTGTTGTTACTGATAGTTTTTAAAAACAATTAAAAAAAAAATCCCAGGTTGCTTGTCCTAAATTGCATAAGAATAGAATGAGGCACTATTATATCAGTCCTCAAGAGCTTGACAATTGTGTTGAGAAAGCAGTTCTGTGTTCTAGTTTTTAAGTGCTACAGAAAAACACTCTAGGAAGACAAATTGTAAAATTTTCAGGGAAGAAATTTCAGGGAAGAAGATAAATTCTTTCCTGAAAAAGAGCATGGAAGAAAAATGATATTCTCAAAGATGAGCACATCAGAATAAACCTAGCAGGCATACACAGAAAATATAATGTACAAAAGTTAAACCAAAAACCTTGAAGTAAGGTAGGGCGGAGTGAAGTGAGATAGGGTGGTGTGAAGTGAGGTAGGGTGGAGTGAAGTGAGATAGGATGGTGTGAAGTGAGGTGGGGTGGTGTGAAGTGAGGTNNTATACACATCTAGATGTGTATAAGAGACAGGATCAGATCTGTCGGGAATTTTTGTTTGTTTGTTTGCTTTGCTTTTTTGAGACAGAGTCTCTCTGTGTAGCCCTGGCTGTTCTAGAACTGGCTCTGTAGACCAGTCTGGCCTGGAACTCACAGAGATCTGCCTGCCTCTGCCTCCCAAGTGCTGAGATTAAGGACGTGCGCCACCACTGCCCATCTCAAACTGCTATTCTTTAAGTGCCCTTGAGGATAGGACAATGGAATCTAAGAAAACAAAGATTCATGAGGAGGTAATTGTCTTGAGCATGATGTCTCAAGGGTGACAACAGTCTAGAAAGGATAGTTCCTTAGGGTTGGGCAGAAAGTAAAGACAAAATCCAGAGTAAAGAGAAGATTCCTGATCAGGAGTTGTACATAAAGGGAACTCCTGAAGCCATCTGTAAGTGACAGGAACTGTTAAAGGTCCCAGCTTGCACAGGTCATAGGCTCCCTGAAAAAGGTACATTTAAAAAAGTTTATATTTATTCATGTGTACATATGTTGATATGGGCATGCGTGGGGGGGGGTGCCCGTGGATACCAGAAGAAGGTCTCAGATCCCCTGGAGCAGAGGCTGTTGTGAACTGCCCAATATGGGTTCTGGGAACAAACTTGAGCCTTAACTGATGAGTAATCACTCCAGCACCAGGAAGGCCCGTTAGTGGAATCCCTTTTATGTACTTCAGTGTTGACTGTCAGGGAATACACATCTGTCCAGAGCCTTCAAGATTTGCAGATTTCCCCTTTTCTCACCAGATATCTATAGAGAAAAGGTATTGGGTTGGCTAAAGGGGGCCTCAATAGGTATGGTGAACCTGCCTACTTCAAATGGGACAGTGACTAAGAAGTGCAGGCAAGTCATCTATTAAAAGCACAAGGCAGGAAAAGAGCTGTAGCCTCAGTTTCCAGACACTGAGCAAGTAATCTATAAAATGCTCAAGGCAAGGAACAGAATTCTGTTCTCAGTTCCCAGAGAACAATTGATTAGAACATCACAAGGCTTGCTGGTCACCAGACTGTGCTTCTATTACAAGCTGGGTGATAGTTATTGCAGAAGAATANTAAGGTCTCATGTTAATCTCATCAATTCTTTAAAAAAAAAAACTTAAAAAAAAAAGTTAGCCAGGTGGTGGTGGCACATGCCTTAATCCCAGCACTTGGGAGGCAGAAGCAGGTGGATCTCAGTAAATTGGAGGCCAGCCTGGTCTACAAAGCAAGTTCCAGGACAGCCAGGAGGGCTGTTACACCAAAACCAAAACCAAAACCAAAACCAAAACCAAAACCAAAACCAGAAACCTTAAGTCAGGGGCTAGTGTAACATTGTAGCGCATCCCTAGCATGCTCAAGGCCCTAAGCTTGAGTCCCATCATCTTCACCACCACCACCATAAAAAAATAAAACAGAAAAAGCATTTCAACCCTTAAAGGATTAATGTTCAATAGTAGGGCCTGAACATGGTGGCTGTCACTCCAGCACTTGGGAAATGAAAGGAAGATGTGGGGCTTGGAGATGGCCCAGTAGTTAAGAGCACTTGTTCTAGCAAAAGACTCAGGTCTAGTTAGTTCCCAGCACCCACTTGGTGGCTTACAACCATCCATATCTCCAGTTCCAGAGGATCCAACACCTTCTTCTGACCTGCATGGGCACTGCATTATGTGGCACACATATATAGCCATACATATGAAATTTAGAAATTAAAAAAGATTAAAAAAAGAGCCCAGCCTTAGTTATGAGAGACCCTGTTACAATAGAAAAAAGATGTTAGTGTTTTTAATATTCTTTTTTATGCTGTTTAGCTAATGCTATCACTTTTTAAATATTTTCAGTTTAGCTATCTAATAGGATCTTAACTTTTGGCTTTCTCATATTCCACTATTTTATGTTCTTTTTTCTTAGTAATGACATTTTCATCAACTTCTTTTATCCATAGTTTTTTTTCATTGAAAAAAATTTACTGTAATTTTAAAAGCTCAAAGACACACAAGAAAGTAAAAAAAAANTTTTTTTTAACTGGGTATCTCTATGTAGCCNTGGCTGTCCTGAAACTTGTTATGTAGACCAGACTGGCTTCAACTCACAGAGATCTGTTGTTCGAATCTTAGATGGTCTTTTAATAAAAAATCCAGACCCAGATATCAGGATGAAAGATCAGAGAAGCAAAACTGCCAGCCACTAGTTCTTACCTCTATGAAATCCTCAAGAGAGAAAGTTCCTGTTTCCTCACACTTTACATACCTTTCTCTGCCTTGCCATATTACTTACTGGGATTAAAGGCATGTGTGCTTCCCAAGCAAGGGCATGAGATCTCAAGTGCTGGGATCAAAGGTGTGTGCCACCACTGCCTGGCTCTGTTTCTCTCCTATAATGGATCAATCGCATGTAGCTCAGTGTGGCCTTAAACTCACAGAGAATCCAGATAGAATTAAAGGTGTGTGCCACCATTGCCTGATCTCTATGTTTAATCTAGTGGCTTGTTCTGTCCTCTGATTCTCAGGCAAGTTTATTAGGGTACACACTATATTACCACAGAGATCCTCTTGCCTCTGCTTCCTGAGTCATTAAAAGTATTTCCTTTCAGTGTTATTTTTGTTTTGTTTTAAAACTTTTTCTTTCTGATTTGTTTTGTTTAACAAGACTCCACTCCTCCCTCACTTTACTGAACTTCTGAATCTTGTGGTAAACCAGGCCTGAGGGAGAGGATTTTCCAGATGAATTGTTTGTGCCTGATTATACAATCTGATCCTGGGGAATAACCAGCCATGAGGAAACTGCATTTGAATTTAATCCAGATGCCAGTCTGGTACACATTTCTGCAGACTCATCAGTAGACTCGGTTCAACTGTGTGGCTGGCCAAACGTTTACTAACAACTTGATGGCTTTCTCCCTCCTGGTAGTCTTTCTGAAGTCTGCAGGTCTTTTCCAACATATACTCTATTCTTAAGTTCATTTTCATTTGTTTTTCAGTCAACTAAACTTTTTTGTTTGTTTTACTGTCCACAAAAATGCTGCTATATGCCATATTTTCTAGTTATAACCTTCTTGTCTCACAATATTTTTAAAAAAGATTTTTATTTTATGTGCATTAGTGTTTTGCCTGCATGTATGTCTGTGTGAGGATGTCAGATCCCCTGGAACTGGAGTTAGAGACGAATGTGAGCTGCTGTGTGGGTGCTGGGAATTGAACCTGGGTTCTTTGGAAGAGCAGCCAGTGCTCTTAACCATTGAGCCATCTCTCTAGCCATGTCTTACAACTCTTCCTCTGATANTCATTTCTAGACAAGTCTGTCATCCATAGCTACCATCACTCCCACAGTTGCCATCTCCTCTATTTTTCCCCTGAATTAAAAAAAAAAACTAATTTCTCAAATGTGTCTTCCATATCACTGCTGCTGTGCACATTGATGTAAAATCTACTTTTTATTTCCTGTAATTTATATTTTATACTACAGTTGCATGTCTGGTTTACCTCCAATTATTTGTATTTACTGCCCCCTTTTTACTTCTGTGCTCTTGTTGTTTGTTCTTTTAATCAATTCCAGAAAGGTTATGCCTTCCTGAATCAACTAAGAAAAAATTTAGTTTTTGTTTGTTTGCTTGTTTTTTCTTTTTGTTTTTCAGGACAGGATTCTCTACATAGCTCTGGCTGTCCTGGTACTCACTGTGTAGACCAGGCTGGCCTCGAACTCATAGATATCTACCTTCCTCTGCCTCCCAAGTGCTGGGATTAAAGGCATGTGCCACCATGGCCCGGCTAAATTTAGTTTTTTTTTTGTTATTAATAATTATAGTTATTACAATATACAAACTTCAGAGAGTTGTTCTTCCCAGAAATCCTCATGATATTCCTTTTCCCTAGAGCCATGCTACTCATGTAGAGGTCAGAGGACACTTAAGGGAGTCAGTTCTCTCCTACTGTGTGGGTCTTCAGGTCCTCAGGACTGGTGGCAAGTGCTTTTTACCCACTGAACCATCCCAATAGTCCATCTGTAAGTTTTATAGGTTACAGGTTGTTATGTTATCTCTCCTTTGAGGATGAGAACATCTAGACAGGGTAGTTGCCAGTGATGTATTTGGACCACTGCAGGCCTGATTCTGCAGTGCACGTGAAGAGGGAATCCCTGCTCTAATCTACAGCTGGATGGTGGATGAGCACAACTTCAATCCTGGTGCAAATCTGCCAAACTAAAATCTATCTATTGGTCTTAATGAAATTCTGAAAAGACTGAAGATCACAAACAAAAATCTTGCCAGGTATGATGACACACACCTGCAATTCCAGCATTCAGGAGGCTATGGTAAGAGGAACTTGAGTTTGCGCTAGCTAGCATTACATAAGAACTTATTCCAGGGGTTGGTAAAATGGCTCAGCAGGAGCACTGGCTA